>CM062819.1:1947575844-1948135909 GCA_031772625.1 Pinus tabuliformis | reverse complement strand
AACTCAATGAAAATATCTCCAATGAAGGAAATTCCCCCTTCTCACCAAACTTGGTGGGAAGCTTCTTTAATTTAGAACAACCATGAAGCTGTAATTCCCTTAAACTCTTCATTTTATGCAAACTTGGAAGCTCTTCTAACTTGACACCCCACACTAAATGAAGATGAGTCAAATTTTGAAATTCACAAAACCAACCATTTATTTTAACTATCTCGGAGCAAAATAATGTGAGTCTTTTTAACTTTGACATGTTCATCATGTCACCTGGTAGACTCATCATGACATCATCTCTCAAGGTGAGTGGCTCCATTTGAAGCATACTCCCCAGTGTGCACCACATGTAAAACATGTACATAGCACCATATACACACAACACCATATGTACAACGTGTACACAACACCACATATACAACATGTACATAGCACCATTTATACACAACACTGCATATACGACATGTACACAACACTGCATATACAACATGTACAACATATACACAACATTAATACTAAACGTCCAAAGACCACACTGTCTCTACCAAGTCACCTTACTTCTAGTGTCTTTCCACTATCCATGCTTGTCCCAATATGCCACATATCACACTACTTTCATTCAGTTGATGTATCCCTCAACATAGCTTGTCCATAACATAAACATAGGCATATTATAAACACATAATATCAATTCATATCCACATGATACTAATATCATAGATCTGTTAGGGCTACTCTTCCCACTTGATTTCTCATAATACCAAGAACCTCTTCATGTCATTCACCTGCATAAGCTAACATTCATCCACAAGCATGATCCCTAAAAATCCTATTAGAAATTACATACATACATACATATATACATATAAGCATTAGAGTAATACAATCATGATCCCTGACGACCCTGTCATACAACGAGATACATACATGTATACATATATAGACATCAGCATAATCATGATCACATCATAATTATTAGATATCATAAGGTCAAGGTTAAGAGAAATCCATTTATCTATGCAACACATACACAATATTGAGAACAACAATTTCTAACATAGCCAAGGCATCTGACTCCTCAAATCCATTTACTATACCTCTCCTGGTTACCTTTCTCATGACTATCCTGCCATCGTCAATTTATCCCAATGGACTCAACTAGTCCAACTGAACTTTCATACCCTTACCTTCAGCTTCCCTTTACTCATGCACTGAGCTTCAATCGAGTCTTACACTACTTTTAGGTTTCATTTTACTACCCCCATGCTCCATTAACTTCCTCTTTTCCCAACCAATTCCCAAGACCCTCAAAACATAAAAGGAAATAACAAGAAACAAACAAGAATAAAACCATGAAAAACCAATAGCAATATGACACCAAAACAAAGTGGCATAGCCATGCACCAGATAGAATCAAAATTGGAAGTCAAGCACAAACAAATCACAAAAGACCTAGAGCACAAAACTAGCAACAAACACCATGACTCAACCCCATTGTTCCCAGTGTGCCCAAGGGAAATCTCAGCCTGGTCTCTCTTCAAGATCTATGGTAGTCTCTTTTTCCATGCAATCCCATGCATCATACTGCATAAACACACAACTTTCAGTGTATAAATAAATATAACAATATACCAGTTACCTTACCTTGTTGTGCCAAGCACACTGCCTTGTAACTGAACACGTACATACATCATTTCTCA
Source organism: Pinus tabuliformis (assembly GCA_031772625.1). Classification (NCBI taxonomy): domain Eukaryota; kingdom Viridiplantae; phylum Streptophyta; class Pinopsida; order Pinales; family Pinaceae; genus Pinus; species Pinus tabuliformis. Next base: position 1,948,134,218 of record CM062819.1, on the reverse strand, counting down.
AGGGACTCCAATTCCTTGACAAATCTAGCCATAACTGAAAACCAATTGTTATACCTATCAAATACATGTTCATTAATATAGCACATATCCACATAATGTGAGACAAAATCAAGGTTAAGAAGACTTCATGTATTCATGCAAAGCACTCATTCATTTGGAATTGTGGTTCCCAAACATAGCCAAATGAATTCTGACCCAATTCCTTTCTTTTACCTTTTCCTTCCTACAATTGAGTCTTATCATGTGTTGTCACATCACCTAGTTGTTATTTATATAAAAAAATCAATTGTTACCTTGTCATGCTAATACCAAACATGTTGCCATACAACTATTCACACATGTCAATCACATGTTCCAAATATCAAGACTTTGTGTTTATTGATTTGAAATCATGCTTTACCATGACTAACAACCATATCATAATCTACTCACAATCATTAATCATAATACTACAACTAGCACCCACTTTTCACTCGAGTGAATACCCACGTCTAAGTGTATACCCGTTGTCTAAATCCATATTGTGTTAGTACAACTTTCTTAAAATAAAATCACTCCTTCTTGCAATCTTATAGACACATACTCATATCATGCAATTAATAAAACATTCGAATAACTTGTAAACATACCATCTTAGATAGACCAAATAGACAACATAATCAAACTCATACCTCAATATATCTCAAGGAGGCTTATCACATCTACACAAGTCAATCCAGATTAGTACGATGTAATATAACAAGTACATCAACTCATACCTGAATATCATAACCATAACCATCTGCACGGGCCAATCTAGATTAGCACGATATATATAACATCCATATCTTAAATTCAATGACCATAATCACAATGTATATAACAATCAATCAACTACCGTTCATGACTATCTAACACATATGCATATGACAACACTGATCAACTAGCATTTATCATGTATGTAACCACAACAACAATATAATGATGAGAATGTATATAACCATAATGCATATAACAACCATCAACCATCATACATGTATTCCAAACATACAAACCTATACGGCAGTCTATTATTTACCCCGAGGTCCATTGTTGCAACCTCACTCTAATAATATGCATCTCCTGCTCCATATTGACCAACATATTAACATCATAACATACAAACAACATCATGATGACACAAATTGTATCAATGACCATTACAATGCATGTCTAACCTAGTATGCATGCATAACCATAATCATGAAAATGCATGCATAACAACACATAGACAAATGACATTCATGCATGACAAACACATTTCGTCCATCCAGTCCAAGTGCTTGAAACTAGGAGCTCTCATACCACCCTATAACCACCCCTCCCACATTTACCCACTTTAACTGACTTGTTGGGGTGAACATGAGTTGAGGGCTACTTTAATATGACCCAAACTTCTAAGTATAGTTAAGGAATTGAATTGACAAAATGGAACTTTACTGACCTTCCTCAGGAAATACATGACACCTAGGAGCTAAACAACCACTCCAAGTGCCCAAACCCTAAGCTAGATTTCCTTTTTAGTGACTTGGGCCCACAAACACATGCATGACAAGGCCTCCATGTAGTTATGGCTGAAATTTTCCAATAAAGACGGTGCGGTCCCAAATTCTGAGCCACCATTTTAGGCTAGCCTCTAGACCGCTACCTATAACTCAGTGAGATTTTCTAGAATGATAAATAACATCAGGACAAAGTCATTCATACAAAACTTGATCAAGGACTTGACCTAACCATGACAGTCATTTCATCAAACATATGGTGAATATGTAATATACAAGCATAGGGGCTTCACTAGGGAAGAAATACCATACCACGTGAATTCATATTTGGGGATATATATTGAGGAAAAAATGACATAATATATTGAGGGATATATAGGGGGTAAAGGGTTTTTATATTGGCAAGTATAAAAAATGGAGCTCAAATTTAATGAAAAAATATAAAGGGATATAAAAAATGTTAATAAAAAAATGGATATATACAATATCTAGAGAAAGTAGGGGTTTTTTAAATCGGGAAGGTGTATTGGGTTTGTATTGGTAGGGGGTTACATAATGTGATTTTCAAATATATTTTCCAATATTTTGTCAAACTAGGGGTATTTTTTAGTATGCCAAGAATGCACATGATATGTCAAAGGTTCATTGAGTGAAGCCCCCGTGTCTACAGGTCATGAATGCATATTCAAACATAGGAGTCTAAAACTTATCTGAGATTCACCAAGAAGGTTTAATTCCCTCTCATAATAGTTGCAATAACATTTGTTAGTCCATGCATTCATCAACCCTTCATACATTCATCAAAACATGTCAAGAGCCATAAGTAATATACATCACATAACCAACATAGAAACCATGGAAACTCAGCCTTGATATCACCATCATAATCAATACATATGCTCATATATCACAACAAAAAATACCTCTTATTAACATATGAAAATTCCAACCAAGTTAGGGAACTCCACGTACCACCCGACCATAGATTGGGATGAACCAAATATCTCTTTCAACCAATCACCTGTGTGCCATATTCCAAGCATGAATGTGGGATATCATAGAATAAACCAAGAAAAACCAAACCAAGGCTTCTAGAGGTCAAACCACCTCAACCCTCAACTAGTGATTCCACCTCATGGTTGGACATCACTAACACCAACTGGCAATCTCTACCTAAGTTTTCTAGGGTTTTATAGTGTTTGTTCCAACGGTCACTCCAGGAACTAATAAATCAACCCACAACCTTCTAGGGCTCCAAAGAATTTGTCCAAATTGGCTCCAAGGACTAGTAAATTAACCCACCAAGGGGTCTAGAGTATTTGTCCCAACCTAGGCTCCAAGAATAGTAACTCAACCCATGTTGTTCTAGGGATTCCAGAGCATTTGTCCCAACCAACAGCTCCAGGAACTATTAACTAAACCCACAACCATAAGGAACCTAAGCACCAATAAGAAAACAACAAGTGGAAAATCCCACAACACCATGGTTGTCTGGGAAATGGAAAGGCAAGGCTAAAACCACTGTCAATCCACGAAAATCTCCATGTCAATGATAACACATAACCAAGAAACCACATGCATATACAATGCATGAAAAAAATAACAATGAAATCATACATGCAACTCGATACTTGCAAAACAATCCAGCTATAATTGTTGATTCACTCGGTCCCTTGCATTTTCCTTCTTTTATTTTCTTTCTTTCTCCAAATCCTAGTGAATACTAGAGTGCTCCAAGCATGCTCCAAGAATACTCTAAGTGTACAAGAGTGTGAAATAATGAAGGAATATAAGAGAGCCAAAGCTAAAACTGGAAAAAGCCATGAACTGATCCTCAGAAGCCTTTTTATCATTGAGGCTTCTATTTTCTTCATTTTCCTTCAATTTACCTCTCATCAAATCTATGTCTCTTCACCTTCCTTTTCTATTATTTTCCTTTATTTTCATAAATAAATGCCAATTAGTGTCTCTTTGTCTTTGTAAATGCCTTTGCCAATTTCCTTAGCCATAAATAAATCGAAAGTGACACTCACTAGGATGTTTTTCCCACCATTAAGCTTGGAATATGTGTTCGATGACCTTGGTATTATATTTTTTTGACATGGAAAATCAGCCACGAGCTCTTACAAGAGGATTGGGACAATGTCCCTGATTTTACCCGCTAGCACTCTCGTCGTGACTTAGGTTGGAAGAGTTGGGATGCCTTCACCTCAAAGATCACGATGTCATGGGGGTAAGTTCCACATTGGGTTACCCATGAGGATTTCACTGGGGGGCATGCATCAAGGTAGATTCCTTGATCCTCGACACCATCAGTCTCAATATAGCAGGAAACACAAGAGATGATATTGGTCTCTATCATTTGACCTATATTTTCCCCTCGTAGCCACTGTTGAAAATAGCAACAAGAAATGATAAAAATAGAATCTAGAATATTCCAATTTTAATTTGCCCTTGAATTAAAATTGTGAATTAAATTCGAATTTAGTCTCGCTAGATTCTTGAAAAATAATTAATTAATTCATCTTGAGTTAATTAGTTGGAGAAATTCAAGTTAGAAGTCTTTCTGAAGTCATGCAACAGTTATCCATTAAATTAAGGAGATTATCCCTTAATTAAGGAGATAAGATTGAATTATATTTGAGTTGTAAATAGTTAGCTCAGTTTACTGAGTTAAGTCCAGTTAAATTCGTTCCAAACTATTTGAGGAACTAATTGTGAGTTATCAATTAGTTGATGCATGCATGCATTCAACTAGTGTACTCCAGATAACTGAAGATTCTCTCATCATTAACTCATGCATGTATTTTCTGAGAAAGACCTAGTTGAGCTAAATGTCAAGGACATGTTACTATCAGTCGCATTCATTTTCCTATAAAGGAAACTCATGCATGCAGAAGGAATAAGGTTCCTTGAGGATTATGCAGTTCTGACAGTGCGTTAAAGCAGTGTGTGAGAGCAGTGTTATACTGGGTGAAGGAGATCATCCCAAAGGTAACTGCGCAAGGAAATAGGAGCCTGGAGGGCAGAGGAGAAGGCTTGTGAGAAGCCAGGTTTTCCTATGAGCATCCAGGAGGATTGTACTGAGAGCTAGCTAGCTATAAGAGCTAAGGCTTTGTATAATTCTAATGTATTTCCACCTTGTATGATAATACAAATAGTGGGGTTTTTAGCTGAGGCTTTCCCCAAAGTATTTTCATGTGCATTGATTCTTCTTCTTCTGGTTATATGTGTTCAAATCGATTTTTCTCAATCTTTAAGCTTCTACAAATTGATAGTAGAAGTAGATTATAGTATTTTTATTTGGCTATATTGCATTATCAGGTTAATATACAATCAGATTTTCTACATGGTCTTAGAGGTAGATTTGTAGAGAATTTGCAGAATTTATACATGGTATCAGAGCTAGCTGATCTATAGAGAAATTTCTACATGGCATCAGAGCTAAGTTTATCGAAGCTATGAACAATATACAGAGAAGAGAATTCGAAGTTTGAAGTTCGGGGTTGCAGGTGCAAATCAAATTCTTATCATACTTCAAGGTTGGCCAATGGCGTTCTATGGATTGAGACACAAGTATGCCTTGGAAGGCAGCTTGAATTACATAGCATAGAAATATCGCATGGAGACTATATTAGAAGACAACAGCTTGAAGGATTTCATTGATCAAGAAATCCTAAAGCCAGGTTCAACTAGTGCACAAGAGTTGGTTGAGTGGAAGAAGTGTGTGGCGAGGGCGAGAAGGATCGTCCTTGAGTGAGTTCAAGACCATATTGTCTCGAGTCTCCATGGGAATGATACTCCATATTCAATGTGGAAGACATTGAAGGACCTCTACCAAAACAATAGCGACTAGAGGAAATTGGTGCTCAAGAATAAGCTTCAAAGAATCAAGATGGAGAACGACAATACTATTTCCACATATCTGAACAAGCTCACCACCTGTAGAGATGAGCTTGAAAGTGTGGGAATAACTACTACCAATGATGATATGGTGAGCCTCGCTCTCCTTTGCCTTCCAAAGAGTTGGAATAGCTACCAGGACTTTGTGAATGGAAGGGAGAAACTGCCGGATTGGGAACGACTATGGTCGGATCTGATGCAGGAGGAGATCAGGAGGAGCACATGAGATGGTTCTTCATCCAAGGATGATGATGAAGAAAATCTGGCCTTAGAGAGTAAGGCAAGGAAAGGGAAGGGAAGGATTCCCATTCCAAATCAAATTCTTCTCATGGAGGGAAGAATGTTGACAAGTCTAAAGTGAGATGCTTTAATTGTCACGAGATGGGTCAATATGCGACTAATTGCCCATCAAAGAAGTCCAAGAAGGGATCCTCGGAAGGATTGTAAGGTGAGGCATTAGCCTTTCACTTCGAAATGGACTTTACCGTCATCGCATGCATGGTGTCATCGATGATGGGTTGTGTTTGGTATCTTGACAGTGGAGCCTCATTCCACATGACTGACGATAAAAATTTATTCAGTGCCTTGGAAGAGAAAGACCTCAAGATGTGCATAGATATGGGTGACGATGAAAGGTATAGTGTTTTAGGAGTGGGCATGGTTTCTTTTGAGAGGGAGCATGGAGCTTCTATCACATTGACAAATGTGAAGTATGTGCCTGGACTGAATAAGAACTTGGTATCGGTCGCGATGTTGGAGGAGAAAGGCTATGATGTTGTCTTTAGTAAAGGAAAGGCATTCCTTAGACACATCACCATGAGATAGGTGAAACAGATTGGTTCACGAGTTAAGAACCTGTATGCTCTTGAGGTTCAAGATGCATGCAAAGCCTTGAGGAGCAAGGCAAATGTTAGAGACTTGGTGGTTGAGAGGGAGAGTAAATTACCTCTCAACATGCAGTCCCAGAAGAAGTCTCGGACAATTTTGGAGGAGCCACAATTGTAGAAGTGCGCAGAGGGATCACATGCAACCATGCCTCCAGGTGTGAGGTGGGACAATGTGGGGTGATAGTCTCAAGAAGGTTGAAATCGGGCAGGGTCCATTGAGAGGTTTTATCTCATGGATCATACCTTGCTATGGGAGCCCAAAGTACATAGTAGCAAGAGGAATCAGTGGGATTGATGCAGTCAGAGATCAAAGTGACAGAGGTGTTGAAAATGGCAACAAGAAATGCTAAAAATAGAAGTGCTAAAAATGGCACTGCTATAAATAGCAGTTTGGGTACCAGTGTTGGACATAGCAGCAAGGAATGAAAAATGGAAGTGCTATAAATAGCATTGCTAAAAATAGCAGTTCAGGATAGATTCCTATTTTAGTTAATCCCTGTGTTAGTGTTAGTCTTTGCAGCCTTCCTCCAGTGATCAAACATGCTCTTACAAAGTGATTTTAAGGTGTCAAGGTCAAATTTTGTCATTTCACTGAGTCTTCAAGCAAAATTTGGTCACTAGGCATGAGGTCTAGGGTTTGATTTTACCCTTGTCAAAGTTGTCCAAATGTCAGTCCATGTCACCGTTCAGCTGAGTGTACCATCATTCAGAGAGTTTTCATTATCACGTCAAGTCCCACTGGGTCATTTTACACCTTGTTCATGCTTCAGTTGCGCCTAGGTAAGGTCATTTCCCTCTCTTAGGGTTTTGAAGGCAATTTCTCTTGGACGGCCAAATCATCGGAAAAACTTGTATCCTGATGTTCATATACCTTCCCCTATCCTTAAATTACCTTATCAAACACCTCCCATCACTGAGATTCCCCAAATTCCTCATTTTCGCACAAACCCTAGTTTCTTGCTACAACCTAGCAATTTTCTAGGATGGACCTGTGTTTTGCCTTTTTGGAACCCTTCCCCTCACCCAATCTCTGAGACTTTACTTTCCCCTACTTCCTAACATCCCTCCCTACTTCCAAAAATTTCCTCAAGAATTTAGAAACTCCTTATCCCCTTCATTTCGCTTCATTTCGACAAATCCCTTGTTCCACACATCAGGGTAGGTTTTACTCAAATGATGTTTCTGAGCAAGGAAAGATGAATTTGGAAAACCTGAGAGAGGTTTTTGTCCACAACATACCAAGGAAGAGAAACCTCCTTCACTTTTTACACAGGTGTCATGGTTTTGGAGAAATGTCAAAAATATAGTTGCCTCGGGAGAATTGATGCACCTCTGAAGTGGCCTTGGGAAAATCAAATTTTCTCCTAGCTCAGTTGGCTAAATGACTTTCTTGAAGAGTCAAATGATAAATCGACACAAAAATATTTTCAATGAGCTATCATTAGATAAATTTGGAGTTGATTAAGGCATTCAAAACTTGACTGCAACAGCACACTGCCTTGAGGCAGCCTCATTTGCCATATTTTGACCAGTCTTGGGAGATTTGATTTTTGATATAAAAAATGAACTTAAAATTGAAAAATTCTTGTTGGGTTGGAAAGTAGACTCAAATAATTTTCCAACGAGCTATCCTGTGCCCAATTTGGACACCGGGAAGGCCTCCAAACGTCTCATGCAAAAACCGCTATGCACAGGCTATATGCGTCGCGCCTCAAGCCCAGTGCGCCGCGCTACTTCCCTCTGCGCTACGCACTGGCGCGACGCTAAAAATATAGAGCTCCAAATGAAGAAAGATTTACATTTTTGGATTCAGCATGAAAAATCATGACTACTGGTGAATGGACAATAAATTTGGAGCATTTTTGGGGCATTTTGGGTCATTTGACAAATTTTTGGGCAAAACACAGGGTTTTTCTCCCTGTGTGGCGCGGTGCTAAAAATATAGAGCTCCAAATGAGGAATGGTTTGCATTTTTGGATTCAGCATGGAAAATCACGACTACTGGTGTCCAAACAACAAATTTGGGCAAGATCTGAGTCTCGAGGAGGTCAAAAACACCCAAAAAATGGCCTCTCTGCCCCTTTTTTGACACACAGGAAGCAGTCTTGGGAGAATGGAGATTTGGAGGGGAAAATGAGCACCAAATTCAAAAATTCCAGTGGGGTTAGAAAGAATACAGGACAGGCTTTCCATCAAACCCACTTGGGCACATCTTGGACACCTGCAAGTTCCCCAAAACAGACCCCAAAGTAGCGCGACGCACAGAGGAAAAAATTGCCAATTTGCTTCCGTTTCGCGAAATTTCAGTTCGCGACTTCTGCAAGTGGGCCCGCTCATCTACACTTCGGTTTTTTGGAAACAAAGGTGGCATTTTAAAGAGTTTTTTCTCCAAGATTGGCTTCTATCCAAGTAGCGAAGGAAGGCAAACGGTCACCCCAAGCAAAATGTCATGTTTCCAGCGCTGCACCTGTAGCTGATGGTTGGCTCTCCGTCTCCATTTTGCAATGATTCGAGTAACTCCCCAACCCTTGGGCGTTATGTCTCTTCCTCACACATTCTATATATTGTACACAAGTTATTTGCAAAGGGTTGGTTGGTTTGTAACTTCTGGGAGACTGTGGGGAAAGAAACTCTATTTCTTCACTCTGTATTTTTGACAGAAAATTAATGAAAGGCAGCGGCTCTGTTTCATGAGATTCTTGTGGTTGTGAGTGTAGAAAATGTGTCTCTTATGTTTTCATATGTATTTCGTTATGTTTCATAATTCGATTCATGTTCATTTCCAGTGAAATTTTCTGAGTGAGATTAGGTAGAATTCAATTTTATTGCTCTGCCTGTGGGAAAATTTCATGTTCAGTGTTATTCTTCTGTTGAAAAGGATTCATGTCACTATGCCCTTTTCACTTTCTTCAGAAATCTATTCATGCCACGGTACCTCAAACTAAATTGTTACATTTTCCGCCTACCTTGCCTCACAGAATAATCTGTGCCTTTGTATTAAATTCTCTGTTCTTTGCTGAGCGCCGGTCCCATAACATCCCAGAAGCTCGGTCATTCATGAAAATTGTTTCCAGAATCCCTATTCACTTACTAGCCTGAGGTAAATATTTCATTGTAAGTCATCTCAGACCGTTTTCAATTATCTATCCACTGAGCGTGACTCGGAGAGAACCCTCTCCTGCTCTGGTAGAGCTAGCTACCAGACTAAGCGTGGTTTGTGGTTACCCTCATTTTTGCCTTCCTTCAGCTTGAGGTAGATTTAGGTGTTAACATAGTGGCAACTCCGCTGGGGATGAAAATGGTTTGCTTGAAGATTGTTTTGCCCCAGTACATATCTCAAGTTCAGAGCTGATTGTTGATGGTGAACAACGATCAGACATAAGAAGACGGATGAAATCATTCACCTGGCGACTCCATTCACTGAAGAATCCAGCAATCGGTGCTTCATGGTGACTCCACTGCAGAGAGGTCAGTAGCTTTGAGATTTTCAAGATGGATTGGGTTGCAAGAAGATATTCTCCCATGAGCCGAGATCACATTCTAGGCTTTCCAAATAAGATTCCAAAAGTAGATTGGTCAAGGAATTTGCCTACGTTTAAAGATGATGGTAAGAAGGATGCTGCTTTACATCTAGTTCGATTTCATATGCATATTCACAAGTTGAAGGTTGATTTTCCTGAAGATTTCTTAATGAAGATATTCATGGCCACTCTAGAAGGTGAAGCCCAATCTTGGTATGAAAGTTTGCCGTCTGCTTGTATTTACTATTTAAAGGATTTTCATGCCCTGTTGATTGAAAGATATCAAGACTCTTATCCATCATTAAATTTAGTTCATGACTGTTACAAACATGCTTCTACTTTTATTGAAAGACTTGAGAAATATTATGAAGATGATAATTTCATGGATGAAGAGATCATGGAAGCATTGTATGAAAATCCGTTTCAGCAGCATACAGAACTCTTAGAGGAAACTTTGCAGCAGGATCAAAATCATCAGGTTGAAGATTTCCATATTGTTGGAAATAATACTGAGAGGGGGGGGTGAATCAGTATTATCAGATCAGTAAAAACTTTCCAATTTCATACTCAGAAACATATACGCTACTTCAATTAAGTGAACCCGCGTGTACACGCTACTGTGTCTAATGAAACGCGCGTATATCCAGAGATCTTATAATTCAGTTAGCTTAATCTTCAGTAAATGCATCAGAACATTATTAAGCATATTAACAGTAAACAGGTGCAGAATAACAGAACAGAACATCACACAAGAGCCACACACATGAACACCATGATATAAGGTGGAAACCCAATGTGGGTGAAAACCACCTGCTGCAATTCGTCTCTTTCTTCTTTAATAAGAACTTATTTTAGAATGTACTGGTGCAGTCCTTTACCAGTACGCAGGCTACAACCTGCAGAGGGTTGCAACCCTCTCTCGTTTTCCAACTACTTTTGGAAGGGAGCTACAACCCCCTCAGCTCTTGTACTAGCCGATCCATTTACTAGTACGTAGGTGCTGACCCTACAACCTGCTTTCCTTCAGGGACCACGTTTCATCAATTTTCAGACTGGATCCAAGAGTACAAAACAAACATTACCGCAATACAATCAACTTATACTTGCATCATAATTCATTAAACAACCCAATACTGAATCACTGAAACCCTGTCATCAAGAACACAGAACCCAAACCAGAGCCCAGAACTCTGCAACAACCACCAGAATCAGCAGCAACCTGAAATATCAAATCTTATTATGCATACGCTACTTCACTGTACCAAAACCGTGTGTATACGCGCTTTCACCAAAGGCAACCCGCGTGCAGATCTAGAAATAGTTTCTTATGCCTTCGCTGTCAAATCTGACCCTTGCCAAGCGTCCTGAACAGATAAACAGTAATACCATATCTTCTCACTTCGTCAGACACACATTGCTTGCCCCCACTTGCCTAATGATCTTCTCCTTATATAGCCTTAGGCCCTTTACAATACCACGGTCCAAAACCATAGTAACCCAATACCATCGGCTTCAAAACTAGGGATCAACACGTTCGTCGAGACATCAAGGTCCAAAACCATAGGCACAACTTCCAAGGAATAACCGCCATGGACCAAAGATAAGTTTTCCACATACACGCGCTTTTACTGAAGCCAACCAGCGTGTACACGCGACTTGATATATAGAGAACCTGCATATACGCGACTTGGTATATAGTGAACCTGCTTGTATACGCGACTTGGGCTTAACGAACCTGCGTGTATGAACTTTCTTGGCATGCTGTACTAATATCTGTCCTCTGATTAAGTTGCCATCACCTGTACCAACCTCTGAGCACCTGTACCAACCTCTGAGTGAGTTGCCATCAAGGACAACACTTGAATCATAATGCCAACACATATGGCTGAACATGATGAAAGAAGCAGTGTTATTTTAGATTTGGTTGAAATAAAAAAGGATACGCAGGAAAATGATGTCCCAATCTCAGAAAATGATGATGATAAATCAGATCGAGAGACAGATTGTGATGAGGAAAAACATGTTGTTTCGGATCTCACAGAAGAGAATTGCATTGTCGAGGCTGCCTCCAATGAAGAAGACAGAGTTACAAACCTAACTGCCCTCATCTCATCAGAACACAGCCTTCCTAATGAGGTAATCCAGCCAGTTCATGAACAATAAGATGAGGTCTTCGCTCTAGTAAGTAAAGAGGTTTCTCTAGATGAATTTGTGGTAGATGATATAAATGATATTGTTGGGTTTCACAAATCATTTGAAGTTTCTTTTCTCATGATTGATAAAGACAATCTGGCTGTCATATCATATGAAGATGACCTACAATACATTTAGGCTACTGAAGAGTAGAACATTCAGGATTGTCTTTCAGACTCTTCCTCATATGTTTCATGCTTTGAAGTGTTCTTTGAAGAGGAAATCTGCTCATCTGCTTGTTCAAAATTTTTTGAGGACCAGGACCATACTTTTTCTGAAGTACATTATGAAGGAAAATCAGAATCAAAAGAAAAAGACATCTTGTTTTCTTAGCAGGAGGTGGAAATAGAAAATCTTCATTTTTTTCAGGATCCAATGGCAGATTTGTTGCAGCTAGCAGTGAAGGTGATTATTGCAGTATTCAGTGATGAAGGGGATCATGGTCAACTGTGTTTTCGGATGCCCAGTTAACAGTACTCATTGTTGACCAGAAGATCTGATCAGGAGAATCAATCAAGAAGGCATCTTCTTGATTGGTTACATTGGAAGACACATTACACATGATTGTACATATTGCATTAGTACGCAGGTGGTTGTCATCATGATTTGAAACCCTCGAATCTGGGTGGACTGCTGCCATTAAATAAGTTTTGTCAGTTCTTGTTTTAGTTAAGTCAGTCATGAGTCATTTCCTTTTGCGTAGAGTCAAGTTTTTCAGTCATTTCAATTCACATTGATTCAGTTTGTGTCAAGTTTCAGCCAATAAATTGAGTCATGTTGGTTTGTCAGAATAATGGACTCCATAGCCCAATAGACGAAGGCACTGCCTGCTCACCCAAAGATTTGCAGTTCTTGGCACCTCCAAGGAGCTGACATCCCTATTGGAGCCAATGTTAGTGTCAGTCTTTGCAGTCTTCCTCCAGTGATCAAACATGCTCTTACAAAGTGATTTTAAGGTGTCAAGGTCAAATTTTGTCATTTCAGTGAGTCTTCAAGCAAAATTTGGTCACTAGGCATGACGTCTAGGGTTTGATTTTGCCCTTGTCAAAGTTGTCCAAATGTCGGTCCATGTCACCGTTCAGCTGAGTGTACCATCATTCAGAGAGTTGTCATTATCACGTCAAGTCCCGCTGGGTCATTTTACACCTTGTTCATGCTTCAGTTGCGCCTAGGTAAGGTCATTTCCCTCTCCTAGGGTTTTGAAGGCAATTTCTCTTGGACAGCCAAATCATTGGAAAAACTTGTATCCTGATGTTCATATACCTTCCCCTATCCTTAAAGTGCCTTATCAAACACTTCCCATAACTGAGATTCCCCAAATTCCTCATTTTCGGACAAACCCTAGTTTCTTGCTACAACTTGGCAATTTTCTAGGATGGACCTGTGTTTTGCATTTTTGGACCCCTTCCCCTCACCCAATCTCTAATATTTCACGTTCCCCTACTTCCTAACATCCCTCCCTACTTCCAAAAATTTCCTCAAGAATTTAGAAACTACCTATCCCCTTCATTTCGCTTCATTTCGACAAATCCCTTGTTCCACACATCGGGGAAGGTTTTACTCAAATGATGTTTCTGAGCAAGGAAAGATGAATTTGGAAAAACTGAGAGAGGTTTTTTTCCACAACATTCCAAGGAAGAAAACCCTCCTTAATGTTTTACATAGGTGTTATGGTTTTGGAGAAATGTCAAAAATATAGTTGCCTCGGGAGAATTGATGCACCTCTCCAGTGACCTTGGGAAAATCAAATTTTCTCCTAGCTCAGTTAGCCAAATGACTTGCTTGATGAGTCAAATGATAACTAGACACCAATGGATTTCCAATGAGCTATAATGAGCTAAATTTTGAGTTGAGGAAGGCATTAAAACGTTGACTGCAACAGCACTCTGCCTTGAGGCAGCCTCATTTGGCATATTTTGACCAGTCTTGGGAGATTTGATTTTTGACAGGGAAAATGAGCTCCAAATTAAAAAAATCTAGTTTTTTTGGAAATTAAATTCAAATACCTTTCCAACAAGCTATCCTGCGCAAAATTTGGACATCGGGAAGGCCTCCAAAAGTCTCCTGCAAAAACCGCTATGCACAGGCTATATGCGCCGCGCCTCAAGCCCAGTGCTCCGCACCACTTCCCTGTGCGCCGCGCACTGGCGCGACTCTAAAAATATAGAGCTCCAAATGAAGAAAGGTTTAAATTTTTGGATTCAGCATGAAAAATCATGACTACTGGTGAATGGACAAGAAATTTGGAGCATTTTTGGGGCATTTTGGGTCATTTGACAAATTTTTGGGCAAAACACAGGGTTTTTCTCCCTGTGTGGCGCGGCACTAAAAATATAGAGCTCCAAATGAGGAATGGTTTACTTTTTTGGATTCAGCATGGAAATCACGTCTATTGGTGTCCGGACAAGAAATTTGGGCAAGATCTGAGTCTCCAGGAGGTCAAAAACACCCAAAAAATGGCCTCTCTGCCCCTTTTTTGACACACAGGAAGCAGTCTTGGGAGAATGGATATTTGGAGGGGAAACTGAGCACCAATATCAAAAATTCTAGTGGAGTTAGAAAGCAGACAGGACAGGCTTTCCATCAAGCCCACTTGGGTACATTTTGGACAGCTGAAAGTGCCCCAAAACAGGCCCCAAAGTAGCGCGATGCACAGAGAAAATGGCGTGGCGCACATAGGAAAAAATTGCCAATTTGCTTCCGTTTCGCGAAATTTCGGTTCGCGACTTCTCCAATTGGGCCCGCTCATCTACACTTCATTTTTTTGGCACCAAATGCGGCATTTAAAGATTTTTTTCTCCATATTGGCTTCTATCCAAGTGGCGAACGAAGGCAAACGGTCACCCCAAGCCAAATGTCATGTTTCCAGCGCTGCACCTGTAGCTGATGGTTGGCTCTCCATCTCCATTTTGCAATGATTCAAGTAACTCCCCAACCCTTGGGCATTCTGTCTCTTCCTCACACATTCTATATATTGTGTGCAAGTTATTTTCAAAGGGTTGGTTGGTTTGTATCTTCTGGGAGACTGTGGGGAAAGAAACTCTGTTTCTTCACTCTGTATTTTTGACAGAAAATTAATGAAAGGCAGCGGCTCTGTTTCATGAGATTCTTGTGGTTGTGAGTGTAGCAAATGTGTCTCTTATGTTTTCATATGTATTTCGTTATGTTTCATAATTCGATTCATGTTCATTTCCAGCGAAATTTTCTGAGTGAGATTAGGTAGAATTCAATTGTATTGCTCTACCTGTGGGAAAATTTCATGTTCAGTGTTATTCTTCTATTGAAAAGGATTCATGTCACTATGCCCTTTTCACTTTCTTCAGCAATCTATTCATGCCACGGTACCTCAAACTAAATTGTTACATTTTCTGCCTACCTTGCCTCACGGAATAATCTGTGCCTTTGTATTAAATTTTATGTTCTTTGCTGAGCGTCGATCCCATAACATCCCAGAAGCTCGGTCATTCATGAAAATTGTTTCCAGAATCCCTATTCACTTACTAGCCTGAGGTAAATATTTCATTGTAAGTCATCTCAGACCGTTTTCGATTATCTATCCACTGAGCGTGACTCGGAGAGAGCCCTCTCCTGCTCTGGTAGGGCTAGCTAGCAGACTGAGCGTGGTTTGTGGTTACCCTAATTTTTGCCTTCCTTCAGCCTAAGGCAGATTTAGGTGCTAACACCCTGAACTAAAATAGTGAAGTAAAATTCGAATCTGATCGTAGCAGCTGTTTGTAAATTAATTAATTAATTCATCTTCAGTTAATTAGTTAAGGAAAAATAAACATGAAGTCTATGTGAGGACATGCAACAATTATTCCTTTTATTAAGGGATTTATCCATTAGTTAAAGAGATAAGAGTGAGTTGTAATTAATTGGCTCAGTTAACTGAGTCAAGTCTAGTTAGATTAATTCAAACAGTTTGTTGAATTAATTGTGATTTCAGTTGGTTAATTCTTGCATGCATGTAACTGCTGCACTTCAGATAACTAAATATTCTCTCATAAATTACTCATGCATGTCAGTTCTATCAGAGACCCAGTTGAGATTAGAGGAGGGACGATGTACTATCAGTTGGATGAATTTTTCCTATAAAGGAAACTCATCCATGCAGAAGGATTTATCTCCTTCAAGATTGCGCGGTTAGATCAGAGGTTAGTGATGTGTGAAGTCGCCAATTCACACAAGTGGCAGCACTGGACCCCAAGGAAAACTGCATAAGGAAATAGGAGGCTTGGAGGGCAGAGGAGAAGGTTTGGAGAAGCCTTTGACTGTCTATGAGCAGCATTGTTTGATTGCAGAGAGAGCAGGATAGCTTAAGAGCTGATTCTTTTTGTAACTTGAACAAGATTTCCACTTGTATGATAATACAGAGATTGGGGTTTTAGGCTGAGGCTTTCCCCGGGTTATTCCTTCTATGTTATGTGTGATTGATTTCTCATTCTCAGTTATATGTGTTCTCATTGATCTTGCTCAATTTGATTAAGATTCCGCAAAGTTTGTTGTAGAAGTAGATATTGTATTTTGCTTTAGTCTATTGCATAATTTTTTGATCTACAGTGGGAATTTCTACATGGTATCAGAGAAAAGGTGATCAAGGCGAAGAACAATATACAAGAGGGAGAAGTTCAAAGTTTGTGGTCCCTGAATATAGAAATCGAGTTCTTATCACATCTCAATTTCACCAATGGCATTCAGTGGTTCAAGACTCGAGTATGCCCTTGATGGCAGCTCGAATTATATAGCCTAGAAGGATCACATGGAAGCAGTATTAGAGGACAACGGTCTAAAGGACTTTATTGATCAATAAGTCCCCAAGCTGACAGCGGCTAATGCTATAGAATTGGCGGAATGGAAGAAATGTGTATCTAGAGAAAGGAGAATCCTTCCGGAGGGAGTTCGAGACGACATAGTCTCGAGTCTCTTGGGAAGAAGACACCATTTTCAATGTGGAAAACATTGAAAGATATATATCAAAACAGCAATGATCAGAGGAAGTCGGTGCTGAAAGACAAGCTTCGGAAAATCAAGTGTGAAAACGGTGACACGATCTCTACATATCTAAACAAGCTCACCACCTACAGGAATGAGCTTGGAAGTGTAGGGATCATGACCGCTGATAATGACATGGTGAGTCTTGCACTCCTCAGTCTTCCTAAGAGCTGGCATAGCTACCAAGACTCAGTAAATGGGAGAGAAACTGCTAGATTGGGAACAACTTTGGTCAGATCTAATGCAGGAGGAGATAAGAAGAAGCACCAGAGATGGTTCTTCCTCCAAGGAGGATGAAGAAAATTGTGCCTTAGCGAGTAAGGCGAAGAAAGGGAAGGAGAAGGATTCTCATCCCAATTCGAGTTCTTCCCATGGTGGGAAGAAGTTTGACAAATCGAAAGTGAGATGCTTTCGTTGTCATGAGGTGGGCCATTTTGCTATAAATTGCCCATTGAGGAAATCCAAGATGGGATCCAAGGAAGGAGATGAAGGTGAGGCATTGGCCTCATAGTTTCAGTTGGATTTCACCCTCTTTTCATGCATGGTTTCATCCATGGTGGGATGTGGTTGGTTTCTTGACAGTGGAGCTTCTTTCCACATGACCGGTGACAAGAGTTTGTTCACTACCTTGGAGGAGAAAGATCTCCAGATACTCATAGCGATGGGTAATGATGAAAAGTATAGTGTCTTATGTGCAGGCATGGTTACTTTTCATAGGGAGCATGGAGCTCGCATTACCTTGACCGATGCCAAGTATGTACCAGGCCTGAGGAAAAATTTGGTGTCGATCATAATGCTGGAAGACAAAGGCTATGATGTAGTCTTCAGTAAGGGAAAGGTTTTCCTTCGACACATCACCACTAGACATGTGAAGCAAATTGGTTCACGAGTCAAGAACCTGTATGCTCTTGAGGTTCAAGATGCATGCAAAGCCTTGAGGAGCAAGGCAACTGTTGGAGACTTGGTGGTTGAGAGGGAGAGTACATTACCTCTCAACATGCAGTGCCAGAAGAAGTCTCAGACAATTGTGGAGGAGCCACAATTGGTGAAGCAGCTTCAGGAGGTTGTGGAGCAGCCACAACTAGAGAAGCCGAGAGGAGATCGAGTAGAGACATCTACTCATGTAGAGACCTCCAATAGGGGGAAATTTCGAGCCAAGTGGGCAGAGGGATCACATGCATCCATACCTCCAGGTCGGAGGTGGAGCAATGTGGAGTGGCAATCCCAAGAAGGCTGGAATAGGGGCAAGATCATTGAGGTACCCAACCTCTTTGACTATACCTTGCTACGGGAGCCCTGCCAAGGAGTAATAGGACTGGCTAAGTGGGTAGAGACAGATGCGGATGGAGTGGCAGAGAGAGCTACAATGCAGGAATCCCAAGACAATGCAGAGCTAGCAGGCTACAACAATGCGAGAGGCACAGGAGTGTTGCACCAGTGCAGGATGGCACAAAAAGGTGTGCAACGATGCAAGATGCATGGAGTGTTGTAACAGCTCAGAGGTCACAAAGGGAGCACTTGTCAGCAGCAGAGGGAGCTTCAACATCAAAGGATGTTTCTAGCCCAACAGAGAGGTCGGTTGGGACTGGAGCAACCACACTTGGGAGAAGTGTTGCATGCAGAACATTCTAAAGGTTCAGGATCGGGTTCGAGTTGAATGCCTTTCTTTTTGAGAGGGAGTGTTGAAAATGGCAACAAGAAATGCTAAAAATAGAAGTGCTAAAAATAGCACTGCTATAAATAGCAGTTTAGGTACCAGTGTTCGACATAGCAATAAGGAATGAAAAATGGAAGTGCTATAAATAGCATTGCTAAAAATAGCAGTTCGGGATAGATTCCTATTTTAGTTAGTCCCTGAACTAAAATAGTGAAGTAAAATTCGAATTTGATCTTAGCAACTGTTTGTAAATTAATTAATTAATTCATCTTGAGTTAATTAGTTAAGGAAAAATAAACATGAAGTCTATGTGAGGACATGCAACAGTTATTCCTTTGATTAAGGGATTTATCCATTAGTTAAAGAGATAAGAGTGAGTTGTAATTATGAGTTGTAATTAGTTGGCTCAGTTAACTGAGTCAAGTCCAGTTAGATTAATTCAAACGGTTTGTTGAATTAATTGCGAGTTCAGTTAGTTAATGCTTGCATGCATGTAACTGCTGCACTTCAGATAACTGAATATTCTCTCATAAATAACTCATGCATGTCAGTTATGTCAAAGACCCAGTTGAGATCAAAGGAGGGATAGTGTACTATCAGTTGGATGAATTTTTCCTATAAAGGAAACTCATCCATGTAGAAGGATTTATCTCCTTCAGGATTGCGTAGTTAGATCAGAGGTTAGTGAGTGTGTGAAGATGCCAATTCACACAAGTGGCAGCACTAGACCCCAAGGAAAACTACGCAAGGAAATAGGAGGCTTGGAGGGCAGAGGAGAAGGTTTGAAGAAGCCTTTGACTGTCTATGAGAAGCATTGTTTGATCGCAAAGAGAGTAGGATAGATTGAGAGCTGATTCTTTTTGTAACTTGAACAATATTTCCACTTGTATGATAATACAAATATTGGGGTTTTAGGCTGAGGCTTTCCCGGGTTATTTCTTCTGTGTTATGTGTGATTGATTTCTCATTCTTAGTTATATGTGTTCTCATTGATCTTGCTCAATTCGATTAAGCTTCCACAAAGTTTGTTGTAGAAGTAGATCTTGTATTTTTCTTTAGTCTATTGCATAATCTATTGATTTATAGTGGGAATTTCTACAAGAGGCTAGAGCAGTTAGATACTGAAGAGCACAGAGAAGGATTGACAACAGTGTAGAAAGGCTGAGTCAGCAGAAGCGCAAAGTTTTCAGTTGACAGAGGCAATAGAAGTCAGAGACTTTGATGACAGACGCATCATACCGATTCAGGTTGTATGTTTTTTTTTGTTTCTGGAGTTGCTGGAGCAACAACACTAGATAGAAGTGTTGCATGCAGAACATTCAAAAGGTTGAGGATCGGGATTGAGTTGAATTCCTTTCTTGTTGAGAGGGAGTGTTCAAAATAGCAACAAGAAATGATAAAAATAGAATCCAGAATATTCCAATTTTAATTTGTCCTTGAATTAAAATTGTGAATTAAATTCGAATTTAGTCTCATCAGCTACTTGAAAAATAATTAATTAATTCATCTTGAGTTAATTAGTTGGAGAAATTCAAGTTAGAAGTATTTCTGAAGTCATGCAAAAGTTATCCCTTAAATTAAGGAGATTATCCCTTAATTAAGGAGATAATATTGAGTTATATTTTAGTTGTAATTAGTTAGCTCCGTTTACTCAGTTAAGTCCAGTCAAATTAGTTCCAAAATGTTTGAGGAACTAATTGTGAGTTATCAGTCAGTTGATGCATGCATGCACTCGACTAGTGTACTCCAGATAACTGAAGATTTTCTCATCATTAACTCATGCATGTTTGTTCTGAGAAAGACCTAGTTGAGCTAAATGTCAAGGACAGGTTACTATCAGTTGCATGTGTTTTCCTATAAAGGAAACTCATGCATGTAGAAGGAATAAGGTTCCTTGAGGATTGTGCAGTTCTGATAGTGTGTCAGAGCAGTGTGTGAGAGCAGTGTTACACTAGGTGAAGGAGATCATCCCAAAGGTAATTGCGCAAGGAAATAGCATCTTGGATGACAAAGGAGAAGGCTTGTGAGAAGCCAGGTTTGCTTGTGAGCAGCCAAGAGGATTGTATTGAGAGCTAGCTAGCTATGAGAGCTAAGGCTTTATATAATTCTGATGTATTTCCACCTTGTATGATAATACAGATAGTGGGGTTTTTAGCTGAGGCTTTCCCCAAAGTATTTTCATGTGCATTGATTATTCTTCTTCTGGTTATATGTGTTCAACTCGATCTTGCTCAATCTTTAAGCTTCCGCAAATTGATAGTAGAAGTAGATTATAGTATTTTGCTTTGGTTATATTGCATTATCGGGTTAATCTACAGTCAGATTTTCTACATGGTCTTAGAGGTAGATTTTTAGATAATTTGCATAATTTCTACATGGTATCAGAGCTATCTGATCTATAGAGAAATTTCTACAGCCACTGGATGCTTGAAGGGAAAGCGACGTGGCACCCTTGGAACTTTAAGAGAAGTTCTTGAAGGGCACAACCGAATTGACACCCTTGGTATCATAAATAAGCTATTAGGTGTGGTGCCCTGGGAACTTCGAAGAGAACTTCTCAAATAGCATGACCAACTTGGAACAGTTGTCATCATAAATAAATTGTTAGGCATGACACCCTCAGAACTTCGAAGGGAATTTATTGAAGGGCACAACTAAATTGACACCCTTGGCATTAAAAATAAACTAATAAATATAATCAAGATATGAAAATCCTACAAATTCACATCAGGTGGTAAATGAGGTTAGAACCAAGGCAATTAAATCAAGAATAAAACTTGGGGTAAAGGGAGAATAGTAAGAAATAAAAATATTGTACCTTGAGAACTCTATCCTTCCCATATTGAAAATTATTAGGTAGATAATGAACATAAGTAATTTAATTAGCTAAAATACATAGTGTAATTATAAAAATTAATCCTAAACTTCATTAAGAGAATAGGGGGGTGAATTAAAAAAATAAATTAATAAATTAAAATTTGAGGAATTTAGAGAACCTCCATGTGGCGAGAGCCAACATAAGAATATCCATCTAAGAGGAAAAGTGAGTTAAATTAGGAGGTAGTTAGGTGACCAAATTTGAGACTAATTAGTTGACTTCAGTAATGAACACATATTAAGGAGTATAAAAGGGGGATCAAGAGACAATTAGGAGAATAAATAGGGAGTCTTGTTGGGGTAAGGAAAAATATTATTTTTGAATTAAAATTTAAGCAAATAATTTTGGAGAGCCTTGGTGAGTGGGTGACACATGGCTTGGTGAATAATGAAACTTTTCAATTAATAAAAATAATTAATTATGCATTAAGTTCCAAGTGTCACCTATGAAGTCTCCTATAAAGGAAGAGGCAAGCCATGGGAGAAGACACTCTTTTCTTACCCTATTATTGGATGGATGAGATTATGTCATTTTGAGTAGCCTATGAGATATAGTTGACTATGGTGAGGTAGATGTATTTAGAGAGGGGAATCTTGAGCCAAGGATTTATCACCTTTATCAAATAGCACAGTTCCTCCATTGTACAACCCCATTGCAGCTCAGGGGTCTGCGAAGAAGAAGAGTACCCAAGGAGTAGGCAGGGAGGTCAACCGGTGGGCCATCAAATTCAGTCAAAGTACATCAACATTCACACTTGAAGGCAAACCACAAGGAGTGCAAGTAATGGAAAGTTCAAGATCAAACCTCCTCTTTAGGTGAATGGTACCTGTGGTATTTATGGTGTTCTGTTATATGAATTCGTTGTACCTATAGTTAATAGAATATAAAATAGATGATATCTGGAATGTAGCGTAATTCATGGATGTTTGATGTAAAATCTTTAATATCTCTGAGTTATCAATGTTTATATGCTTATGGTTGTATTCCAACCTATCTGCATTACATTTTAAATATATATATAGTATAGTGATGGCCACTACACGCTTCTTTCCAGCCCCACTAACACCTGCGACTGGAGGAGTATCTTTTTTGAGTGACATTGGGCTATGACAAGTGAGAGGGAGCCAATTTCTAATGGATACAGGGAGCATGTGAATCCAAGGGCCAAGACAAAAGCAACAAGAAAAGGAAAAATCAACATCATCATACGAAAAGCTAGGGGAGGCAAATTGTGGCAATTGGAAATCATAGAAAGGATCATAGGGAGAGCCATCGATAATATGCCATGGGTAGTACCATATAAAGAGAAGATAATTTCTAAATGGACAGGGGAAATTTTTCATAAGAACTGGGAGTATTGTTGTAAGTAGAATTAAAAAAAAACTAAAGGTGGTAAAGGAAATTACCTCAAAAAAGGCTAGATGATAGTTGTGAGATTGAGGTGAACTGAGCTACCCTTGGAAGCTACTAAGGAAGTAAATCATGAAATCATTGCACTATCTCTTCCCGAATGAATATAAAATATGGTTTCCCAAGCCGGCCAAGAGGACCACACACCATAGTAAGCAATAGTTCTCCCACGAATAGGACTAGTGATAGTTTTAACATACCAAGAAAATAGGAATCTCCAAAACAAGCTAGAGAAAGCAATTATGCTATCGTAGACAAGGGAAAGGATAATTTTGGCTTTGCAAGTTACCAAAGAGACCCATGCCACCCTCAAGTTGCTCAAATCTCCACCAACAACACAATTAACCAACCAATCAACATCTATTATTCCCCCTTCACGGCAATTGACAACATCATTTGCGAGAATTGACTCCCTACTTAGAGAGGTGTTCAACCAACACCATTGCAAACACGACCACTATGAAAGTCGAATGCAAGAAATTCCATAGCAATCCATGAATTTAATCCCAAGGTTGAAGATCCCACATGCAACATAAATCTCTTCACCATTAAATTCCATAATAGGCCATCTCCTTGAGGCCATCAAAGTTTTAGGTACAAAATCAGAACCTTGAATGCATTACCTTTCATCCACCTCTCTTAACGCATGCAAGTACATTGGGGGGGCTGACCTTTGCATGGATTACATGCTCACTGTCAACCACCTCACCCCGTATGAAGTGCCCAAAATATAAATCAAAAACTTTATTATTGTTTACCATGAGAAGGAAGATGGGGTTACGGGGGGGATTAATGTTATTTGCATGATTTTCCATAACAACTTGTCAAGCAATTCTATACAAATTTATATGATCTAGCGAAAAAAATTTAGTCATGGGATGTTTCGCCATCCAAACAATTCATTGATATCAGTTTTTCCTAATTTTAAGAGGAACACAAGATTTGCTTGTTTGTCTGCTTCTCAATTTTGAAGTGTAAAAGGTCTTACTATGAAAGTGGTTGAGGGAACCCCAAATTCTATGAAGAATAAGTTTAGATTGATTGTCCTTAGGGAAAGAGACTTTATAGAGATATTGGATAGTGAGGGGAGACTCTCCCACTTACAAAATATGAGTAATTTATATTTCTTTCGGCAAGTTTAGATCAAGCAACATGCCATACATTTCAACATGATTTTTGGTCTTTTGGCCTAGCCCCTAGGGGTACTCAACACTTGTTTTCCATCGGGATTAAGGATAATTCTTCCCCACCCTACCACCCGACACTATATTTTAATTTGTTAATGTAAATATTATTTTATTATTTTTAAATGTAGCATTACATCTCCCCCATAATAGGCTATAAAACACTTCTCCTCTACTACAATTAAAAATTAAACTACTTTTTTAACTTATTAAAAACCCTCATAGATCCATCTTAACTCTGGATCTACCAAGGGATGAGAGGGATCAAATCTTTCACAATACAAACCTCTTTTTGAGTGCAAAAATTAATGAGATGTTTGTGTCTAAAAATATTTTATTCATCTTGACTCTTGGTAGATCTAGAGTTAAGATGAATCTATGCTTATTTTGAGCATGATGCTAATAAAACATTTTAACTATAATTTTTTTTTCTCTTGTACAAATAGCTCATATTGAAATATTTTATCTATTACTAACAAGAAATTCTCTATATAAAGTTAATATGAAATTATGTTATTTCATATGGATATTTGAATATTTTATTCATGGCTAATAGTAAAATATGTTATATATTTTGGTTTTAAATATTACATGTCAATCGATCATAAAATGAATTACAAATCATGTAATATAATAATATTATTTTTACATGTCATTGTATTAGTCCCTTCCCACACAAGGATCTAGCAATTTAGCATTGACCAAATTATAATGATTAACTTTATAAATATTAAGAAAGTATTTTTTATTATATTTGAAAAAAATATGTATATTATTTAATTGGACAAAAACTTGAATCTCTTATTCTAGGCATGTCCTCTTGAATCTCTTATTCTAGGCATGTCCTAATCAAGCCACATCGACAATTATTTCACAAATTTTTTGCAATGATTTTTTACTAATACATGTTTCACAATTTTTTTTTGCTATGCTTTTTAAAAACCGTTACAATTGATACATGTCTCACAAAAACTCTTAATAAATTTTTATGGGTGTATACAATAAAAACAAAGGGTCTAAACTACTTTTCTATATGGAATATCTTAACTAATACCTAATTTTAAATCATTAATTGGATTTGTAGATGCAAAACTCAGACTTAAGGAGATGTTGCAGCTGTATTTAGATCCTTATCTTAATACTCAAATTCTCATAACAAGAACTAGATATGATAACCTCACCACTAAGGTTGTTGTAAGTTTTTTTAGATATTCCATTTTTTCATAACATTTTAATTTTAGGTAACTTGAAATATATGAATGACACATGCTAAGAAGCATTGTGGAAGAGTTATTATCACATAATTAAATTGATCTCTGGAATAGTTATTATCCAAAGTTTCTTTCTTTCTATGTGTTACTACAACATATTTTATAGCGTTTCAACAATGATTCTAGGATTCTTCATCAAGGGACATGAACCATAAAATAATAAGTTGCTACAAGAAATGGTCATTGATGGTGAAAGTGTAGTAAATGAAACTCTTGATGAGAAGAAAAGAAATGTTAATCATGATTTCATATTCTCTAATTTTGGATTGAAGATCCACCATGTTCCAAAAATCGATATGAGGAATTTTGATGGCAAGAATCCCGGAACATGGATACTACAGATGGAGCAATTTTTCGATCTCCATAATGTGCAAACACACAAAAGGTACGTATTGCAACTTTATATTTGGAACCAAATCAGTTTGTATGGTATCGATGGCTTTGCTCTCGTAAACAAATTATCACTTGAGCAATTTTTACGGAAGAAATGATAGCACATTATGAGGATACAAAAAGCAACACCTTTTTTAGCCAATTGATAAATCTCAAACAAAAGGGTTCAATTATGGAGCACATTGAGGACTTCCAAAAATTGAACATAAGGGTAAAAGATATTCTGGAGGAGCATAGGATTGATGTGTTCATAGGGACTTTAAAGGATAATATCCAACATGAGGTTCGCCTTCAGGAACCTGATTCATTGGAGAAGGCATTCAGGTTAGCAAGAAAAATGGAAAGCAAAATTATGGCAACCAGGAAGCCTACCACTCACAACTATAAAGATGGAAGTGTTGTTTCCCCTAGCCTTCCACAACCTACAAGGTTGACACCACAATAATTGGAAGAAAAAAGGGCTTTTTTACAGTTGTGATAGCAAATACACTAAAGGTCATAAGTGAGCTGAGAAGAAATTATTCTACATAGATTGTGAAGAGGAGGAAGAAAAGGAACAAGAAATGTCAAAAGAAGAGGATATACTCCAGGAACAAACCCTAGATAAAGAAGAAATGAATCCGACCATATCTTGTAATGCATTGGCTGGAATTACCACTCCTCAAACTATCAAGATAGAAGGACATATCAAGAAGAAAAAGGTAATATTGTTGATTGATTCAGGAAGTACTCATAATTTTATTCATTGTAAGATAGCAAAGGAATTGAATTGCTTCCTATAGCCAGCACCAGAGTGTCAAGTGATGATCGCAAGTGGAGGAACCATAAATTGCTCTAGAAAGTGCCATAATATCAAGTTATCCATGGGAGAATATGTATTGAACAACCTAATGATTTCCATTCCAATGGGTGGTGCTGATGTTGTACTAGGAGTCTAATGGCTACAATCCTTGGGTACAATAGCTTTTAATTTTCATGAAATTTTGTGCGGAAGGAAAGGAAGTTGAATTAAGGGGTATTGCAGGGAAATCGGGAAAGATAATCATCTCTAACGATATGACAAAGTTTCTAAAGAAGGAACAATGAGGTGTAATTGCACAATTATGTTCACTAGAGGTTCCCACATCGAAATCATCTATTTCTCCAGATCTCCAAAAAGTATTGGACAATTATTCCAAGGTATTTGAGACTCTCAAAGGTCACCTATTTGTGATCATGATCATGCTATTCATTTGATTCCAGGAAGTGTTCCTCCAAACATCAAGTCATACAGATATCCCTATGCCCAAAAAAGTGAAATTGAACGTGTTAGCACCTAAATCTGCCCTAGGCTGAAGGAAGGAAAAATTCAGGGTAACCACAAACCATGCTTAGTCTGGTAGCTAGCCCTACCAGAACAGGAGAGGGCTCTCTCTGAGTCACGCTCAGTGAATGGATATTCAAAACGGTCAGAGATGACTTAAAGTGAAATATTTATCTTAGGCTAGTAAGTGAAAATGGATACAAGAAATGATTTTTATGAATGACTGTGTTTCTGGGATGGCATGGGACCAACGGTCAACAAAGAATAGAGAATTTAATACAAAGGCACAGATTATTCCGTGAGGCAAGGCAGGCGGGAAATGTAGCAATTTGGTTTGAAGTAACGCGGAATGAGTAGATTGCTGAAGAGAGTGAAAAGGGCATAGTTACATGAATCCTTTTCAACAGAAGAAAAACACTGAACATGAAATTTTCCCACAGGCAGAGCAATAAAATTGAATTCTACCTAATCTCACTCAGAAAATTTCACTGGACATGAACATCAAATGAATTATGATACATAACAAAATATATATGAAAACATAAGAGACACATTTGCTACACTCACAACCAGAAGAATCTCATGAAACAAAGCTGTTGCGTTTCATTAATTCTCTGTCAAAAATACACAGTGAAGAAACAAAGTTTCTTTCCCACAGTCTCCCAGAAGTTACAAGCCAACCAACCCTTTGCAAATAAAATTCATACAATATATAGAATGTGTGAGGAAGAGATAGAATGCCCAGGGGTTGGGAAGTTACTCGAATCATTACAAAATGGAGATGGAGAGCCAACCATCAACTACAGTTGCAACGCTGCAAACATGACATTTGGCATTGGGGTGACCATTTGCCTTCCTTTGCCACTTGGATAGAAGCCTATCAGGAGAAAAAACTCTTTAAATGCCACCTTTGGTGCCAAAAAACCGAAGTGTAGATGACCGGGCCCACTTGGAGAAGTCGCGACCCGAAATTTCGCGAAACGGGAGCAAATTGGTAGTTTTTTCCTCTATGTGCCGCACCAAATTCTCTGTGCGTTGTGCTACTTTGGGGCCTATTTTGGGGCAATTTCAGGTGTCCAAAATGTCCCCAAGTGGGCTTTTTGGAAAGCCTATCCTGTCTACTTTCTAACCCCACTGGAATTTCTGAATTTGGTGCTCATTTTCCCCTCCAAATCTTCATTCTCCCAAGACTGCTTTCTGTGTGTCAAAAAAGTGGCAGAAAGGCCATTTTTGGGTGTTTTTTGACCTTTTGGAGCTTCATACCTTGCCAAAATTTCTTGCCCAGACACCAGTAGTCGTGATTTTCCATGCTAAATCCAAAAATGCAAACCATTCCTCATTTGGAGCTCTAGAATTTTAGCAGAGGAATTTCCTGTTTTTTGTCCAAAAAATTTGCCTGTGACCAAAATTTGCCCAAAATTTTTGAAATTTGGGTTGGAGGTTCCCTATGGGGTGCCATGCTGAGCCAAGGAAGCCTCAGCCAAGATTCGGAGTCGATCTTGCTCTTTTTCCCTTTTTTCCTTTCTTGTTGCCTTCCTCAATTTCGCTTTCAAGCTCCTTATCCGGGCCTGTAAACTCAAGTTCCGTGTCCTGTAATGATAAGTCATGTGTCTCAACAGTGTGTTGTCTTCGTCGGCCTTGTTCAACATTTTGTCCAGGTGCATGTTAACCAACTCGAGAGTAGACTCCCGATCATCATGAATCTGTTGCTCCAAGAAAGTGAACTCAATCCTCCTATGTTGGGCAGCTTGATGACCCTCACGGATATTCTGCAGCTCCATGATCACATGCTGGTCTTCCAACTATTTGTTCCTCTACTCCAGATACCTGATGTTCCATTTGGCCATCTCCAACTTGAGTGACAAGGATTGAATCTCTGTTTCTTGCTCCTGGATGGTCTCTTTCAGCTGTGCACTTTGCGGATCTGTGTCGGCATCATCATCATCCTGAAGGAGAATGAATTTGGTCTCTCGTTCACCTGATGGCACACCTGAAGGCCCCTCCTCATGCTTGGGCTTCTTGCCCTTGTCCTGTACCTGTGTCGCCGATGTAGGAAGCGAGGCCCCTTCCACCTTGGGTGGAGATAACACTCGCTTTGCTGCTGCAAACAAAGGTCTGGTGCCTTTCGGATAGCCTCTCTGATATGTGATGAAAACTGGCACCGTAGTGGTCTCGTGGCACTCATACTGATGTGAAGGACCACCTACCTCATGCTCTGCCTCTGATACTACCTGTGGAGTGCTGAAGAAGTCACGGGAGATGAAGTCCTCCCAAGAAATACCTTGCAATCCCAACTGGTGGTCCACCAAAATCCGGATGAGAGCAAAATGATAGACACTGTTTAGCTGCTGTAGAGGGGTCTTGCGCTGCATGAAGTTTTTCATCTTCTCAATGTTGTTGCAAATGAAAAATTGGAGGCTCATCATCTGCACCCGGGTGAAGTGCATGAGCAAACTGATGTGATAGGCATAGAGGTGGGAAAAGCTTCCCTCACAACTGAAATACTTCATGATTAACCTCATGAGTGGGGCATACTCATCCCTCAAAAATCTGAATGGAAAAACTCTAGTGAGCTGGCTCAAATAGCTGTTCTTGATGTAAGGCTCATAATGATGCCTCTCCACTTTCTTTTTCTTATGCCACTGTTATCCAACGTTCGGTATTCCTGTTGCCACTGATATGGTTTCCGGTGTCAATGTGAAAGTGACCCCTACCAGGACAAATTGACCTCCCTATAGATGGAGTGCAAAAAGGCGGGCCAACTCATGATGGACTCTGACATTTGCCACCCTTTGACAAAATTCATAGCATGCCAAGTGCTGGAAACAAGACATGGCAAGAGGGAATGCCTGCAGCTCAGTGAGGGTGTTCGGCTCATCTCTAAGATGTATGCCACTCCTAGGTCTCTGGTGAGCCTATTCTCCTGAAGTTGTGTCACTATGGGTCCCCTCCTCATATTCTGATGAATTTTCTGATGCCATTACTGCTGCTTGTACCCTGAGTTTTATGCTGCCCTCTGAATCCAATGAAACTGGTGGTTGCCCTGAGAATCTGTCACCAAGGGGAAAATAAAACAGGGAGTGTTAGGAGGGGAATGATGAAAGGGGAATAGGGATTTAAGAGGAGAAAGTTATCAGGGATCTAGGAGTATTTTGGGTGTAGTTTTGATGGGACAGGGTTTGGATTTTGTTGAGGTAGGGTTTGGGTGTTTAGCCATAGGAATCAAGGGAACCAAATGAATATGGTCACAGTGGGGTTAGGGTGATCATTAAGGGAAAATGCTACAGGGGGATTAGTTTGATAGGGGTAGGGTAGGAGCATGCTTTAGCAATCATGTTACTGTAGCAAAACCCTAGCTTTTTTTACCTTCTTTGTGTCATTTTTGGGTTTACTTAATAAAAATTTTGCCTTTGATTTCATGATCACCAAAATCATATTTTTCTTTGAGTTAAGGATCAATGGTGAAGGTATCTAGAGCCACCTTTGTAATTTTGAGAGCCATTTATGAAAATTTAGGTGATTCAGTGTTTTTTTTAGGCTCACAAGTCTGTGCGCTGCGCGCTTTGCCCAATGCGCCGCGCGCCGGGTATGTGCCGTGCCAGTGCAATATTAACACTGTGGTCGGGCTCCCAGTGCATCGCACGCCCTGAGTGCGCCGCGCCACCTTGTGTGTGCGTCGCGCACTGTCAAATGACACTAATTTTCTTGGAACACCGGGGGTATGGTTTTTAGTGAAGATTTCTAGGGGCTTTCCTTAGGAGACAAGGTGGAATGGAGGTGAAAATGATGAGGAGTGAGGGGACAAGGGGAGGGGAGCAAAACCTTGGTGGCATCTTCACAAATTTGCAACCCCGTTTATCATTTTTTATTCGATGATTATTTTCATGGATGGCCAATGTGCTTTGGATATCATTCAACATCTTAGAAACACCAAACTGTTGACCAAATTGACAGAGAAGAGGTTTCATTCGAGCCTACCTCTTGCTTGCTAGCCTTCAACCGGGATACAAAACAAATTTGCAAGTGTTTTGAGCTCCCTGGCTGTGTGCGTCACGCGTCGAGCTCAGTGCATCGCGCACCCTGAGTGCACCGCGCCCTTGTTGTTTTTTCACTGTGGGCTAGCTGCCAATGCGTCGCACCCTCTGTGTGTGCCGCGCGCCCTGGTGTATGCACCGTGCCACCTAGAAATCTGCCCTCACTTACTTGAATTCCTCCAACTTAGCTCTCTTTCTTCAACAATGCCTCTCTCAAGCTTTTCCATATCACAATGACTTGGTTCTGTGCCACAAAATGTATATATAGGCTTGGGAGAGATGGGTTTAATTTTTTCTTCTTTGAAAACCCACTTTCTAATGTTTGTGTTTTGCACTTTTTTCATTGACTTTAAAACACCCTGATTTTCATTTTTCTTTGAAATTTTGGCTCTCATGATGGGATTTTCGGCATTTCTTTGCGGGGACTGTGTGACTGGGCATTTGGCCAAAGAAACCACAACTGCATATGAAAAATCAACTTGTGCATTTTTGGAAAATTTGTCATAAATAACCTTGTTTGACTTTTCTTCAAAACAGAGTTTCGAAGAAGAGTCAATGTCCCTTCAGGTGATGATGGAGCTTTCTGAACCATAGCTGTGTAAGGCCTCCCTCTAGCCCTGCAAGTATTATTGAAGCACTTTGACAAAAAAAAATTGCAAACCCTACACCTAATGACTGAAATGACTCTTTCCCATTAAAATATCAAACATTGACTGTCATGGACCTTAATAACTTTGATGAAAAGACCTAAGCCAGCAGGTACAGACATGAGGGGAGATGACTAGCATGACCTTCTCTGTCAGATCATGGCATGCCCCTAGCGGAATGCATCTGGTGAAGGGAGCGGGACACCTAAAAATGAAATGCATAAAGAGTTTTGATCTCTGACGAAGGACTGACCAGACTGACTCTAACAGAATGTATGGTTGCAGAAATGCTAGAGGCTGGTATAATTCAACCTAGTCAAAGTTCTTTCTCTGCTCCAGTAGTATTGGTGCACAAGAAAGATGGATCATGCCACATGTGTCTGGATTATATGGAGCTCAACAAGCTCACTATTAAAGATAAATTTCCCATTCCTATCATTGATGAATTATTGGATGAATTACAAGGATCAATTTACTTCACCAAGTTGGATCTTCGTTCAAGATATCATCAAATCAGAATTAAGATTGAAGACATTCTGAAAATAACATTTAGAACTCATGAGGGTCATTATGAATTTTTGGTCATGCCTTTTGGCCTTACCAATGCACCTTCTATACTTCAAGGTTTGCTGAATTCCATTTTCAAACCCTTCCTTAGAAAATTTGTGTTAGTATTTTTTGATGATATACTAATCTACAACAAGTCTTGGAAGGATCATGTTGAACATGTTGACAGGGTGCTCAAACTATTGGAGGAGAAACAATTATATGGAAAAAGCTCCAAATGTTTCTTTGGAGTATAAGAGGTGGAATCTAGGTCATATTGTATCTCATGAAGCTGTTAAGGTAGACCCTAGCAAAATTAAAGCCATTAAGGAATGGAAAATCTCCACATCCATAAAGCATCTGCGAGGATTTCTCGAGTTGACAGGGTATTATTGCAAGTTCGTTAAGAATTATGGATAATGGCAGCACCTCTAACAACATTATTGAAGAAAGATGCATTTTCATGGACTCCAGAAGCAACAAAGGCCTTCGAACATCTTAAAGAGGCAATGTGCCAAGCACCTGTCTTAGCTACATCGGACTTCACAAAAACCTTTATTGTGGAATGTGATGCTTCAGGAAATGGAATTGGTGTTGTTTTAATGCAAGATGAAAGGCCCTTTGCTTTCGAAAGTCATCCAATCAAGGGAAAGTATTTACAAAAAGCTATTTATGAGAAGGAAATGTTGGCAATACTACATGCACTTAAGAAATGACGACCCTAACTAATGGGAAGACACTTCAAGGTAAAAACAGATCATGATAGTCTTAAATACTTTTTAGAACAAAGATTATCCTCTGAAGAGCAACAAAAATGGGTCATAACGATGTTGGGTTATGACTTTCAAATCATCTACAAAAAAGGGAAGCAAAATGTTGTGGCAGATGCACTCTCAAGAAAGGATGAGGATGTGGAAGCATTGTTGTGTGCCATTTCTATTATCCAACCAAATTGGATAAACAAAGGAACGGAGGAATGGAAGAATGACGAAGAAGTGTTCAAACTCATTCGAAAGATACAACAAGATCCCAGTACATCTGATACATTTCGCTGGAAAAATGATTCGTTATGGTACAAATATCGCTTATACCTATGTAAGAATTCCCAACTCAAACAAAAGATTCTTATGGAATTGCACACTTCTCCCTTAGGAGGGCACTAAGGATTTTTAAAAACTTACCACAGGGTTAAGAAGGATTTTTTTTGGGATGGCCTTAAATAGGATATTCAAAAGTTTGTGGCGGAATGTTTGGTTTGCCAACAAAATAAAGTTGAAACAATTAAGACCCCAAGTGTATTACAACCTTTATCCATTCCAAGCCAACGTTGGGAGGAGGTTTCAATGGATTTTATCATAGGTTTACCCAAGTTCGAAGGAAAGAGTGTCATCGTGGTGGTAGTTGACAGACTTACCAAGTATGCACTCTTTTGTGCATTATCACATCCATTTAAAGCCATTACAGTTTCTACTGCATTTATGGAAATAATTCAAAAGCTACATGGAAACCCAAAGATTATTGTAAGCGACAGAGATCCCATTTTCACTGGAAATTTTTGGACATAATTACTTTCTTGTGTCGGTACTTAGTTAGCTCATATCTCATCTTATCATCCTCAATCTGATGGGCAAACTGAAATAGTAAACAAATGTTTGGAAGGATATCTTCGTTGCTTTGTATTTGATAAACAGACACGATGGGTCAAATGGTTGCCCTTGGTTGAATGGTGGTATAACACTTCCTTCCATACTACAACAAAAATGATCCCATTTATGGCACTTTATGGATATCATCCACCATCCATCACATCATATTTAAGAGAAATTATAAGTTTCAAGCAGTGGAACATCACATTGAGCATCAACAAGAAGTTCTCCAACTCTTAAAGGATAACCTCACATTGGCGCAGAATAGAATGAAACAACAGGCATATCAACATCGCAACGAAATAAGTTTTGATGTAGGTGATTGGGTATTCCTACAGCTACAACCATATAAACAAATGTCCTTCAAGCAAGCTAAGAAGGATAATAAATTATCACCAAAGTATTATGGTCTGTAGAAGGTGTTGCAAAATATTGGTACTATGGCATACAAATTGGAGCTTCCTGCAGCTTCCTTAGTGCACCCAATTTTCCATGTTTCATGTTTAAAGAAGGTTATAGGTGACAAGCTCCCAGTTCAAACAATATTGCCAGAACTTGACGAGGAAGGAAAAATCATATTGGAATCGGAAGCAGTCACAGAAACTAGAACTCGATAGCTGCGAAATCGATCAATTTTAGAGTATCTCATCAAGTGGAAGAACTTATCCATTGAAAGTTCCACATGGGAGGATGAGAATTTTATACAGAATCATCCATAACTACTTAAGCGTTGAGGACAACGCTTTTCGGAATGAGAGGGGCATGTTAGGCCCCTATAATACTAGTGATTCCCCCATTACTATTGTCATTGTATCCCTTATTGTTATTATTGTGTCCCTATTGTCCCCATATTGTTATTAGTATGCCCCATAGAAGCCCATTATTGTTATTCTTGTGCCCTTATGTTATTACTGTTATGTCGGCTTGATTATATTGTGACCCCTTAGACTCCTATATATAGAAGGGAGGTTTAATCATTTATATCATCCAAGAATTGTTCATTTGTGTAATGTAAAGGAGGTTGCATTGTATAAAATTAAGGTGAAAATTGAAGTATTTTATTTATAACCAACATCGATTTTTTTTTGTTAACACTAATTTTTAATCTATTAATGTAAATATTATTTTGTTATTTTTAAATGTACATTGTAGCAACATTTACCTCACGTTAGGTTGTAGATCCAACAACAATAATTTAAATATTTTTTAACATACTAAAATATATACTAACATTTTTATTTCAATTTTTCTTAAGTAATTATAATTATAAACAATTATAAAAACATTAAAAATCATAATAATTATAATACTATATCTTATATCAATGAATTTTGGAAAAATGTGTTTTTTAATAAAACCATTTTTGACCCAAAAAAAATACTAACTATCAATGAAAATAATATCTATATATATATATATATATATATATATATATATATATATATATATATATATATATATATATATATATATATATATATATATTAACAAAATGGATATTAATCAAAAAGTAATTACATAAAGTTCTTGCAAGAAAAGGACAAGCTCATTACACCAAAAGTCACTATAGAGCCAACTTTCTCTTGACTTCATCTTTTGTAGATATCTGTCTATAATATCCTCAGTAAGGTGCATTGTTATCACTTTTACTTTTGTTTCTATCTTAATGTTTTCTAGATTCTCTAATAACATTGAACAACCAAACACTCTTATTTTTTGGAGTGTTTTGAGATACAAATAATTTTCTGGCAATAACTTTAATGCTTCACATTTCATAATAGTGAAGATTTTGAGTAAAGGCATTACATCCTCCTTTACCATTATTGTTGGTAACTCCTCTAATTCATCCAACTCACTCAATGAAAATATCTCCAACGAAGGAAATGCCCCCTTCTCACCAAACTCTGTGGGAAGCTTCTTTAATTTAGAACAACCATGAACCCGTAATTCCATCAAACTCTTCATTTTATGCAAACTTGGAAGCTCTTCTAACTTGAGATAGTACAGTAAATGAAGACGAGTCAAATTTTGAAATTCACAAAACCAACCATCTATTTTAACTATCTTGGGGCAGGCTAACCAGAGTCCTTTTAACTTTGACATGTTCATCATGTCACCAGGTAGACTCATCATGATGTCATCTCTCCAGGCTAGTGTCTCCATTTGAAGCATACTCCCCAATGTCCCCTCGCTCATTGCTCCTACCATGTTCCATAAACCTAACCTTTTGAGTTGCGTCAAAGATGCCAAATCATTTACGGAAGCAGCTTTCTTTTTGCCATCCACACTTTCTCGCATCCCCACATGTTCAAGCACTGCAAAGAGGTAAGGCATGAGATACTACGAGGAAGGAATTGCAAATCGTCACATCGAAAAAGGTCCAGATGCCGCAGGGATGTTAGCTTATGAATGCTAAACGGTAATTTCGTGATCTTGGACCCAGACAGATCCAGGACATGGAGACTTGCAAGGTTTGTAAGAGCTGCAGGTAACCTTTTGATGGGCATCCCTCGTAAGTGCAAGGATACTAACTATTTCAAACTCCCAAAAATCTTTGGCAATGACTCCATATCGTTGCCACTCAAATCCAAAACTTTTAGAGAGCGCATATTCCCAATTGCCTTTCTTGGAATTTTTATAAAATTGTTCCCAGCAATCAACAGTGAGAATATCTCTGGAGTTGTGAATGAATTGAAAAGTGAACTCAATTTGTTGTCATTCAAGAAAAGCCTAGTGCATTCTGAATACTAATTTTCAACCAACTGATCTGTCAAGCCATTACCTGCACCGCAGTACAACGTTTCTTCCTGCTCACCAATTTGTATGGCCAAAACATGGAGGATGTCATGCATCCTGCAATGGACCATGCTCTGTTAGAATAGGCTCAATCAAACAATGATCGGCTAAAATGTTGGCATAAATTCTTCCCATCTCATACAGGTCATTGCCACTCTCATTCCTTTCAAGAAGACCTTCTCCTAACCACAAAGGAATCAACTCATGGTCCACATTAATAATTTCATCTTCCCTGAAGGTAGCTAAGTAGACAAAGCACAATTGGAGATTGACATCAGTGCTGCCTAGTGCATCATAGCTCCACCTTAAGCGATCATTGAGAGCTTGAAGGTCTTAGATATTGGAGTTTGACAGCCTTAGGACTGTCAATTCCCAATGTTGTGGATTAGAAATGCCTGCCATTGTCCTCCCTATCACTTTGATTATAAGGGGGAGTCCTCCACACTTGTCACAAACAACCTTTTCCCTTCCCTCGTCCATGTTTGCTGGCAGAAGTCCATTATGATATGGAAAAGCATGATGAGCAAACAACTCCCGACTCTCTTCTTCACTCAAATGCCCCATTGTTAATGCAGGCGTATTTGCGACTCCCATTTCCCTTAGTGCTCCACGACTCCTTGAACTTACGATAATTTTGGAGTTTGAGTGTTGGGTGTTATAGACATTTTTGTGCCTTACAGCATGAAGCATGAAATGTCCATAATCTAAGGGATCCAAAGTCCCTAAACATGTTGTTCCTACCCCTAGAGGAACAAGGTCAGCAACCCACAGCACTGAATAGCAGTTCTCCACCTGAAAACACTCAAAAACAAGCTAATTATGGATCATGTCAACTGCTCCACTGAGCATCTGCGCTGAATGTCAACTGGTCCATTGTCTACCTGCGTTGAATGTCAACTGAAAAGAAGGCTACCTGCGCTGGGCGAGTTGGGACATCTGGCACAATCATTCCTCAAGGTGTCAATGCCCAGGAAGCTTCCAAAATGACACTTGGATCAAGGAATTCGACTGGTGATGAGTAAGAGGGTCTAGATCTCCAAGTGGAAGCAAGAACCTCCAAGTGGACTCAAGAACTGAAGAATAACTGAAGTAGGAGAAGACACTAGTCAGCTTCATGCCAGCCTCAAGCTGACTCATCCTTTCTCCAAAACTCCTATATATATAGCTCTCTCATGAGGTCTAAGGAAGGTTGGAATCTTGTGAATGTAAGGAAGTGCTGTTGGTTTGAGTTTAGAACTATCGGGTGATTTGCTTTGAAGGAGGTGAAGAGGAGATTTCTTTCTGCTGGGAGGTGATGCTGGATTGGGCCTTTTATGGTTGTATCACTTCCTGAACTTTACTTCTTCCATTAATAAAGCATTTGAGGTTCTTCTATATACATGTGTCTCAATGGTGTATTGTTATACTTGTCTATTTGATTTATTCTAATCCTTGAATCAATTATGAATGTATGCTTCTTGTAGTTTCCCTCTCTTGCCATTTTACAGGATCTTGGTGTAGTTGGGTCAGTGAAAGAGCAAGGAGCTGGGAGCAAGCAGCAAGGAGAGAAGATTGGATCAACCATTAGCGAAAGACATCGGTTAGTGGATCTCCTTCTCCCCTATTTTACTTTCATAAAGAAGAAATCTTAGATAGCTTTGCTTCGATTGTTGCTGAGGTACTATCACCCTTAGAGTGGGATAGGGTCATTCCGTATTGGATACTTTTCCCAACAACAAATTGGCGACTGCACTGGGGACCGTATCTTGTTGGTTGTTTGTGTTTTTGCTATTCATTTCCTAAACACAAGGAGTACCGAATCGAACTGCATTTGGATCTTTCAAATGCAAAGTAGAGGGCAGCTACTCTAGCTCAGTTTCTGGGCATGTTTATGATTTGAAGAGCTGATCCACAAGGACTCTGAACAGCTCTTAGTGATAGCTTTTCATCCTTTAGTGTGTACTTGATTGATAGCTT
The DNA here is from genome assembly GCA_031772625.1 of Pinus tabuliformis. Lineage (NCBI taxonomy): Eukaryota > Viridiplantae > Streptophyta > Pinopsida > Pinales > Pinaceae > Pinus > Pinus tabuliformis. The sequence goes on along the minus strand of CM062819.1, from coordinate 1,948,095,481 downwards.
CTGATTTGGCCAAAAACTGTGAATTTTTTAGCAATCTGTAACCCGGAAACTGAGAAAAACGAAAGTTTATCTCTTCATTGCAGGCACTGTGAAGGCAGTCTGCATTTCATCGCAGGTCCCGAAGGGGCTACCTGCGCTGAATGTCAAACTGACAGTGTACTACCTGCGCTGAACCAGTTTTGCCTTGTGCAACTGGGGTTCCCTGTTGTTTATTGCCCTGTTTTCATCCTCGTTTTTGCAGCCTGTTATCAGTCAATGTGCCTATCTGAAACCAACTTTCCTTGCCACTATTCCGCCTCGGTTGTATAAAGAAACTGTATTTGTTCTTTGTGTATTTCTTACATCATTTGTAGTTTCCCATAACGAAAGTGAACTAGTCTTGTTGTGGCCTCTTAGATCTAGACCTGTGATAAGTGTCGTTTTGATCTTAAGAGTTAGTTTGTTTGTTGTTCATAGTTGATTGAGCTTTTTCTTTCATCATATGGTTTGAATTTATGTATTTCTAGTGTCGAAACAAGTAAATATTAAGATGTCTTTTGATTTTGGACAAAAGCTTGTTTGCTTTCACTTGAAATTGAATTCAAAGTTATACAACAACTTTCTTTTTGTAATACATCAACATTAAGAAAGAGAAAAGAAATACCTGCATTGTGCATGTGCATTTTGACAGTTTGCATGTTGATTTAGGAAAAAGTGCATTAGTGTGTGCTCTATGATCTGTGTGAAAAGATGATGTCTTTCTTTTCCCTCAGTAGTTAAGATTTTCAAAGTTGAAATATTGAAAAGCTTGCTTATCATCTTAGACTGCATTTAGGAGTTGTACAATACATCTCGTGGTGATACCTAAAGGCAAACTGCTAAAAAAGATCAACCTTAAAATAAACTGAATTTACATAACAACGCTTTGAAACATAATGCAAACACATAGAGGTCTAAGCTAGAGACGTGTTCCGGCGTCGTTAAACGTGATATCTTAGCATTGAGTGGTTGGGTGATTCCTCCACGGTGAAGCGATAAATATCAATACGGACTTGTGCTCCCACGTACCGTCGCGTATATATTGGGAGACCCCTATAGGAACAAAGCCTTTATCCATAGGAAGCCGTGTCGGCCGCCCTACTGATCGTAATGCAGTGAACACAGCATTCACGAAGATCGACCACCCGTACCGTAAAACGTATTCTGTGGTTTTGCGAAAAGTTTGGCACACCCTCTACTTAGATCTCCAGAGTAGTTTCTTTTGGCCTTTTTCAAACTCTATAACTGAAAAAGTCCACCCGAGCATTTGTCACTTCGGGCTCGTTAAAACATCGAAGGAGACTAGAGTCATCTTTAGCTTTTTCTCGATTCTTTAAAACTGAAAAAGCAAGTTGTGTCTAAAAGCGTCTAATAAAATTCATTCAATTCGGAAACACAAATTTCCCCTTTTAATATTTTGGTTGATCGAGTAATCCGCAATCGTGGAAGAAAGTCAATTGAAACCCCGTCGTTCGTGGAGGCTTACGAGTCAACCGTCTTTGTCTTCGGAATCGAAAACAGTATGGACAAAGCGAACTCGTTTAACCGGTTCAAAATCTCCTATAAAAGTTAGAACAAGTGTTCCAACTGCATCTGAGGTTCCGGTTACTCCAAACATTTCTGGAAACCCTGCCTCTATAGAAGAAGTTCAACAGCCACAGAAGGACAGTAATACTGATCCTAGTGTGGGGGAAAATACTTGTATAACTGAACCAGTTCCATCGGTAACCGGTCCAGAGAGTTTTGTTCCTCAAACAACTGCCGCTGTCGAAACAACCACTTCTTCGGCACCAGAAATATTTTACATACCTGACGGTCTTCCTCTTCCACCGGGTTTGATTGCGATAGAGGAAATTACAAAGGATCCGCAAGCAAGTACTCCAACCCATTTTGGAGTCGGGGTCACTCTATTTCCTTCATCAGAAGTTAATCCACCACAAGTGGAGGTTCCTGTAGAAACGCTAGGCAATCTATTGGATAGACTTAAGATGTCTGAACAATCGTCATCATATAAGACTGTGTCAAATGACACAGCGACAGCAGAAGCCCCTGCCGTCACTCCGACGATGTTTGCCGGCATACCATCTGTCCCAACTAGCTCACAACCGCTAGAAGGAGTCCACCAAGGGACTATGACGACAGTGTGGTCTGTTCCAGTTTGTTCATCCAGAATAATATCCGGCAACTCTTATGTTGAAACTCGACAGATTGATCCTCATGGAGGTCAATTTGGGCCATCCAGTCCTCAAGAACAAACAATCCCTCTGAGTTCCGGATTACTACCGTATGGGGGGCAGTATGCCCTTTCATTACCTCCTCCGGGAGGATATCCATACAGCAGTTCTCAACAGTATTCAGGTTATACTGGAATTGCATCAAGTAGTTGGGTACCTATGCTACCTCAACAACCAAGGGTTGTATATTCTATGCAATAGTGTGTACCTATGACGAACATCCCAACCACACCGGCTATTGTAACAGTGTCACAAGTTCAAGCGATACCTGTTGCATGTCAACCTCAGATTTCTCAGGTTGTAGTGCAACAACCTCTTGAACATGGGTCACAACCACAATCGCCAACTGGTGGGGCGACACAGGTACAAACGGGTACAATTACCCCACATCTTGGTCCAACGGTTAGCATAGCACAATAGAACATGGCTTCACAACCATGGTTAGTGCAATACCAACAACCATAATTCCAGCAAGTATACCAAGGTTCTGAGCAGCAGATCTTTGCGAACAGTGGACAACCGTATATCCAAAACGGTCAAAACCAACCACTTTACAGTGGTCAAGTCCACCAACCGTATCAGTCATACCAACATCAATTACATTATGCTGGTATGCAAAGACCCACTGCTCAAGCGACTCTGTCGTACCCTGGTTATGCTTCGCCTAACCTGAATCAACAGTTACCATTCGTGGCAACTTTAGAGTTACCCGATTTACACCGGTTAACCAACAATCTGATTGCTTATGCCACTTGGTGGCCAGTGATTCCTCATAAACTTCCATCTGACATTCCTAAATTCAATGGAAATCCAGGTGAAGACCCATCGAATCACGTGATGACTTTTCATCTGTGGTGTTCGTCAAACACCCTAAACGACGATTCAATAAGGCTTCGCCTTTTTCAGAGGACATTGACAGGTCTAGCGGCTAAATGGTATATTGAATTGCCAAGAGCCTCTTTCGACAATTTTAGTTCCCTAGCCACGACTTTCTTAACCCATTTTCAATTACCGATAAGGTATGAAACGGGAACAGAAATATTAACCAACTTCAAGCAGACAACTGCCACCCATATATCTGATCATATACATGAGTGGCGTCGTCTTCATAGGATGGTGAAAACATACATTCCCGACCAGCTGTTAGCTGAATGGTTTATAAAGTCGTTACTTCTTGCTATAACGGAAGATGTGGCCAAGGGGGGAGTCGTAACAGAGGAGCAAGTTATTGCTCGTGCACAGTATTTGGACTTAGTTTATACTCAGTCCGGCACGCTCTACGACAAAATACCCGACGCCCCTAGACCATAATTTTCAATTCCTCCTCCTCCTAAATCAAATAGTGACTCTCATGCCGGTGATGGCGTGATTGGCACGGCCAATGCAAAATCAATAAAGGCTTCGTCAAAGAAATCCCGTAAGAATTCGGATCAAAATGCAAAAGAAGAGATTCTTGCTTCGGAAGTAAATTCTGTATCAGCAGATAAGGGCAAAGAAACCAATCAACCAGGAACCAAGAAGAAGCAAAACAAAGGGAAGAAGAAGAAACAAGGTGAATCATCTCCTGGAAAAAATTCTTCAAACCCTCCTGGGAAAGGGAAACAAAATTATCCATGTCAAATATGTGATGATGAGGATCATTACACAAGGAATTGCCCATTCAAAGCTGAGTTAAAGAGGTTCTTTAAAAGTTCCCAAACTTCAGTTGTGTTAACTGATCCATTTCCCAACCCAGGTCAAAATCTGGTTGATAGTGGAAATGCTTCCCCGTCGCAAGTACTTATGTTGTCAGTCTCAAAACAGCAGAATGATGCTTTGATTTCGACAAGGAACAAAGATTACGGGAATCCTCAGCTGTTGAACGAAAAAGGTAAAGATCAACCAAGTAGTTCGACGAAAACTTCGACAGAAGTTGTACCACCCATCATTCCTGAATTAACAATAAAACCGCCAAAGGGTGTAGTACACAAGTCGACATTTAATCCTCGCGCTAGAGCGGCACAGCATTATAACATAGTGGAAGATTTGGCACAATCGCCATCCACTATGTCGACTCTTGAAGTACTACAAAATTGTCCAACCCAAAGGCAGGCATTGTTATCAGCAATTGGTGGGGTTGATCCTAAGGATTCCAATCTTGTGTCCTTTGATCACAAGGGATACGATCCTCAGTTACCAGCTCAACTAGCTTTCCTTATTCAAGTGAAAGCCCTCAACAAAACTGTTCACAGAACAATTATTGATGAGGGAGCATCAACATGTATTATGTCGATGAGTTGCTGGAAAACTTTAGGATCTCCAACCTTGTCGCGATCATCGACAACATTAAAAGCTTTCGACGGAAGGACTTATGCCCCATACGGTATCCTTAATAACTTGAAAGTTGAACTAGGAGGAAAAACAGTAGAAATTTATGTTGACGTCATTGATGGAAATCTTGACTATAACATCCTACTGGGTAGACCATGGATTTATGCCATGGCAACTGTCGTGTCGACTTATTTTAGGAAGATCGCATTCCCATTTGAAGGAGGGATTACGATCGTTGACCAACAGAATTTCCTCCCTAATGGTTCACAAGTTACAGGAAGCATTCCCATGATCCATGAGAGCAACCATTCGCTTCAAGATATCGGAGTAGGATTATTGAAATACCCCACATTGATGGGAACTTTCGCGCTACCACCTCCTATTTATATAGGAAATGTACCGTTTGTAGCAACCTGCAACATGATATCTTCCACGAAGGTCGCAAAAGACAATGTCAACATGGATCGTGCAGTTGTTTTGCCCCCAAGCCCTTTAGAAATATTGTAGCAATCAATGTTTCAAGCATGGGAGGCGAACCCAAATCAATGCTCGTCAAGCGTTTGGGTAGATAGGTCTAGAGAATATGGAACCCCATTAGATCCTTGGTCGAAAGTACATGGGACTGACGAAGGAATCTTACAATCAATGTTGATTGATGGGGCACCATGGAATGATCATCACCATCGTTCCCTTCTTCCGGAATATGAAGAAGATACTCAAAGTGACCTTTATCACCCTTCAATTTTTGAATTCCTAACAAATACTGTAAACACGGTGGATTCCGAGCGAAACCTATCCAATATTGAAGAAACTATAGCCATAAATATCTCAACTAAAACAGATGTTGTAGAGAATATTTATGTCGGCAAAGGTTGTTCCCCTTCAGAACTGGAAATATATAACGCTCTTTTCCGTGAATTCAGAGATGTCTTTGCTTGGTCATATGATGAAATGCCAGGCATTGACTCGAGTATCGTTGAACATGAAATTAAAATGTATCCTGATGTCAAACCAGTAAGACAACGGCTTCGGCAGGTGCACCCCAAGAAAGCCGCTGCCATTAAGGCAGAAGTTGAAAAACTTCTCCATGCTGGATTCATCTACCTGGTTCCTCTAACCGATTGGGTATCGAATATTGTCCCTGTTATGAAGAAACAAGGGACGATTAGAGTGTGTGTCGATTATAGGGATGTAAACCAAGCTTGTCCGAAGGACAACTACCCTACACCCTTCATCGACCAAATAATTGATGAATGCGCCGGATGTGAAATCTTTTCATTTATGGATGGATTTTCCGGGTATAATCAAATAAATATCCGCCCACAGGACCAGTCAAAGACTGCATTTATTTGTCCGTGGGGCACATTCGCTTATCGAAAATTACCCTTCGGTTTAAAGAACGCAGGGGCGACGTTTCAGAGGGTAATGAATTATGCCTTCCATGACATCAAGAACATTGTTCAACCTTATCTCGATGACCTCCCGGCTCATTCACGAAAGCGGACTGATCATCCACAGCATTTAAGAGCGATATTTCTACGTTGCCGACACTACAAGATAAAACTCAATCCACACAAATGTGTGTTTTGCATTGGTTCTGGTTGTTTACTTGGCTTTGTAGTCTCTAAGGATGGGATTCGTCTCGACCCCTGTAAGGTTCAGGCAATCATTAATTTGCCTCCACCTTCAAATTTGCTTCAGATTCAGAAACTCCAAGGGAAAGCGAACTTTCTGAGGAGTTTCATTCCAAATTACGTAGAACTTGCTAAAGGTTATACTCATCTTTTGAAAAAGGATGTACCTTTCGTTTGGGACCAGGTGGCGCAAGCTTCCTTTGATGCTCTGAAAGATTGTCTAGTAAAAGCATCATTAATGTACGCCCCAGACTATCAAAGAGATTTTAACCTGTATCTGGCTGCAGCGGATATGACCATTGCGATGGTTTTAGTTCAAGAAGTCGATGGAATCGAACACCCTATATATTATTTAAGTAAAAACTTAAATGATACAGAAAGTAACAGTTGTTCAAGCAATTCAAAGGTTTCGACATTATGTCCTCTTTCAGAAAACTACCATCTTGTCACATTGCAACCCCATGACTTATATACTGTCGCGACAGTTGCTGGGGGGCAAATATTCAAAATGGATAGCGATCCTTCAAGAGTTTGATCTGGAATTTGTGAAATCCAAATCAAAGAAAGCTCTAGTTTTCGCAGAATTATTGTGCGATCTCCCATCGTCGTCCAACGATGAAACATCAGAAGAGTCAATCGTGGACGAAAGTTTGTTTCTGATATCTACAAGCGATGAGTGGTATGGAGATATCGTAGTTTATCTCCAAACCCAAAAATTCAGGCCAAACACCTCTCACTCCGAACAAAAACGTATACGATACCAAGCAAAAGACTACATGATCGTCGGTGATACACTTTACCGTCGTGGTATCGATACAGTTCTGAGAAGGTGCCTTACCCATGAGGAGGCCGAAAAAGCCCTGAATGAGTGTCATTCAGGCGCGTGTGGGGGGCATCAATCTGGATATGCAACAACACAAAAAATCTTACGAGGAGGATACTTCTAGCCAACCATGTTCAAAGATTGTATAATCGCAGTAAGAAGTTGCCATGCTTGTCAAATTTTTGATAGCAAAACCAGGAGACCATCCGCACCTTTACAGCCAATAGTTGCTGTTGGGCCTTTCGCCAAATGGGGCATCGATTTCATGCAATGTAACCCCACCTCGACCGGGGGGCATGGGTATATTATAGTCATTGTCGACTATTTTACCAAATGGGTCGAGGCGATGCCTACATTGGATAACACTGGTGAAACAGCTGCCCTTTTCTTTTTCAATCATGTAGTCGCCAGGTTCGGCGTACCACAGGCTATAGTTACAGATCATGGGTCGCATTTTCGCAATCACATGATGGTCGAATTAGCTGCCAAGCTAGGGCTATCTCACGACAGCTCTACCCCATATTATCCGCAAGCCAACGGACAAGTTGAAGCAATCAACAAAGTCCTGAAGCGTATGTTGCAAAGGATGATCGGGGTTCATAAAAGAAGGTGGCACCTAATCCTGTACTCAGCCTTGTGGGCTTACCAAACGTCAGTAAAGAACGCAACCGGGTTCACACCTTTTCAACTGGTGTATGGCCTGGAAGCAGTCTTGCCAATCCAGTGTGAAATTTCGTCGCTTAAACTCGCAATTGATCTCCTCCCCGGAACTTCAGAAGAAGAGGCTCGTTTCTTGGAATTAATCCAGTTGGACGAAACCCGTCGTGATGCCGCTTTGGCTAACGAAGCCCATAAGAAACAAGTCAAGGCTCAGTTCGACAAAAGTGTCAAACCCCGTGTCTTCTCAGAAGGTGATTTGGTCTTGCTTTATGACCAAGAATCCGATAAATTGGGAGCAGGTAAATTCAAGTCTTTATGGATGGGCCCCTACATTGTTAAAAGGGTATTAGCAAAAGGAGCCTACGAGTTAATGGATTACGACGGAATTCCACTGGCGCAGCCCCGCAACGGGCTGTACCTCAAGCGTTACTATGCTTAATAGTAACCTATATGCTTTTGTTGTATTTTGTTTTCGCTAAAGTATTTGTTCTGGTCGAGTGATCCACATTTTCTATTCGTTGCATATGTCTAACCTTCTGGAGACATGTGTTGGATATGCCGACAGAGCGAGTCGTAGTTTGCGGAACCTATCCTCCGCAGCCTGGGCCATTTTTGATCCAAGCGGCGAGTTAGTAAGTTTCAGAGGTGTGTGTATTGGGAAATCAACGAATAACATCGCTGAGTATAGCGCGTTGATAGAACTACTCTCTGATGCCATCACACGTGGCATACGCCGACTAATTGTCAGGCTAGACTCACAGCTCGTAATACTACAACTCAATGGTATATATTCTGTTCGCAATCCAGCTATTTATCGCATGTTCCTAAGGGTTAAGATCTTGGAAAGACAATTTGATTCAATTCAATATCAACATATTTCCAGAAACTTAAACACATTAACTGACTCATTAGCAAAACTATGTGTTAGATAGACATTTGCAACATTTATAAAAAGGACACATCATCAAAGATTGTACATATGGATCATATAACTCAAACAGAATAAAACTCGAAAATCAAAATATATATAAGCTGTTTATAGTTCATACATAATGTTCTGTAACCAAGACAAAATGGGTCATATGACCTAAAAACTCAAAAATGCTAGGGGGCACCCTAGCCTAGTGGTGCTCATGATAGCACGTCACGGCCTGTGCAATCATGCGCAAGAGACGAGTCCATCATCTAGGCACGCCAGTAGTATGCCGCTGCAGCTGTAAAGGTAACTCATCGATCCGTACATCCGGAATACCGAGAGTAAGGCTCTCAACCTGCTCCTGCACAGCTGTAAGGGTCTCAGTATCGTCAAGATCGCGGAGGATAGCTCTCCTAGCAGGCTCCACTGCCGGGGCAGCAACTGGCGGTCTCGGACGAACTGCTGGACGAACAGGACCAACATCTGCATGCACCCAAGAGTATGATTAAAAGTCTTGATAGAATAAAGCACAACAACATTATAAATAAGAACAGTAAACAGTAATATGGTCAAAGAGTTTACCGATAGCGCCCCATTGTTTGCCATCCGGTAACACAAAATCCGGATCACCTCGGAAATCCATACCCACATATGGATACTCGGAAAAGACCATCTCCTGGCGCTCGAACCACCTGAAGAAGGCATCAGTAAAAGTAATCTGAGGTTGACCAGCATGCCTAGACATGTGATCGACCCACCTCTGCATACATGGCTCGGTCGGAGAAGGCAAGTCGAGTATAATGTACTGAGGTTGCATCAGTGGGATTTTCTCCAAGGCGAAGGCAGTCAGAATAGAACCAAATCCAAAGTTCTTCAGCTTCCCGTCCTTCACCTTGGTCAACTGACTTTTCATCTGAACAAGTACTGCATCACACCAGTTGAATACTTTCGGTTGGAGACACTCCAAGGCGTGCTGCATATAAGATCTGTTGGCAACATGTAGAGCTGCGCTACCGGCCATCCTACCAATGGTATACAGAATGGATCTGAGAGACCTGTCAGTAATCTCACGGATAACAATCTTGCCGTCTCTGCTCGGCTGAGAACCTTCCCTGCAATACTGGCGGACATAATCTCTCACGGAATCGGTCCCCCGGGCCGTACCTGACAAGGAAATGGGGGCACCTCGCCTTGACAATCCAGTCAAGAAGTACATGTCCTCTATGGTCAAGGGGATGGACTTTCCCCTAATCTGGAATACTTGGTTAATAGGATCCCAAGCATCAAGCATATACTGCAGCAAAGTGATCTGTGCTCTCATGCTAGAGATACGGAAAAACTTCAGCAGGCCACAGTTCCGCAGCGCGTTCGCCGTGACAGGGTCATGGAGGGCAATCATGTCCTCCTCTTCATGTTCTCATTCTCACCATGTAAGGGACATTTTGTTCAAAGTTCCCTGCAAAACAAACAAGAGAAGGAGTAAGTTCCTGATTTTGATGAAAAACTGGCGAAAATTCATCAAAAAATGAGCTGGAAACTCAGTTTTTTTAGCCCAACGTAGGCAGAGAGTGTCCCACCTGCGCTAAAGGTCAGGCTGCCTTAAGGAAACTTGACATTCAGCGCAGGTTTCGAATGGGGAACCTGTGCTGAAGTTAGGGCGCCCTGGCAAAACCCCTGAGGCTCAGAAAGACTGAAAAACAGGCATAAAACTGGAAAAGGAAACCATGAAAAGAAAGAGCTAGGGTTTAGCTCCTACCTGGTCCAGACGGCGCCAAAAATCGTCCGCAGAATCTCCCAGAATCAGCTGGTGAAAATCAAGGGGAAAGAGGCACCTCCAGAGCTCCAACAAACCAAATGCAAATGAAATGGTAAAATGAGAGGTAAAAACACCTTTTAATGGCTTTTTACGTAGTTCAAAGCGAAATATTAGGGTTATAATCTCATTTTCATGCAAATATCATTCATTTCTAACAAAGTTTGTTGCAGCAATTGAAAATGCAGTACTATACTTGAAAAGAGAAAAACTAGTAATGGTAAAAAATCAAAATTTGACCATATAATCGAGCAGTTTTAGCATAAATTTCATGCTCGTTAAAAAATAAACGCAAGAATCGAGCAGTTTTAGCATAAAGTTCATGCTCGTTAAAAAATAAACGCAAGATCCGAGCAGTTTTAGCACATAGTTCATGCTCGTTAAAAAATAAACATAAGATTGAGCAGGGTTTTGGCGCATTCAAGCTCGTTAAAAAATGAACCTATCCCGGTAAATAACCTCTGTGATCGTAAGTTTATCAGCCATAAAAAGCCTTGGTCGTGTTTGCACCTGCCACCTCCATCGTCATTTGGCCGATCGTTCACCTCCATATGATTGTTTACCCATTTTGAGGAACAGCTGCGAAGAGTGATTTCACCTAGCCATCTTTGTGACACTGCCGTGATTGGAAAATTCCAACCTGTACCTGGAATCTGCTGCTATCCCTGTTTATCACTCGTTCCTCAAAAGACGAGTCTTCTTTGAGCTCTTTTCAACTGACTCGTAAAATATGAAAAGATTGCCAAGTTTTGGCCTTCCAGCTCGTTAAAGTGACCGGAAGAGCTATCCCTCCTCTATATTTTAATCTTTTTGGACCTGAGGGATTATTGCACAAAAAGGTCGAGCGCTTGTGTTATTCGGCTCGTTAAAATTATCGAAAACTCATCCCTTCTGTATTGTTTTATACTTTTTTGGACTTAAGGGATTAGATGACGAAAAAGGAATTTTGGAGTTAACTTTCTGTACCTTTTCAGACTCTCTAAAAATGAAAAGGACCGAGTTTTCCTTGTCGTTAGACTCGTTAAAATGATTAAATAGCGACAAACTTGTCTTTAGACGAGAACGAGTTTCCCTATCGCTAAGCTCGTTAAAACATAGCGATGGGCTTGCCCGAAGGGCAGGTTATAGAACAAGCATATGTTATCCTCCTCAAGCTTGACAAAAATAAAGAGGTACTGGTCAGAAATGACTGGGGAAAAATTGGGAGAACCTCAAAGCTTTAATGGTAGCAAGTCGCTCTTGAACATGACACTTTTCCTCCATATCACATCGGGTTGGGTTGTTTCATTCACCGGTCTCATCACCATGGTCTCGCCAAACCATCCACGTTTGGGGTAATGCTACCGATCCATCGCATCAGTGTCGTTATATGTTCAAGAGATGTTGTTCAGAAAAAGTCAACCATGTCCCATCCACTGCCATACATTATCCTTCATCCATCCATGACCACCACCCTGAATCATATGTCACAGATTGCTTTCATCTCCATTAAAATCATTAGCTCTGTTCCGTGTCACTGATGTGGGATTCATTAAGGCCCTCCTTTGACGGATTGCTTCTTGTCGACTTCAACTCATTATCCAAGAAGTTGACCTAGGAACAACCCCCTCAGTACTTTGAAGCTTGCATGCCTCAATGGCAAGTTTCTCACTTCCGGCGACAGGTATACATCAATGACCTTCGACCAGAAGATTTTGCGTGGTGTTCGACGCCAAGTCCTTTATTCACACCACGTGAATTGTACTGCAGTACCTTGAGGGTCATTATCATTATCGGTGATTCCTCTCGCGCTTGTTAACGGTTTACATCATTGACCGGTAATCAAGCGATGTCTTTCCATGTTCGACTTCAGCGCAATTCTCACATGGATCGACTTGTACTTAGAGTGAAGATCGAACGAGTTTGAAGACCCCAGATCTAGTTTCATCCATCCGGGCTGCGATATATATTCAGGAAATATAAAGACATTTGACATGTACATCATTACAGCAGATGATCATCCTACTCAAAGGATGATAATTTCAGCAGAGAATTATCAGTCTACCATCAGACGATCGTCTGTTCTATGTACTAAAATGAATTTATAAAGCTGAGCATGGGAATGCCCGCCTCAGCTAGATCATGAAAGCAAAATGAAAAATAATGTATTGTATTGTATTTTATTACGGTCACCTCTCAGCGATTGAATGAACTTCGGATCCTCCAGATAAAGCATTTCACCCGATAAACGACCTCATACTTTAGGGGGCAACTGTTATAGACATTTTTGTGCCTTACATCATGAAGCATGAAATGTCCATAATCTAAGGGATCCAAAGTCCCTAAACATGTTGTTCCTACCCCTAGAGGAACAAGGTCAGCAAACCACAGCACTGAATAGCAGTTCTCCACCTGAAAACACTCAAAAACAAGCTAATTCTCGATCATGTCAACTGCTCCACTGATCATCTGCGCTGAATGTCAACTGCTCCACTGTCTACCTACGCTAAATATCAACTGCAAAGAAGGCTACCTGCGTTGGGCGAGTTGGGACATGTGGCACAGTCATTCCCCAAGGTGTCAATGCCCAGGAAGCTTCCAAAATGACACTTGGATCAAGGAATTCGACTGGTGATGAGTAAGAGGGTCTAGATCTACAAGTGGAAGCAAGAACCTCCAAGTGGACTCAAGAACTGAAGAATAACTGAAGTGGGAGAAGACAATAGTCAGCTTCATGCCAGCCTCAAGCTGACTCATCCTTTCTCCAAAACTCCTATATATAGAGCTCTCTCATGAGGTCTAAGGAAGGCTGGAATCTTGTGAATGTAAGGAAGTGCTGTTGGTTTGAGTTTAGAACTATTGGGTGATTTGCTTTGAAGGAGGTGAAGAGGATATTTCTTTCTGCTGGGAGGTGATGTTGGAGTGGGCCTTTTATGGTTGTATCACTTCCTGAACTTTACTTCTTCCATTAATAAAGCATTTGAGGTTCTTCTATATACATGTGTCTCAATGGTGTATTGTTATACTTGTGTATTTGATTTATTCTAATCCTTGAATCAATTATGAATGTATGCTTCTTGTAGTTTCCCTCTCTTGCCATTTTACAGGATCTTGGTGTAGCTGGGTTAGTGAAAGAGCAAGGAGCTGGGAGCAAGCAGCAAGGAGAGAAGATTGGATCAACCATTAGCGAAAGACATCGGTTAGTGGATCTCCTTCTCCCATATTTTACTTTCATAAAAAAGAAATCTTAGATAGCTTTGCTTTGATTGTTGCTGAGGTACTATCACCCTTAGAGTGGGATAGGGTCATTCCATATTGGATACTTTTCCCAACAACATTGGGAGAGGCTGCTGAGACCCAACTCCTCTTACAATTTCCTGCCCTCACCCCACACATCATCCAAGAAGAGGGAAAACCTATTCTCTTGCAATCTTTCACTCAACCATCTTTTTACATCCTCTTGGTTCATATTTTTATCATAAGCTGCTTTTGTTTGGACAGCTATTTGTTTACAGAGGTCATTTCTCAAACTTGAAAAAGAGGGAGATTGTGAAACAGTGAGCCAAAGGAAGAGGTCATCACGAAAGAGATCCCTCACCTTTTGGTCATTGAAGAGTCTCTTGCAAAGCAGAGTTTTTCCAGATCCACCCTTGCCAACAACGCCAGTGCAGAAGAAAGTCTTCACCAACTTCTCCAGTGTTGCAAAGGCTTAGTCTTGTCCGACTATAAGGGCTTCCTCAATGAAGAAGGTCCCCATTGGAGCTTGAGAAGTGGATGCAGAGCTACTGGTTCAAGCCTAGGTGCTTTCTGCATGCTTCTCCATGTGCATTTGGGTTTACTGCTCTAGTAGGACTAAAGGTACCAATTCCAAATGTTTTTTTATCTTTGAAACAAAGCCACTGATCTTGTGCTCATCTGATAACGAGAATAAACATCGAATCTTGGTATTGAGCACTTTTGCACTAATGGTGTTAGAAATAATGGAGAATAGGCTCTTCTTGTTATGCAGGTGTGAGTTTACTTTTCATTGTTAATCTGTTCTTACTCTTTAGGGATATGATTTGCAATCCCTAACAAATTGTATCTATTTAATATTGGAGATTAATGTGAAGCCTGTGTGGTGCTTTGCTTGAAGGAGCTCTTGGTTATCTGCACCTGTGAGCTCCTCTTGTTTGGTTTTTCATTTCATGTCTTCCATGCGCTACTCTTGACATGGTATCAGAGTTGCAGGATTGTTAATCATGTACGCTGAGTGAAGGGCGCGAATGAAGCGAATTCGTCGCGAGGTTTGGGTGGAAAAGTGCAACGAGCGCACTGTGACACTTCGCACGGTCTTCATTCCTCAATCTCGACGTGAGTGGCAGGTAGATCTTTGCGACTAAGTGCTGCATAGCTACGAAGACCTTCGCGAATCCTTGGCGGATAAACACGACGCCCATGAATAAAAAAAAGAGCTGCATTTTTTTTTCTTCTCTTCTCGTCTGGTGAACAAAAACATCGCGTTTGGTTTGGTATGGTGCTCTGTCGTCTGCACAGAGGAAGCGTGCTGACTAAGAGGAGTTCGATGGTTGTGGCAGCATCAAAACTCGGAGGGATTGATTTAGGCTGCGAACTGGAGGGAAAAAACAGAGAGGTTGGTGTTGTAGCGTGAGAACTGAATGTTAGCTGCGTCGTTGAGATAGCCGTTAAACATCCGCTCCTCCCACAACTTTGAGCATTTGATCATTGTGTAATGCCAGCGGCAGTGTGATGACATGTGCTGGATGCCACTTGGATCTGGTACATATTTCCATGTGAAGGTGGCTTCGTGATGTGTTGAGATTTGCGTGGAGGCCTGCGTGAAAGCTGAGGAGGCCGGATCGCCAAGCAAAGCCGCGAGGAGGAGGTCGAGGAGGCCGTTTTTTGTTGCGCTGATCGGAGCATTTTTTTTTTTTTACTTGCTGTGGTGGATGGTGTTGACAGTGAATAGTCATCGAGCCAATGTTCCTATTGACATGGTGCTCTGCCATCAAAGAGGAAGACTTCGCTCGCATTGCAGGGCCTTGATAGTTGTCGGACGTGGATAAGGAACATCGGCGTTCCAAGAGGTTTCACCTATAGTTGACGGAGGAAGTGTTGTGTGCTACCACAGTCAATCCTGGTGCAAATAAGGCCGAGGAGAAGTGTAGAGACCACAAAGTCAAAATTGGTGCGGTGAAGGTCACATGGAAGAGCCAACACAAAGGCTGTGGTTTGTAAAATTTATGTGTGAGCATTATTGAAGGCAGTCCCCTCCGATTTGTTTTTTAACAAAACGCTTCAATAATTATCGCTCAGATAATTAAGTTTTTTTTAATTGAAGTTTTTTTTCAAAGTTTTAATTAAAAATTTTGGAGGCCTCTTATTATTTGAAGGAATTATTATCTAATATTAAAGGGGTGTTTTAAAAAAAAAGGAATTTGGGGTCAGCGATTTTTTTTTTATATGGGGTTTTTTTAAATTATTGAAGTTTTTTTATTCATTCAAGATGAATAATCAAATTGTTGAAGCTTATCTCAATGAGAGTAATAAGCTTGATGGTTCCAATTACACTAATTGGAAGTTTAAGCTCCAAACTCTGCTTGAGGGATAGAATGCCTATGGCATTGCCACCGGTGATGAGGTCAAGCCGACTACTGCAATTGGTGGATTGAATAAAGCAATTCAAGGCTGGAAGAAAAGGGAGATGAAGGCAAAGGTTCTCCTCAAGTTATCAGTCAAATATTGCATCATCCCTCACATTCGGGATTACAAGACAGCGAATGATATATGGACGATTCTCAAATAAATGTACGAGATCAAGAACACCAGTGAAAATTTGTACCTCAGGAAGAAGATTCTCTCCATCAAGATGGAGGAGAATAAGTATGTTTCTTCATTCATATCCCGGATAAAGGAGGTTAAAGATAAACTAACTGATATCGGTCAAACTGTGGCGAATGATGATCTAGTGACAATTACCATGAACGGCATGACAGATGATTATCATATGTTTATAATGGGATTGAATACAAGAGAAAAGCCTCCAGGCTTTGAAAAGTTTACTTGGATTTTGGTACAAGAAGAGGAAAGGAGGTTGTTTCTCAAACCTCAAAATCCAGATCTTGCATTGATGACCAAGTTCAAGCCGAAGGGGAAAGCAGTGGCTGATCACAAGAAGGGCAGCATATCACGAAAAAGGACACCACAAGGTACGACCTCGCATAAACATGACTCTGCTCCTAAATGTTTTTATTGTGGCAAGATAGGCCATATTGCTAAATTTTTCCATAAGAAAAAGGAAGATGGGGAGAGGTACAAGCAGAGAAGACATGTAGGTCATCTGGTTGATGCAGATCAGAATCAGGATGTCAGATTATTTATGGCTGAGACTGCACTAGCCACTGAGGAGGATGAATAAGATATTTGGTTCGTAGATTCTGGAGCCTCCTCACATATGACAGGTAAAAAGCAATGGTTCAAAAATTTTAGAGAATCCAACACTGGAGTAAAAGTATACCTTGGAGATGGCCCGCAGAGGTTTGGTCTCGTGGCTAGCGGATGATCTGCTAAGTCATCCTTGCCATTGTGCAGATCACGAGTTTGAGTCTCATCTTAACTGAAGGTCGTTCTTGTGGGCTAGGCGGTTCCTCCTAGAGGTTATGGTGGAAACCAGTGGGATTCGACCTCGTGTAATGCGAGTACGATACCACTGCCATTGTCGATTCCGCTAGTCACCAAAAAAAAGTATACCTTGGAGATAATGGAGGGTATGATATCAAGGGACATGGAGATGTCCTTGTCACTCTGCCTGATGGAAAGATCAGGAATATATCTTATGTGTGGTATGTTCCTGGTATTAAGAAGAACCTGATTTCTGTATCAAAAATTACAAATCAAGATCTCAAGGTAGAATTCTTTAAATCTTATTGTATTATTAAAGACTTGTTGGACCAGATGAGGCCTATTGCTATAGGTGTTCATATAGGAGGACTCTACAAACTAGATGTGAAGAGTACGCCACAACAAGCATTGATGTCATCAAATAAGTCTGCTGAAAATTTGTGGCATCAACGACTTGGGCACATCAATTTCAGTGACCTTCTTCTGTTGCAGAACAAAGGTATGGTAGATGGTCTTCCTGTTTTGAAAAAGTTGCATATTGATTGTGAATCATGTGCATTTGGTAAACAACATAGAGATGAATTTCCTACTATTAAAGAGAGGAAACAGAGGGATACACTCGAACTTGTACACACTAATTTATGTGGGCCTATGCAGACAAGATCATTAGGTGGGGCCTACTATTTTCTAATCTTTGTTGATGATTGTACAAGATTCACATGGGTGTATTTTCTTAGACAGAAGATTCATGCCTTTGAGTATTTCAAGCAGTTCAGGAACATGATCGAAAAGCAGACAAGAAAGTTCATCAGGTTTCTTCAATCAGATCAAGGCGGAGAATTCAAGAAAGGGGATTTCATCAAATATTGCAAAGAGCATGGGATACAGCAGAAGTTTACAACACCTTACACTCCTCAGCAGAATGGAGTAGCCAAGAGGAAAAATAAAACACTGGTGGAGTGTGCTCGCAGTATGTTGAAAGGTAAGAATCTAACTAATGGTTTTTGGGCAAAAGCTGTCAATACTGCAATGTATTTGAAGAATGGGAGTCCCACTAAAAGTCTTGATTATAAAACTCATTTTGAAGCATTGTTTGGCTTCAAGCCTACACTAAGTCATCTTAGAGTATTTGGTGTTGGCATTATGATTCAGGTGTTGTCCTTGATGGCAAACTCATTCAGGTGGTAAATCAAGAAGGACGCAGGAAATTTGTTCAGCAAGTGCGTCCCCGCAGGTATACCATACAGAACCCGCGTCCAGGGACGCAGGCCAGCCGTTCAGGAGGTGCGTCCGCCCAGTGCACACATTTCAAGGCAGAGAAAAGCACGTGGGGGTTTCTTGTGTGGTATCTAGCCGACGGTTTTGTGTTTCTATGGTGTCGGCTCGTAGTATTGTTCCACGCTTTGGGGAGAAGCTTGCCTATATAAAGCAAAGGAGTTCATTTGGATTTAGCATCATCTTGGTTGAACATCTCTTGGTGAGATCTAGTCCAAATCTATAAGGGCAAATCTTCTAATGGACTACGATCTATATGGCGCATGATCAGATCTGTGGATCTGAGTGTTTGGGTTGGTTCTGAAGTCCTCTTATCTTCTATATCTGAAGGGACGCAGATTCAGTGAAGGGAAAGTGCGCCGGGACGCAGTACAGTAAAGACTCAGGTGCGTCTCTGAGGCAAAGGACGCGGCGCGACTGTGGTATTGGGTGCGTCTCTGAAGCGAAAGACGCGGCGCGATAGTGTTTCTGGGGGCGTCGGTCGCAGAAAAGCAAAGAGGAACAGTGCGTCTGCACGCAGAACAGCATAAGGTATACTGCGTCCAGTCGCAGGCCACAGAAAGAAAATATGCGTCCCTGTCTTAAGATGATCTGTTGACTGTATATTTCTATTCATAAGGTGTTCTGGGTTGTTTATGTAATTACTGATCTGATATCTGTAGTAGACTGTATCTATTGTATACTTGTTGATCATTTGATTCTTCATGAAAAGAAGTAGGGGGTTGTAGCTCCCTTCCAGGAGAAACTGGAAAACGAGAAAGAGTTGTAGCTCTTTGCAGGTTGCAGCCTGCGTGCTGGTAAAGGACTGCACCAGTACAAAATCATTGTAAAAAGAATTTCTTGAAAGAAGATAGAGACATATTGCAGCAGGTGGTTTTTCTCCCGCATTGGGTTTCCACCTTACATCTTGTGTTCTTTGGTGTGACTGTCTATTTTCTTTATTCATGCTCATTGTTTTATGGTACTGATATGCAAGAATATTTCAAAAGATCAAATAAGGAAGATTTGGTAAATTGCTAGATAATACTGATTCACCCCCCCTCTCAGTATTATTTCCAACAATTGGTATCGGAGCAGGTCCTTCAGAAAAGCTTGATCGCTTGAAGGTAGATCGTTCATCATGAGCAACTACGAGAGAGAAGCATCAATCAGGCCACCCGTCTTCGATGGGACAAACTTCAATTATTGGAAGGTAAGAGTTACTGCATATCTTCAATCTCTTGGTACAGAAGTTTGGAACATTGTAGAATCAGGCTATGCCTTTCCTTCAGTTACTCCTACAGATCCAGCTGAGAAAAAGCAGTATGAAACAAATGCAAAAGCAGTCAGTACTCTATTAGGAAGTATATCTCAAACAGAGTTCATGAAGGTCATGCACTTCAAATCAGCAAAAGAGATATGGGACAAAATGATCACTAGCTATGAAGGAGATGAACAGGTAAAAGAAGCTAAACTTCAAACTCTCAGGATTCAATATGAGACTCTCAAGATGTATAATGATGAAAGTGTGGCTAATTATTTTCTTCGGGTAGATGAGATTGTTAATTGTATGAAAAATTTGGGTGAAGAAATAAAAGAGACTATAGTAGTTCAAAAGATTCTAAGATCTTTATCCCCCAAGTTTGAATCTAAAGTATCTGCAGTAGAAGAAAAGGAAAATCTCCGTGTTCTCACTATGTCTCAGCTGCATGGAATTCTAACTGCTTATGAAATGAGAAAGGGAGGTCCATCAAACAGAAGGGAAGCTGCTTTTAAAGCATCAGGCAAAGAAGATCACTATGAAGCAAGTCATGTTCCAGAAGAAGAGGAAGAAGAATCAAATTTTGTCAGAAATCTTCAAAGGGGTTCTGGAAGGTTCAGAGGTAAGCTACCTTTCAAATGTTTTGCTTGTGGAAGAGTAGGTCATTATGCTGCAAAATGCTCTTATAAGGATAAAGGAAAGGAACCAGTTAGATGGAACAAGAAACAGGGTACAAATAAGAAAAGCTACTACACCCATGAAGATAGTGATGGCTTATCAAACAGTGATGAAGATGAACAAGGTAACAAATATAGATTGTTAATGGCATTTGAAGATGATGATTATGAGGATGCTGTAGATGTGGATAACCTTTATGATGAAATTACTAGACTCAAGAGATGTATAGAAGAAAAGAACATGATTATTGATACTCTACAATTTCAGATTGATGAAAAGGAAAAACATCTTGAAAAATTAGAAGGTGAAATTGTTGGTCTTAGAAAAGAAATTGAGAAAACAAAAACTATTAATCTCAAGTTTGTCAAAGGATCTGAAACGTTGAATGAGATTATCAGTGTGCAGCGGTCTCCACTAAATAAGACAGGTCTGGGCTATAATGGAGAAACTTCTCAAGCATCCACTTCAAAAAGTTATCTTGATGCAGCAAGAAGAAATGAGCAAGAGCACAAGGAAGATCATCAGGTAAAGCAGGGACAAACGTCAAACAGAAACTATCAGGGGCAATCCAGCTTAAGGGTGAACAAAAGCCACAACCAGCCACAGGTAAAATCTTCCCAATTTGGTTCAAGAATAGATGAAAATAGAAATTACAATCAGTTGGCTGGTAGATTCAATAATCGCAGAAACTTCTTCAATGGACAATGCTTTTCTTGCCATAACTTTGGTCACAAAGCAGCTCAATGTGTTGCGTATAAAACAATCATGACTAGGGAAGCTCAAAAACAAAGAAGTATGACAGGGATTACAAAAAGGTCCTATAACAATTTTTCAGCTCTTGAAAATGAAGTTGAATGCTCTATTTGCAATAATTTTGGACATGAAGATTTTGAATGCAGAAGCAGGTTTCCGGAAAGAAAGGTACAAGAACAAAAAAGGGAACAAACCTCAGGCACCAAAACATGGAAAATAAAGGAACCTCAAACAGAAAGATGTGGGATAGCATTCTATGCAGAAGGACAAGAAAATCTATGGTACATTGACAGTGGATGTTCAAAGCATATGACAGGTGATAAAGAAAAACTTGAATCTTATTCTAATTTAGAAAAGGGAAAGAAAGTCTCTTTTGGAAATGATACTCCTGCAACTATAAAAGGAAAAGGTATTGCTCCTTTAAAAGAAGATGTTAAGGCTGGAAATGTTTTGTTTGTTGATGGACTAAAGCATAATCTTCTAAGTGTAAGCCAGATGTGTGATCAAAGAACCGAGGTTATATTCAGATCAAATGGATGTCTTGTTCGTGATCTTGATACAGGTAAAACAGTTCTCAAAGGAAAAAGAACTCCAAATAATCTATACATTTTTTATGAAGAACAACAACAATGCTATCTAAGCAAGGATGAAGAGCACTGGCTATGGCATCGAAGGTTGCGACATCTAAGCTTCTCACAAATAAGGAAAGCTTGCAAATATCAGGCAGTTCGCGATCTTCCAGATATCAAAATTCCTGACAACACCATATGCAGATCATGTCAGTTTGGAAAACAGACCAGAACTAACTTTCCAGAGAAAGAAGGATCAGCCAGCATGCCTCTTGAGCTAGTACATACAGATGTATGTGGACCATTCAGAAAAAGAACACCTAGAGGAGAGGAATACTTGATATTATTTATTGACGATTTCTCCAGGTTTGTTTGGTTAGGACTTATGAAGCACAAAGATGAAGCTTTCGAAAAATTCAAATCCTTCAAAGCTTTGGTTGAAAATGAATCAGGTCACAAGATTAAGTGCCTCAGATCCGACAGAGGTGGAGAATTTACTTCAAATGAATTTTTCGATTTCTGTGAAGAACATGGGATAAGGAGAGAATTTTCTACAGCTAGAACTCCTCAGCAAAATGGAGTAGTGGAAAGAATGAACAGAACAATCCAGCAAATGGCTCGTGCTATGCTTGATGAATCAGGAACTCCTGCAACCTTCTGGGGTGAAGCTGCACATGCGGCAGTTATTATTCTCAACAAGACAAATGTCCGAGTGAACAGCACTCAAACTCCTCATGAGCTCTGGAGTGGTAAAACTCCTTCGGTAAAGCACTTCAAAATCTTTGGGAGCAAATGCTATATCAAGAATACTGAGGAGCAGCTTGGCAAACTTGATCCTAGAGCAGATGAAGGAATTCTTCTTGGCTACTCTCCACATAGCAAAGCATACAAATGCTACAATAAAAGACTTGGCAGAATTGTTGACAGCATTGATGTAGTGGTTGATGAGAAGGGATACATTCCTAGGAAAATACATCGTGAAGACATTGAAGAAGATGAAAGCTACCCTCAAAGACAGAATGATGAAGAAGAAGAACCGCAAGAACAATCTCAAGAAGGACCTCACGAAGAAGCAGAAGAAAGAACAAGAATAGAAGAAAAGACTCCATCCAGATATGTTCAAAAGAACCATCCAGAATCTCAGATCATGGGACAAAAAGAAGCAGGTATACAAACTAGAAGAACAGTTGCAGAAGCTTCAAGTTATTTGGCATTACTCTCCTCTACTGAACCACAAAATGTGAAAGAGGCATGCAAAGATGAATGTTGGGTGAAAGCAATGGATGAAGAACTTGAGCAAATCGAAAAGAACAACACTTGGGAGCTGGTTCCTAGACCAAAGGATAAGAATGTTATCGGAACAAAATGGGTTTTCAAAAATAAATTGAATGAAAATGGAGAAGTAATTAGAAACAAAGCCAGACTTGTTTGTAAAGGGTATGCACAGCAAGAAGGAATAGACTTTGAAGAAACTTTTGCTCCTGTTGCAAGACTTGAGGCCATCCGAATGTTTCTTGCTCTCTCAAGTTGTCAGAACTTCAAAGTATTTCAAATGGATGTGAAATCAGCCTTTCTGAATGGAGACTTGGATGAAGAAGTGTACATTGAACAGCTAGATGGTTTCATTCTTGGAAACGATCCAAATCTTGTATGCCGATTAAAAAAGGCTCTCTATGGTCTCAAACAAGCTCCAAGGGCTTGGTACTACCGGTTGGACAAATATCTTCATCAACAAGGCTTTTCAAAAGGTTCAACAGATAGCAATCTTTATATAAAAGTTGAAAATGACAAATTACTAATACTTGTTGTGTATGTAGATGACATTATTTTTGGCAGTAATGAAGAAGCTATGAGTCAAAGCTTTGCCTCGGTCATGCAGAAAGAATTTGAGATGTCCTTGCTAGGAGAACTGACATACTTCCTTGGTTTGCAAATCCAACAAAAGAAAGGAGGAATCCTTTTATCTCAAACCAAGTATCTCAAGCAGATTTTGAAGAAATATGGCATGGAAGATGCAAAACCAGTATGTACACCCATGGTCACAGGATGTAGTCTCAGTGCAAATGACGAATCTGCAGCAGTACATCAACCAACCTACAGATCTATGATTGGAAGTCTACTATATTTGACAGGTACCCGACCAGACATCATGCATGCAGTTGGAATAGTTGGAAGGTTTCAGGCAAATCCAAAGGAGACTCATCTTCAAGCAGTGAAGAGAATCTTCAAATATCTTCAAGGGACTCAAAATTATGGCCTATGGTATCCTAGAGATACAGATCTCACTCTTCATGCTTATACAGATGCAGATTGGGCCGGAAGCGTGGATGACAGGAAAAGCACAAGTGGTGGTGCATTCTTTATGGGTCCCAGACTGGTATCTTGGTTCAGCAAGAAACAAAGTTCAATTGCCTTGTCTACAGCTGAAGCGGAATATGTTGCTGCTGCATCTTGTTGCACCCAACTTCTTTGGATGATGCAGACTTTGCAGGATTATCAAATCACTTGTACACCTCCTATTCCTATTTTATGTGACAACACAAGTGCAATCAGCATCTCAAAGAATCCGGTTATGCATTCAAAAACCAAGCACATACCAATCAAGTACCATTTTCTCCGGGAACAAGTACTTGAACAGAAGGTCAAGTTGGAGTATGTTCCTTCTAAGGAACAAGTTGCTGATATTTTCACCAAACCATTGCCCAGGGACACTTTTGAATACCTCAGGCAAAAGCTGGGGGTTGTTGATGCATCATCTCACTGTTGATCATCTTCCTATTGATGGTATAGGCTCAGGGGGAGCACATAATGCATTGTTGGCATTATGGAGAAGGAGATCTTGGAAATAGCTGCAATATGTCTCTGTCTCCTTCATGATGGATTTCTGGTTACATATCTGGAGAAGCATGAGCATAGGGGGAGCATACCCTTTGCCCTTGATGTCAAAGGGGGAGAATGATGAAGCTGAAGAGTATGTAAGTTGAAGATTATGTGGTTGCCATCAAGTCCAAAGGGGGAGTTTGTTGGCATTATGATTCAGGTGTTGTCCTTGATGGCAAACTCATTCAGGTGGTAAATCAAGAAGGACGCAGGAAATTTGTTCAGCAAGTGCGTCCCCGCAGGTATACCATACAGAACCCGCGTCCAGGGACGCAGGCCAGCCGTTCAGGAGGTGCGTCCGCCCAGTGCACACATTTCAAGGCAGAGAAAAGCACGTGGGGGTTTCTTGTGTGGTATCTAGCCGACGGTTTTGTGTTTCTATGGTGTCGGCTCGTAGTATTGTTCCACGCTTTGGGGAGAAGCTTGCCTATATAAAGCAAAGGAGTTCATTTGGATTTAGCATCATCTTGGTTGAACATCTCTTGGTGAGATCTAGTCCAAATCTATAAGGGCAAATCTTCTAATGGACTACGATCTATATGGCGCATGATCAGATCTGTGGATCTGAGTGTTTGGGTTGGTTCTGAAGTCCTCTTATCTTCTATATCTGAAGGGACGCAGATTCAGTGAAGGGAAAGTGCGCCGGGACGCAGTACAGTAAAGACTCAGGTGCGTCTTTGAGGCAAAGGACGCGGCGCGACTGTGGTATTGGGTGCGTCTCTGAAGCGAAAGACGCGGCGCGATAGTGTTTCTGGGGGCGTCGGTCGCAGAAAAGCAAAGAGGAACAGTGCGTCTGCACGCAGAACAACATAAGGTATACTGCGTCCAGTCGCAGGCCACAGAAAGAAAATATGCGTCCCTGTCTTAAGATGATCTGTTGACTGTATATTTCTGTTCATAAGGTGTTCTGGGTTGTTTATGTAATTACTGATCTGATATCTGTAGTAGACTGTATCTATTGTATACTTGTTGATCATTTGATTCTTCATGAAAAGAAGTAGGGGGTTGTAGCTCCCTTCCAGGAGAAACTGGAAAACGAGAAAGAGTTGTAGCTCTTTGCAGGTTGCAGCCTGCGTGCTGGTAAAGGACTGCACCAGTACAAAATCATTGTAAAAAGAATTTCTTGAAAGAAGATAGAGACATATTGCAGCAGGTGGTTTTTCTCCCGCATTGGGTTTCCACCTTACATCTTGTGTTCTTTGGTGTGACTGTCTATTTTCTTTATTCATGCTCATTGTTTTATGGTACTGATATGCAAGAATATTTCAAAAGATCAAATAAGGAAGATTTGGTAAATTGCTAGATAATACTGATTCACCCCCCCTCTCAGTATTATTTCCAACATTTGGTTGTAAATCTTTTGCGCATGTTCCCAAAGAAATTAGGAAGAAGTTAGATTTAAAGGCCGTTAAATGCACTTTCATTAGATACTACAGTGAGTATAATACTTACAAATTGTTTGATCCTTCTACTCCTAAGGTGTTTGTTAGTAGAGACGTAGTATTCCATGAATAGTTTGATGATGGAAATCCTATTCAAGATAATGAAGAATGGCATGTACCATTACTTTCAGATGAGGATGTTGAAACAGGGATCAATCAACAGCAACAACAACAACAACAACAACGACAACAACAACAACAACAACAGCAACAACAACAAGAAAAAGAGGAGGAAATTGAGTTCAGTCCACAAAGAGAAGAACAAAGCAGAATAGTTGACACCCCACCACTTAGGAGATCTAGCAGGCCGAAACAGTTACCAGCTCGGTATAGGGATTGTGCACTCATGACTAGTATGTTAAACATTGCAGAACCTTCTAATTTTCATGAAGCTAGTAAGAATTGTGAATGGAAGGAAGCAATGAAGGAGGAATATGAATATATTATTAAGAATAATACTTGGGATCTAGTAAAGCTACCTAATGGTAAACAACCCATAGGTTGCAGATGGTTATTTAAGTTGAAATTTAAAGCATATGGGTCTATTGATAAGTATAAAGCAAGGTTGGTTGCAAAGGGGTATTCCCAGAAAGAAGGTATTGACTTTGAGGAAAAATTTGCCCCTATTGCAAAATTAAATACTATTAGATTGATTATTGCTTTAGCCACTAAGCATCATTGGAAAATACATCAATTAGATGTTAAATCTGCTTTCTTAAATGGTGATTTAAAAGAATAAGTATACTTAGTGCAACCTGAGGGGTTTGTTAAGAAGGGAGAAGAGCATTTAGTCTGTAGACTAAAGAAAGCTTTATATGGTTTAAAACGGGCTCCTAGATCCTGGTATGCCAAAATTGATTCATTTTTCCTCATGCATGGATATAAACGGAGCAAAAATGATCCTAATTTGTATACTGTGTTTAATGATGAGGGGCAGATAGTGTTGATTTCTTTATATGTAGATGATCTGATCATGACAGGGAGTGCAGACAATCTCATTGAAGAAATCAAGCAGCAGTTATCACAGAAATTTGAGATGAAGGACCTTGGAGAAATGCATTACTGTTTGGGTCTAGAAGTTTGGAGAGATTCAAGCCAAACTTTCTTGTCCCAAGGTAAGTATGCTAAGAGTTTGTTGACTAAATTTAAAATGGATGAGTGCAAGGCTGCATTTGTGCCTTTACAGCAGAACAACAAACTTCAGGTGAATGATGGTTCGAAATATGCAGATGCAACATTGTACAGACAATTAGTTGGTAGTATTATCTATTTGACTACAACGAGACCAAATCTAGCTTATGCAGTGAGTGTTTTGAGTCATTTCATGACTCAACCTCATGAGAACCATTGGCTTGCAGCGAAAGGAGTACTGAGGTATCTATAAGGAACTTCAAACTTTGGTATTTTGTATTCTAACTCATTTGATGTTAGCTTGACAGGTTATACAAACTCTGATTGGGTGGGAAATTTAGATGATAGAAGATCAATTATAGGTTATGCCTTTAGCATTGGATCTGGGGTCATCTCTTGGTGCTGCAAGAAGCAGCATACTGTAGCCTTATCCTCATCAGAAGCAAAATATCAAGCTATGTGTGTGGCAGCATGTGAGGCAGTTTGGTTGCGTAGACTTCTCCAAGATGCAGGGGAAGAACAGACAGAAGTTATGGTTATCAATTGCGATAATCAAAGTTCCATCAAACTGGCTTACAACCCTGTGTTTCATAAAAACACTAAGCACATAGATACTCAATTTCATTTTGTTAGGGAAAATGTGCAGTCCAAAGAGATTTGTGTTGAATATTGTAATTCTTGTGATAATATGGATGATATATTTACTAAGCCTCTGGGAAGACTGAAGTTTGAATTGTTTAGGGACATACTAGGTGTGTTTAAGAACCCTTTCTCCATTAAGGGGGAGTGTTAGAATTAATGGAGAATAGGCTCTTCTTGTTACGTAGTTGTGAGTTTACTTTTCATAGTTAGTCTGTTCCTATTCTTCAAGGATATGATTTGTTGTCCCTAACAAATTGTATCTATTTAATATTGGAGATTAATGTGAAGCCTGTGTGGCGCTTTGCTTGAAGGAGCTCCTGGTGATCCACACGTGTGAGATCCTCTTGTTTGGTTTCTCATTTCATGTCTTCCCTGCAGTACTCTTGACAACTGGGAGTGCTCGTTGGAGAAGGTCGTGCAGCTTAGTAACCCATTGTGAAGCATTATTATTGCTTTTAGCAATGGAAGTTCCTCTCTTTCTATTCAAATCTAGATGGTATTGACGGATCTGTATCGCAAGAGGCTCTATGCACGTTACCAGATCTCTCAAAGAGTCCAATTCTTTCCTACAACAGAGCGCAATGTTAGCATGGTGAAGAATCTAGGTGATTGCTATGTCGATGCCTTTACAGATAAAACCAGCGACGAAACTAGGATCTGCCATGATATGATTTGCTAAGAGCAGTGAAATATAGAAGAGAAACAGAGACACAAAGTATATTTTCCCCTTAGTGAAGATTCACTATGAATACATTCAAAAGCCTGGACTCTTCCTGATGAGGTAAATAGAAATGGAAAGCAATGCAGAGTATTTATAGAGCTGGTTCAATAAATTGAGATGCATATATTGCCACATAGTGGGGGTTTCTCACATGTGAATCAATCGAACCAATGACGAACATGAAAATGACATGTACCAGCTGGTTCAACGTGTGTAGTTGGAGTAAGATTCCCACATTTATCTATATTTATTTATGCTTGTGTCATGACATATTAAACATATAATGCTAAGTTTAAACGAGCATAAGCTATTAAATATCAAGTTTACCTATCATTATATTATATTAAATTGAATATATATACATATATGTAAGTTAAAAAAAGTGTTGCTTCGAGATATTTAATTTTTTTTAATGACAGATTTAGAAGGTAGTGGCTAGAGTAAGTTGTTTATATTTTAATGTGAATAACATCTATATAGATAAGGGAAGGGGAATAAGTTATTGGTGTAAAGGGCCTATGTCATCATGAGTATTTTCCACATGCATGAACACAAAGTAAATATATGAAATGTATACTTGAAAACAAAATCATTTAAAAGAATATAATATTATTGATTTTATAAAATAAAAATATGATACTTTTTTCAAATACAAAGAAAAAAGAGAAAGGAAGATAATTAGTTTGAGAAGTTAAAGGGTTGGAAACACGTAACTTTTTGGTGATTCTCTAATTGAGTCATTCTCTTATATATTATAGAGGAAGAGGGCTTTTTATTGAGAGTGAAGGAAAGGCTACAGAAAGTTCTTTGTGGAGCATGAAGATGACTAAGAGAGCTTGTAACTTGCTTATTATTGAATAATAATGAGTTTGTCTAAAGAAAATTGAATGCCAACTTTCCCATTTGGGTTTGTTAGAGAGGATAAATGTCATTGTGATTTGGCATGGCTTCCATGAGCTTATTGTAGAGCTTTAGAGTTTTACTTGGACACTTACAGCTTACAAGGGACAACATACAACACAATATACCTTTGAAATTCATCTCATCCTTGATTAACCCAACTAAGCTAGCATATACAAGTTGTATGGCCATTTAATTCTAGATGGGGAGGTCGTATGTGGTCGTACACCATGTCCTCATCCTCTAGAAGGCTCCACACAAGTCATATGAGTATAAGTGCCTAATGGCCATCTCTTTATCTCTCTTGAACTCATTAAATGGTCATTAGACATTGATTTCAAGTTAATTTGGCATCAAATGTTGACCATATTCCATGTCATATGAAGTCTCTATAAATAAGATTTAATTAGTTTACCATTCCTTTAGTGAGGAGTTAAGTGCATTTTCATGTGTGTCTTTTGATTGATATCTAAGTTTAATTGGATATGAGTTAATTGCAAGGGAGCTTCAGTGGGAGTTTGAATACATCCTACTAATAAGTGTAGGGTATGGTCATTGAAGGAATTTTAATTTTCCCATCCAAACATTGCATAGAAATACTATTTGTGAGGTTAAGCTAGTTAAACAATTCAATTTTATCATCTAGAAGTCAGACTTGAAATTATGTATAGGGACTGCAACAATTTATAATTTGTTTCAGGAATTTGTGTCGGTGAAACAAACAAGTCATAAGTCTACTACTATAAGATAAGTGGACAAGAATTATTACTATGGCTATAGAGAAGCAAAGCTCCAATAATGACAATGGGTGATTACAAAGAAGAAGATGTTGGGGTTAGGTTATATTGGTTAGAGTATCACCATGTTGACATGATAACACAGTTAATGACAACGAAGGGTATGAAGGGCCCTTAGTAGAGGATTGTAATGAAGATTCCAAGAAAGAGCTAAAGGAACTAGAGATAGAGTGCAATATTGAGACAACCATGGGAGAATGTAGCTACAACAAAACATAGGTACCTTTCCATGTGGAGATAGA
Organism: Pinus tabuliformis; assembly: GCA_031772625.1. Classification (NCBI taxonomy): domain Eukaryota; kingdom Viridiplantae; phylum Streptophyta; class Pinopsida; order Pinales; family Pinaceae; genus Pinus; species Pinus tabuliformis. Next base: position 1,948,065,203 of record CM062819.1, on the reverse strand, counting down.
GGTGGGCATTAAGTCATATGCCAGCGAAGTTGTTGCCATTAAATTGAACTAGTGGCTATAGATAATGGAGGTGCACTTCAGCATACATGAAATCATCAAGAAGCAAAAGGTTTCATTTGCTTGATTTAAGCTTGAAGGTCATGGTTTGGCACGATAGGAGAGCGGTGTAGTAGGAAAAGCACCAGGCAATGAGCCACCATTGGAAAATTGGGAGGTGTTCAAAGGAATGAGAAAAGTGAAATTTTGCCCAATTAGATATGAGGAGCACAACAAAATACATGGCATTACTTTAGGTAGAGTCCAGAGTAATTGGTGCAAGAGCTCACCATACAGTGCAAGAAGAGAGCTAATCAGTTGGTTGGCTTCATCAAAAGACGAGATACAATGATCAAGTACTTAGGAGCATTGCTACCTTTTATTTGGAATCAATTGACATTTTTCAAGCCTAAGATGATTAATGAAGCCACTGTTCAAGAATATTACCTTGAAGGAGACAAGTGGAAGTAGCAATTGGGCACACACAAGAAAACATAACCATAAGAATAATAAATAAAAGGGAAAAACAAGAACAAGTGAATTGAGAAAATATTGTAGCAACAACATAAGAAGTAATACCTTTGACTAAGCAATGCAAGGTTTGTGATCAAAAGGAACACATAGTGAAGTATTGGTGGCAATTACAAGTTGAAAAGCACCTTAAGTTTTTCCAAAAGAAAAATATGAAGGTGACATTGATAATAGTGGATGCTAAGGAAAAGGTGGACAAGATCTTAGACTTGGAAAGGAAGACTAGTTACACTAACTAGTTGCAGTGACAAGGAAGAGAAAGAGATGACCAAGCTATTCTACATCAAGATCTGCATGAAATAGAACAAGACGCATTTATTTTTTTATCTCGATTCATAATCCTATTCAATGTTTACATAATTTGTTTAAAAACATGGTTCAAAGACACATGATAATCCACAACCATACTCCTTAAGTTGGATAAAGCAAAATGTAAAATTAAGAATAAACTAACCATGCAAATTCAAGTTTTCCATGTTTTCTTCTTTACAGAATTCCTACATACATACGAAAGTATAGAGTCATTTTAATAAACTAACCAACAACTAAAACCAAAATTTGTAACTACTATCTCAAAAAAATCAACACAAAGTATTTATAGGACGAATTCATTAAGCAGGTAAACACTCATGAGACACGCGAGAGTAGAAGTCTCTATTTTCCTTAGTATCATATTATATAATAGAAATTTGCAAAGAAAAAAGAGTGTATAACAAAAACACAAAGTTAACAATAAGCTCATGGAGTGGACCTGACCTTCGTGGAGTGGACATGACCTTTGTGTTTTAGCGTTGTTTAGGGTTCCTGTTGCCTCGACTACTTGACCTGTTTTCACTCCCCGTTCATTTCTTTTTAGGCTCGAAACTTGCTCGTTCTGTTTCGTCTGTAGTTGTGTGTGAGGTGTTTGTTTATGGTGAGGTGAACCTCCATTTATCGCTTGATATGGCATCTTGTGCAGTTGTTGCATTGTGTTGTTCGACTGTTGCGGTGTGTTGTTCGGCCACAGAGGTGGGGTGTGGGTGCATTAAAGGGTTTCGTCTCTTGGGTGGCATCGCTTTATTGCAGGTTTGTATGTCGTCGACTCTGGTTCGGAATTGGAGGGACCTTTGTTTGATTTCTCTTGCTTGTTCGACCCTCTTGGATACCATGGTTGGCTCGCTGCAGCAACCATTTGGAGATTGTCGTCGTCGTTCCCTAGCAGGATTCTTCATCCTACTAGCCATACCTGCAACTGTGTTTATCAACACATCTATTTACTCAATATTCACACCATTGGTCTTCTTTGTGTTAATCTCTGGCATTTTGTGCCTTATATGGAGTATTTGTGGCTTCAATTCGTGGCTTTTGTGGCTTAGTTTGAAAAAAAATTGGTGTTTATGCAATGGCTGGGTTTTTCGGTGGCTTGTTTGCATTTTGTGAATGTATGGAGTATCTCTGGCTTCAATTCGCGGCTTCAGTGACTTAGGTTGAAAAACAAATTGGGGTTTTTGCACTTATTGGGTTTTTCGGTGGCTTGTTTTCCTTCTGTGAATGTTTGCAGTATCTGTGGCTTCAATTCGTGGCTTATGTGGCTTAATTGGTGGCTTCTGTGGCTTAGGTTGAAATAAAAATTGGGGTTTTTGCACTGGTTGGGTTTTTCGGTGACTTGTTTTCCTTCTATGAATGTATGGAGTATCTGTGGCTTCAATTCGTGGATTTTGTGGCCTAGGTTGAAAAAAAAGTTTAGAGTTTATGCACTGGTTGGGTTTTTCATTGGCTTATTTGCCTTCTATGAATGTATGGAGTATTTGTGGCTTTTGTGGCTTAGGTTGAAAAACAAATTGGAGTTTTTTCACTGGTTGGGTTTTTCGGTGGCTTGTTTTCCTTCTGTGAATGTATGGAGTATATGTGGCTTCAATTTGTGGCTTTTGTGGCTTAATTGGTGGCTTTTGTGGCTTATGTTGAAAAAAAAAATAGGGTTTATGCACTGGTTGGGTTTTTCGGTGGCTTGTTTTCCTTTTGTGAATGTATGGAGTATATGTGGCTTCAATTGGTGGCTTTTGTGGCTGAGGTTGAAAAATAAGTTTGGGGTTTATGCACTGGTTGGGTTTTTCGGTGGCTTGTTTGCATTCTATGAATGTATGAGGTATCTGTGGCTTCTGTGGCTTAAGTTGAAAAAAAAGTTTGGGTTTTATGCACTGGTTGGGTTTTTCGATGGCTTGTTTTCCTTCTGTGAATGTATGGAGTATCTGTGGCTTCAATTCGTGGATTTTGTTGGCATTGATGTGGTGATGATTTGCTTGGTTGGCATTGATGTCAACCTAGTAGCATGGTGTTGGAGGAGGTTGCATCGACTATGATGAGATGATGAGTGTTGCAATGAGATGTTGGCATTGATGTCAACATGATTTTTTATGGTATGCATATGTTATGGTTGATGGTATGCATATGCTTGTGATGTGACATGTGCTTATGTTGCAGGTGATCTGTTGGTATTGTTGGGTTGGATGGCTAGGTATCCATGCATATGATGCTTGAGATATGTCCTTGATTCTCTTGAGATGTGGCTTTAGTTATCTTGAGTTAATTTAGATTATGTCTAGATGTGTTTGCAGAGGCTGACATGATCCCATGTAGAGTTTCTCTTCATGTTAGGTGTTAAGCTTCATGCTTGATGCCACTTGAGCTAGTTTATGCTCTCATGGTTTGGTCCTTGCACTTATGTTTATTACATCAAGTTTTCACTCTTCACGAGGTTGCAAAGATTTTTATGAGGTTTTTCATATCTTGGAAAAATGTTACAGATGTTGGAGAAGATGTCCCATCAGGCAGCAAAGGTTCTGCACTAAAGAACAAATGTTTTACTTCAATTTTAGGCCTAATTGTTCAGTATGGTTCTTAGATAGATGTGGAAGTTTTTGATTGGATTTTTTGGGAAAATAAAGATGAATCTCAAAATTCTGAGACATGAGTTTTGTGCAGAACGGACCAAATTAGGATCCTCACAAGCAGTTTTTCAAAATTCGATCCAGATTGAGAGAAAACGAAGGTTCTTCGCCTAGACGCATGCATAGAGGCTTGAGGGAGCGACTTTGGTCGCTGACACAGTGTGTCATGAGAGCGACTGAGCCTATATATGAGTTTTTTTTGTGTTTCTTGTGCTCCTCGAATGTCTTATTTGGTTTTTATGAGATATCTTGTTTGAGAAGTTTCATTAAAGGTTTGTATTGACTTAATCAACATGTCTTGATGTGTTTTGAAGTGTGAATGCATTTAATGAACCAAGTAGTGGAGTAGTGGCAAAAATTGTATAAAATATGGAGCAGATCAATCATTTGGAGTGAGAAAAAGAGCAGAGGTTTGAGTAGAGAAAAAGGGGTGACCTCCTGGAGCATAGAGGTCGAATTTGTCGAGGTGAGCACACTCAGAGATAAACCTTTGATATCGGAACATTATGTGATGCATGTAGAGGCTAATCCTCATTGTTTGTAGAGGAAGAGGTTGATCTACAACCAGAGACATAGTTTGCAGATGTAGAGGTTATACAACACATGGATCAGAGATTAAGGGAGATAAATATAGTTTGATGGGCTGACATTTGTTGTGTTTATGGATTACTTATTGTTGTAGCATGTTGTCATGATTTGCAGCAAGGTTTCAAGGCTATTTTGATGTGTAGAAATATTGTTGTGTGAGTTGGTTGTTTGATTCGATGCTTGAGTATTGGATTGTTGAGTAGATGATTTGATTGAAGGATTGTTTCACATCCTTGGATCTCATTGTATGAGTGAGGTATTTGGTTTTTTTGTTTGAGATTATAAATATGAAGCTGTTGTTGTCTTGTGCATGGGTCCTAGTTTGAAATATTATGAAATGTGGCCCTATACTGATCAGAAGATCGAATTAGAATGGTAAAGAAGGAATAGATTTTCCTTGCCTATGGGTGTATGTAGCCATTAAAAGGAAGTATCATTCTCATAGTCCAATGGTGGTTGGGCGAGGCTTTTAGGAGATAGGAGTCTCCAGTGGATGGGAGTTCACTTAGTCGATGTTATATGAGAAACTTCCTTGTTGGGCATAGCTAACTATGATGTAAATTGATTTGCTTCATTAATAAAATTAGCAATAAAGCAACAATAGCAGCAAGGATGGTTTTTTCCATGGAGGGGGTTTTATACTAGAGATCATTGTGTCTCTTTTGCATGAGATGTTGTGATTATAATGTTATGGTTTGCATATGTTGATAAGGCATTTATCTTGTTGGTTAATGCATTATATGAGCTAATCTTCTAATGATATAATGTGTGATTGTGGATCAGTGATAGAAAAGAAATTGTAAATACACACTGTCACTACTGATTCACCCCCCCACCAGTAGTGAGCAGATTTCCAACAATTGTTATCAGAGCACGGTGCATTTTTTGCAGCTCCACTACTGGAAGCTACACTAGTAGAAAATGATGAAATTATTGACTAGGTGACTCAAAAAGTTAGTCGTTGTAGCTTTTCCAAGTGTAATACTTCCAAAGCTGAGAAATATTAAGTGATTAACTAAAAATGACTAACATAAATGACTAATCTAGTCTCGGGTTAAAATATACGACTAGCTAATAAGTAATACAACAAAAAATGACTAATATGAATGACTAATTTAGTCTAGTAACATAAATATGACTACTTAACAAGTAATACAATAGTACAAATCAGTTGTTTATGTTAGTCATTTTAATTATGTCACTTCAGCAATCTAAACTTACAAGTGATAGGGGATTCAAAAGTTGTTATAGATTGGTTGAAAGGTTATACTTCCTTAAACACTTATTTACCGCATCAATGGACTATTAGAGTTATGGAGCTTATTAGAACCTTCAGGGTTATACCTTTGATCACATTCACAGGTAATTACATTAAAATGTTGATAGATTATCCAAAATGGGAGTGGGCTTATAGCTGGGTCAAATACATTGTGAAGAATACCTACAAGGAGAAGTGTTGAGTAATTAGTAGAGGACACGTTTCCTCAACCAGTGTAGCATAGTTAACTGAAGATTCCCTCATCAGAAACTCATGCATGTCTATTCTGAGAAAGACCCAATTGAGTTAAATGTCAAGGACAGTGTACTATCAGTTGCATGTGTTTTCCTATAAAGAAAACTGATGCATGCAGTCAAGGATATTCATCCTTGAGGATTGCACAATTTTGGAGGATTAGTGTTCCACTTGGTAGGAAGTTTTTCACTTGGTAATAGGAGGATCACCCAGGAGAAACAACGCAAGGAAATAGGAGCTTGGAGGGCAGTGAGGAAGGGTTGTGAGAAGCCAAGATTGCCTGTGAGCATCTGTGAGGATTGTACTGAGCACTGGCTAGTTGTGAGAGCTAAGGCTTTGTATAATTCTTACGTATTTCCACCTTGTATGATAATACAGATAGTGGGGTTTTTAGCTGAGACTTTCCCCAAAGTATTTTCATGTGTATTGTGCATTGATTCTTCTTCTTCTGGTTATATTGTTCAACTCGATATTTAAGCTTCCGAAAATTGATAGTAGAAGTATGTTATAGTATTCTGCTTTGATTTATATTGCATTATTGGGTTAACCTATAACATATTTTCTACATGGTCTCAGAGGTAGATTTGTAGAGAATTTCTAGAGGTAAAGGGTTAAATAATGTGATTTTTAGAGGTATTTTCCAATATGTAGTCAAATTAAGGGTATTGTTTAATATGCCAAGAATGCATCATTGAATGAAGCACTGTGGGTTGTGGGGCATTATTGTAGCCACTAGAATGGAAATCGACAACTATAATCAATCGTTGAATATTGAATATTGAAATCGAGAACTATAATCAATCGTTGAATATCGAGATGTTCACGTGCTTTTTTAACACATAATTTATGTACAAGAATATTGAAAATTGATTTGTCACAATAAAAACAACACAACTAAATAAATTCTTATGTGACAATTTTTGTTTTATTTTATTTTTTATTATATATATATATATATATATAATGCCCAGGGTCTAAGTTGCATCTAGTAACTTTCTTATTACATGTCATTTGTGAACTCTATATTAATTAGTGAAAGCATTGTATAAAATTAAGATGAAAATTGAAGTATTTTATTTATAGCCAGCATTGATTTTTTTGTCAACACTAATTTTTAATTTGTTAATCTAAATATTATTTTGTTATTTTTAAATGTACATTGTAGCAACATTTGGCTCAGGTTGGGTTGTAGATCCAACAATAATAATATAAATATTTTTTAACATACTATGTATAGTAATGTTTTTATTTCATTTTTTTTAAAGAAATTATAATTATAAATAATTATAAAAACATTAAAAAATCAAAATAATTATAATACTATATTATATATCATTTTATTTTGGAAAAATGTGCTTTTCAATAAAACTCTTTTTACCCAAAAAAATATTAATTATCAATAAAAATAAAATATATATATTAACAAAATGGATGTTAATCATAAATTAAGTATAAAAAGTTGCAGCAAGAAAAGGACAATCTCATTACACCAAAAGTCAAAAAAAATATTAGTTATCAATAAAAATAAAATATTTACATTAACAAAATGGATGTTAATCATAAATTCATAAAAAGTTCCCACAAGAAAAGGACAAGCTCATTACACCAAAAGTCATTATAGAGCCAACCTTCAAAAGTCAAAAAAAATATTAGTTATCAATAAAAATAAAATATATACATTAACAAAATGGATGTTAATCATCCACTCATAGAAAGTTCCTGCAAAAAAAGGACAAGCTCGTTACACCAAAACTCACTATAGAGCCAACCTTCTCTTGACATCATCTTTTGTAGATATCTGTCAAAAATATCCTTACTAAAGGGCATTGTTATCACTCTTATTTTTTGGAGTGTTTTGAGATACAAATAATTTTCTGGTAATGACTTTAATGCTTCACAACTCATAATAGTGAAGATTTTGAGTAAAGGCATTACATCCTCCTTTACCATTATGGTTGGTAACTCCTCTAATTTATCTAACTCAAACAATGAAAATATCTCCAATGCAGGAAATGCCCCCTTCTCACCAAACTCTGTGGGAAGCTTCTTTAATTCAGAACAACCTTGAACCTGTAATTCCCTTAAACTCTTCATTTTATGCAAACTTGGAAGCTCTTCTAACTTGTAACAGCACCGTAAATGAAGACGAGTCAAATTTTGAAATTCACAAAACCAACCATCTAATTTAACTATCTCGGAGCACGATAACAAGAGTCCTTTTAACTTTGACATGTTCATCATGTCACCAGGTAGACTCATCATGCCGTCATCTCGCAAGAGTAGTGTCTCCATTTGAAGCATACTCCCCAGTGTCCCGTCGCTGATTGTTTCTGCCATTTTCCAAAAACTTAACCCGAACCCGTCGATGATTGTTTCTGCCATGTTCCATAAACTTAACATTTTCAGCTGCCTCAGAGACGCCAAATCTTTTATGGAAGCAGCTGTCTTTTTGCCATGTTTTATCCACACTTTCTCGCATCCCCACATGTTCAAGCACTGCAAAGAGGTAAGGCGTGAGATACTACGAGGAAGGCATTGCAAATCGGCACATCCATCAAGGCGCAGACGCCGCAGGGATGTTAGCTTATGAATGCCAAACGGTAATTCTGTGATCTTGGAGTGACAGAGATCCAGGACTTGGAGATTCGGAAGATTTGTAAGAGCTGCAGGCAACCTTTTGATGGGCATCCATCGTAAGTGCAAGGATACTAGCTGTTTCAAACTCCCCAAACTCTTTGGCAATGACTCCATAGGGTTGCCACTCAAATCCAGAACTTTTAGAGAGCGCATATTCCCAATTGCCTTTCTTGGAATTTTTGTAAAATTGTTGTGAGCAATCAACAGTGAGAATATCTCTGGAGTTGTGAATGAGTTGGGAAGCGAACTCAATTTGTTGTCATTCAAGAAAAGCCTGGTGCATTCTGAATACTCATTTTCAACCAACTGATCTGTCAAGCCATTACCTGCGCGGCAGTACAACTTTTCTTCCTGCTCACCAATTTGTATGGCCAAACCACGGAGGATGTCGTGCATCCTGCAACGGACCACGCGGCCATCGACGTCTGTGAGAAGAGGCTCGATCAAACAACGATCGGCTAAAATGTTGGCATAAATTTTTCCCATCTCATACGGGTCGTGGCCACTCTCATTCCTTTCAAGAAGACCTTCTCCTAACCACAAAGGAATCAACTCGTAGTCCACATTAATAATTTCATCTTCCCTGAAGGCAGCTAAGTAGAGAAAGCACAATTGGAGATTGACATCAGTGTTGCCTAGTGCGTCGTAGCTCCACCTTAAGCGATCATTGAGAGCTTGATGGTCTTGGATATTGGCGTTTGGCAGCCTTAGGACTGCCAACTCCCACTCTTGTGGATCAGAAATCCCTGCCATTGTCCTCCCTATCACTTTGATTGCAAGGGGGAGTCCTCCACACTTGTCACACACAGCCTTTGCCCTTCTCTCGTCCATGTTTGCTGGCAGAAGTCCATTATGATATGGAAAAGCGTGATGAGCAAACAACTCCCAGCTCTCTTCTTCACTCAAATCCCCCATTGTTAATGCAGACGTATCTGCAACTCCCATTTCCCTCAGTGCTCTGCGATTCCTTGAACTTACAATAATTTTGGAGTTTGAGTGTTGGGAGAGGCTGCTGAGACCCAACTCCTCTTGCAATTTCCCGCCCTCACCCCACACATCATCCAAGAAGAGGGCAAACCTCTTCTCTTGCAATCTTTCACTCAACCATCTTTTTACATCCTCTTCGTTCATATTTTGATCATAAGCTGCCTTTGTTTGCACAGCTATTTGTTTACAGAGGTCATTTCTAAGACTTGAAAAAGAAGGAGAGAGTGAAACAGTGAGCCAAAGCAAGAGGTCATCACGAAAGAGATCCCTCACCTTCTGGCTGTTGAAGAGTCTCCTGAGAAGCAAAGATTTTCCAGATCCACCTTTGCCAACAACGCCAGTGCGGAAGACAGTCTTCACCTCTGCATCGATCAGGAAATTCTCCAGTGTTGCAAAGGCTTGGTCTTGTCCGACTATAAGGGCTTCCTCGATGAAGAAGGTCCCCGTTGGAGCTTGAGAGGTGGATGCAGAACCACTGGTTGAAGCCTGGGCGCTTTCTCTCCGCATCTCTAGGTATATCTCTGTCTGCTGCTCTAGTAGGATTAAGGGAACCACTTCCAGATGCTCTTTGATCTCTGAAATCAAGCTACTGATATCTCTGCTCATCCGGTAACGAGCCACAACATTGAAACTTGGTATTGTGCACTTTTGCACCAGTGGCAGTGCTTGTCGGAGAAGCCCGTGCAGCTTTTTAACCCATTGTGAAGCATTGTTATCACTAGTACTGGTGGAAGTTCCTCTGTTTCTATTCAATTCCAGACGATATTGACGGATACGTGTAGCCATAGGCTCTATGCGCCTTACCAGAACTCTCAAATCGTTCAATTCTTTCTTGCAGCTGAACGCAATGCCAGCGTGGTAAAGAATCTGGCTGATGGCTATGTCGATGCCCTTGCCAATAAATCCAGAGAGGAGATCGGCCATGATATGATTTGCTCAGAACAGCAATATACACAACACAATCCTTTTTAAACTCAACAGAAACAGTAAAAGCGAAAATATATTTGAAATGTTCACAATATATTTGCCCTTCGCTTCACTGGATTCCTGAAGCAATACTAACAGCACATACAAAAGCTTCAATCCTGTGAGGAAGCAACCAGAAAATGGTTATGAACAAACTACCCTTGCAGATTATTTATACTGCTGCTTGCTATTTTCTAACATTTTCTATCAGGGTTGGAATAACTTTCTTTGGAGGTCACGATTAAAATAAATGTCACATCAAACTTTCTGTCATCTCATCTTGGAATAAATAGAGAAACTAAATCATTCAATTAACTTTCTGTTATGTCATCTTGGAATAAATAGAGAAACTAAATCATTCACTTAACTTTCTGTCATGTCATCTGGGAATACATAGAGAAACTAAATCATTCAATTAACTTTCTGTCATGTCATCTCTGAATACATAGAGAAACTAAATCATTCAATTAACTTTATGTCATATCATCTCGGAATACATAGAGAAACTAAATCATTCAATTAACTTTATGTCATATCATCTTGGAATACATAGAGCAATTAACTTTATGTCATATCACCTTGGAATACATAGAGAAACTAAATCATTCAATTAACTTTATGTCATATCATCTTGGAATACATACATAGAGAAACTAAATCATTTAATTAACTTTATGTCATATCATCTCGGAATACATAGAGAAACTAAATCATTCAATTAACTTTATGTCATATCATCTTGGAATACATAAGCAATTAACTTTATATCCTATCATCTTGGAATACATAGAGAAGCTAAATCATTCAATTAACTTTATGTCATATCATCTTGGAATACATACATAGAGAAACTAAATCATTCAATTAACTTTATGTCATCATATCATCTTGGAATACATAGAGAAACTAAATCATTCAATTAACTTTATGTCATGTCATCTTGCAATACATAGACAAACTAAATCATTCAATTAACTTTGTCATGTCATCTTGGAATGCATAAGAAAAATAAATATGGTACGGAAGCTTCCGGATTCTCATGTCCGATGTTGGAATGTAAAGGTGAGAAGATGAGCATAACCTTTTTTTAACAAAGATAAAGAGAATGGTATTTATTGAGTTGTATAGGGATGAGTATAAGCTTTTGTATTTATAGTGAAGTAAGAAGCATACTAGAGGTAGAGTAAAGAATAAGCATATATAGTTAAACATATTTTGTTATTTATTTTTTTAATTTGGAAAAAAAAAAAATATATATATATATATATATATATATATATATAATATTTGTATTAATCAAAAATTGTATTTGGAATTTTTAAAATAAAATTATAATTTAGTTAATATTTATTTTTTAATTTTAAGAATATGAAATCTATATAATAATGTATATGATTAAATATCAATTTTACTAACTATTAATTAATATATCTATTTTAATATTAATTAATATATCTATTTTAATATTAATATTTAAAATTGAAACTTATTAAATTTTATACCATGAAATTTGTTTATTATTTAGTATAAGTATAATCCATTTTCAAAATTATATAGATTTGTTTTAGTTATTTCATAGCTATTTATTATTTTAATAGATGTATATCATTACAATATCATATTGAAATTGCTTCTCAATTGAAAGTCTTAATAGTGTATATTTTATAGAAAAACTCTATAAAACTTCAGACTCCCTCGGTGGGAGCTTTTACATTTACTATAAAAGAAGGGGAATTCACAAAATTAATGAAGGAAGGGAGAAACATTGTATGTTAAATATTTAATTGAGGAATTTCTTCAATTTGAGTTTGAAAGACGTTGTTGATTTTATTTTTTGCTCTCTAAAGTTATTTCTAAATTGTTTAATCAATAACTCCATTGTAATTGTCCAATGTATTGTAAGTTATTGGTATTGCATTTGGAGTTGAGTGTTACAAATATAAATTATATAAAATAAATAAGTATAAATAATAAATAATTAAAATAATGATTATATTAAATAGTCATTAGGTAAGTGAAAAGGCGTGTCTAAAAGACATGTTCGGTCATGAAAAGACACTTGCCTAGGTATATAAGCAAGGTCTCATTGTAACATTCAATCATCTTTGTACACCTTTATATATATTAATAAAATATTATTTACAAAATACATTTGTGTATTTCACATTTAAAGTCAACAAACTATAATTTTGTTGCTTCAGTGGTATCAAAACTATATATCTCAACTATATATGTTGGTTCGATAACTATTATTTCGATAAGTATAGTTTTGTTGCTTCATTGAGCCATGCCATCTTGAAGCTCAACTATTTTGGAGGAAGAAAAGAATGAAAAGTTCCTCCTCCCTGCAAAGGAAGGACATGTCATCCTCGTCAAAGTGAAAATTGCACTCTTCAAAAATTCAATTCCCTCTGCAACATATTGACGGTGTTGGACCTGCAAACATTCAAGGGGTCTCCCCAATATGAAGTCTCAACTAGACCTCACGTCATTTTGATGGGGCCAGCCCACGTAATACACTTCCAACGAATATCGATGCGGGAGTACAACGACAGTTAATAATGAACAGCAGATTTTTTATGCAAATCGATTCGTCGGCAGTTGAAATTAATGATAGGGATTGTGATTGGTACATTTTCCTCTGGTCGTTTGACAACTGTCCCTCCTTGGGATTCCTCGAGCCTGCCTTGGTATGGGCGTTTCAAACCCGCGCCCAAGTCATTCACTTGTTCGTTCTCCTGGTTCTGTGAGCTATGCGCTTTCGGCGGTTCCTCGTGGTTTCGATATGGAACTCTATGGTTGCGTCCTCTTGGTTCAGGGTTTCGATCTGAAAGTCACTCCTCTTCGTCCGGCAAGGGTTGTGTCAACTCAGTGGGTTCAGTTCTTATCCGGTTTGTGCTAAGTCTTGATTGTTCGTTATATGGTGGTAGCTAGCCGTTGCGTCTCTACGTTCCTTTTTCTTGGTATACAGTTTTGATGCCTGTAACTCCCACAGTTGTTGCGGTCGTTTGCTAGTTGGAGCTGCTTCAGGTGACAAACCTTTGGCTTCAAGTCAACCTTCCACGAATCTGGAAAAATACGGTGTCAAATTTCTTCGGTTTCTCCGTCACTCACAGGGTAAGTTCGCCTGGTTCCATGTTATCAATATCTACTCCTTTTCCCTCAGTCAACTTAATGTTTTGGCTCCTTGTGAGCAGGGTAACCTGGTGGAATTGTTATAGTTGCGGCTTGCCTTCGTCAGGTAAAGAACTGAGACTTATTTGCTCTGCTATGTTGCGAGTCCTCGTTTCTTCGTACTGTCGATTGCTAATACCGTTTGTTAACTGATTACATTTGCAGGTATGGCTGCTCAAGGGTTTTGGCACCTGGCAATTTGGTGGCTCTGGCTAGACACGGGTAGTGTCATTCTCTGTTCTTTGGTTTCTTCTGTTTGGCCTTAGGCTGAGGTTGTTAGAGTCTGTATATTTATGATTTTGCTAGGTCGCTGTCTGTACACAGTTTCGTTGTAGGTTGACACTGGGCTCCTTCTCTGTCTGGTTACTGTAATGGGTCGAGGGTTCTAAACCCGTACTGTGTTCAATTCCCGCTTGGTCATAGGCATGAACAATATAATTGTGGAACGGTCTTTTTTTCCTTTTGTTTCGAACAGAATATATATATATGTGTAAAGGAACCAGAACTCTATTTTCTCGTCTATATTGATTCAAATATGAAACTGTAATTGGTTGTTCATTTGCATACCTGGCAATTTTAAAATTTAGTTGCTTGTTTGGGCTCGCTAGTTCCGTCTCCTTGGCGTTCACTTATGTATGTGGTCTCGAGGACTGTATGATTGGTTCCCACTGCACGTTCCTTGGATTTATTTGCAACCTGTGTGCTTACGTTCAATTTCTAAATTCGTTACGACTCCAGTCATGTCATAAGCCTGTAAGAAAATCACCAACAATCTGTACTGTACATAAAACGAATGCAATTTCATATAACATAGACAGTCTTTGGGACGTTTGAGAGGAAATGTGCACAGAAACTACAATTATTTATTTTCTCATTTCTCTGATAATCGAACCCTGCTCTGTGTTCTGTTTCTCCCTTAAAACAACTATTAGAAAACTGTTAGTTTTCCAACCGCTGTTAGTTATGTCCGATCAGTTACATCAGTTGTTTTTTTTGTACAGAACTTTTCATTGTAGTTCAGTTTTATTACAAAGGTGAAATTAACTGTTTAAAATAGTGACCCTAACTAATTATAATTCCTATTGTTCCTAATTACTGTTCATTAATTTAACTTAGACAACTTAATGAAATAAAAGTAAAAAAAATACAAGCACGTTATCCATTCAGCAAGTTTACTCCTCGTCCCCTTCAGAGACCAAACCGCCTTCATTTCATCTTTGTCCTGTCAGCCAGATGCTCTTGCATCACATTTGGTGTAGGAGCCCCATCCAGAATATGGCCCGGTTGCTGATGCAGTGGGTTTGAATGATGTGCCTTGTCTGCAATAACACATAGGGTGGTGTACTTATGACTTTGGTGGGAACCACTGTGAAACTTTGTGGAGGGTCAAGTGCATTGCATGAGGGGTTCTAACAGAATGGAGGGAAAGAGAGTGAGCTCCTTAGAATCTTGTAATAGTACGCAACTTGAAAGGGACACACAAGCATATAGACATCACAAGCTAGTCTGCAAAATAGTTCACAAGTTAATTGTGACAGAAATAATATAACATCACACATTCAACAAGATTCATACTAATGCAAATGAAATAGTTCATAAGCGTTAGTGTAAGTTAAATAACATACATTGCAAATACTACAAGAATAGTCCTACTATATTCACAACATATGCATGAAAATGTTCCGACTCTGAGCTTTTATTAAATTGAAAGTTCCAATCATACATAAACCATTGACAAACCACTAGCCCCAATAGTGGAACATGAAGTCTACACCTACTCCTCCAAAGAAAGATACTCACTCTATGTTATGAAGAAGCCAAGGCTCTCAACAAACTCCCATGCTCGTGATTCTAAGCCTAAGCCTAGCCAAAATCTTGGCTCCCAAAATCCCTTTACATGAGTTATGAGGATATATTTATAACAAGAGGGGTTGACTCTTCACTTCCCCTTTGTGACTCTTGGACTTCCCTCATGACTCTTCAACTTCTTTACAAAATGACTCTTCAATTACATCATGACTCTTCACATTCCACAATTGACACTTGGAATTTCACTTACAAATTAATTGCAAAATAATATTATAGTACACTCATACCCACATAAGACAAAATTAGGGAGAGCCACCTAGACAACCTAATAAGACAAAATAGTTAAGCTTGAGTTTGGGGGAACTCCAACTCAGCAACTTCCACTCGATGTCTCTCGGTCACGCAGCAATGCTAAGCTTGGTACTACGCGATGATATCCCCAAATTGTACGATGGTGTCCGGGTACACTGTTTTGGAACCAGCCTGTGTTTCCTTCTGGAGCATGAACAACATTGTATTGACTTGGACAGGACCACCAATATACCTACGCATGTTCTGTCTATTCACCTCTAGATCTTCCTTGGTGGTGATATGTATAAGCTACTCCAAGTATTCTTCTATCTTCTGTTGGACCTGGTTCCTGCCTTTGGCTTCAATGAGTGAGCCAACTGATGGGATCTTGTGCGGTCTCACAAAAAAATCCATGTCATTGTATAGTTGTGCATAAGAGGCCTGCATGTTAGCAATAAATGAGGCGAGTTGTTTGTTTTTATGGATAAGCATCTGAAATCTTGCTTTCTCTAGCTCTGCTTGCTGCTTTGTTTTCTTTCCCAAATCAAGCGGTGCCCCTTTGTATTGCATTGACCATTCATGCACGGCAGCTATGACTGTTTGTACAGACTTATGAGTCTTAACAAAATCTTTACACTTTTGCTGCAAGCCATGCAAGTGGAAAATTTTCTTATGCATGGTAACAAGCTCCTCATAAATATTTCGCATGGTCTCTCCCAAAGTCAATACTTCTTCAAGTATCGTTGCCTTCAGTTCTTCCAGATAAACTTGTGTGGTAACTTTGGTCTTGATCTCTGCGCGGAGCTGTTCAACTTCTTGCCTAGCAGCCTGCAAGTTCTTTGCCATTTGTTTATTCTTAGTTGTCAAATACTTCGTGTTTGACTTTGCTGCTCCAACGAAGGTCAAGTTGGTTGCAGCAATGGCATTGGGATTCCTCCTAGTGTCCACCACAATCACCCTTTCCCTAAGAAATGCAGGAGATGCGAGGTCGTTCGGAAAATGTTTTCTCCGTGCTTATACAATCTTTTTTTGAAGTTCATCATATGATAGATTATATGTTTCTATAACCGAATGATTTGGTGGATAAGTTTAATGCTCAAAATTCAAAGTGATCAGATTGACTCGAAACCTGAACAACTGGATAGATCTCAGTGATTTAAATCCAATGCAATTCGTTTCACTCAAAATCGATATCGTATGTTCCCGATATCGTGTTCTCATAGAATTTCTAAACAAATAAACTTTAAAAAGTTGAGTTGCAGTTACCCCCAGCCAATAGTCTGTACACTGACTGGGAAATGATCGTACAAGGTGACTAGACCTCCTATCTATGAAAATTTGGAAGACCCAAATTTCTACTGCAACAACTGATTACGTTTCTTCTATTTTTTGAATTACTGAACAAATTATTTACTGCATCCTATATCAAATACCAAAACTAATACATTGCAACCTTCACCAATTAAATTAAATGTTGAAACAAGAAACTGAGCAAGAAATAAATACAACACATGACACCATTGTTTTTGGACAAATGCCCCCAGAAAAATGCAATGCGGGAAAACTGGTGCAGCAACTGAGGGTTTGTATTATTAAGTAGTAGTTTTTATAATATAATCATTGGATGCCTTGCTGGCTATCCAATACAGAGAATCTGATTGGAAAAAGATTAGTGAGAAATACCTTACACTATTACTAGCGATCTGACACTGATCCAGGCCCTGGATGGCTGGTTCCACACTGGCTCTTTGGAGCTATTGCGTCAGCCTACGCATTTCTACGTTAACCTCTCTAGGGATCTGTATCACCTCTTCCCAGATCTCCTGATGTCTGGAGCTTCATTCCTCTGGCTCTCTGGACTCACACCCCTACTTCTGGCTCTATAACTCAACTTCCCAGCTAGATTTTGGACTCTCTCTGAAGCTTTGTGATGCCTCTGCATGACCCTACGCTACCCAACATGGCCTCTGCACTTCCTATTATGGATCTCTCTCTACCTCCTCTGCGATGTATTCCCGGATCAGGAAACTCTCCAACTGGAACTATCCCTTCCCCTCTATGCAATAAATCATTTCGATCTTCTCTTTAGAAACTACTGCGATGCCCTCTTTGAGAAATTTGATCTCTTAATCTCTCTTCGATGTGTTTTCCAAATTCCCATCAAATTCCTTCTTATAATCCTCAAGTTGAGTAATCAACGACCCATATTAGGTTCTAATCAATGGCTCAAATCATTTGGACTCGATCTCTGTCTTCTTTTAGAAGTTTCACTCTTAGTTTGATTAATACCCCTTAATTATTTTAATTTCCTAAGTTTAGACTTAGGCACCCATTAAAAATAATTAATTATTTTCATAAAATTGTCTCTGGGTGGAATTTCCCAAAACGATTTATGGGTATTGTGGAATACATGTGTCCTAGCCTCCCTGCAAAATTTGAGGCTAAGAGCACATCTGATGATACCAGAAATCAACACTCCCTCTTAGCGAGGAATGTGCTCTAGTAATGCAAGTTGTTGAAGCTTCACCCTTCTCTGTAACATCTCCCTTTGCGTGCTGATGTCTGACATCACTTCCCACCAACTACTGTGCAAACGCTGCATTTGTACTGCTACTGACCCTGCCACTTCCAACATTGCATCTGTATTGCAACCCTTGTAAATGATGCATTTGTGCTGTTGTTGGCCCTGCCACTGCCAAGGCTACATCTACACTACAACCTTCTCCAATTGTTGTTGATACTGCATCAGCAACAGAAAAGCACCTAAAATTACTGAACATGTGTTCAGTATGATGCATTTGTTGTTGGAGTTCTTACTGCTACTAGTCTCTGTGTTGTTACTGAAGCCACTATGATGGTGTTGACTCTGCTTTGTGGCAATTGCACTGCTGCCAACACTAGCTCTGCGCTGCTCAGATTCTGGCGCTCCTAGCCACTGCAACTATCAGTCTGACACTCCTCTGCATCAACTGAATGGGTCCATCCTACTACTTTTGATAGGGCTCTTGTAGCAAGGTATTGATCCAAGAGGTAGACTCCTCAAGGATCCTGCCCATCTGCAGTTCTTTTGAACTACAGTTCTAGATCACACCACCTCTCCCCTGGAGATATCTGGGCAATCATGGCAAACTCCTCCTCCTCAATCTTTGCGGCTGCAGTCTACAGATCATGTTTCACATCCTTGTCCTTCTTCTTGACAGGACATTGTGTAACGTAATGACCAAGTTCACCACACCGAAAACATTTGATCTTAGAGACATCATTTTTCTTTCTCTACTACTCTTACAGCCCCTTTGATGCAAGGGCTGCATTTTCTTCCTCCTCCTTGGGCTTCGTCCCATTTTTGTTGCTGCCATCAAATTTGCACTTGAATAAGTCTGTCCTCATCTCTTCCCACTGAAGAGTGGCCCACATTCCTTCCCAATCTAGCAATCTCTCTCGGCCGAGGATTCTCTAGACAAATAATTGCCATTCTTCTAAAATAGAATTCAGGGCCAGCCTTACCATCTCGGTAGGCTAAGGTGTTGACCCCACAACTGCCAACGAGTCTCAGATTTCCTGAAGCTTCATTAGGAATGGATCGATGTATTCCCCCTTCTGCGTCTGCGTGGATCTCATCTTCTGCTCCAAGTACATCTTCCGCTGCTCGAAAGATCCTTCGTATAGCATGGCCAATGCTTCCCACATCTGTCGGGTTGTATCCTTGCCAACAATGTGACACACCACATGATCCCTCACTCCATCAAGGATCAATCATTTGGCTTTTTCCATTTCAACATTGTACTTCTTGAGCAGATTTGGATCCGCGAGTAAGACTAACACACTGTCGACATAGGTTTTGAGATCATGCTCATCCAGAAGGCATGAGATCCTTGCCTTCCAGATCACATAGTTGGATGCACCTTCCAACCGATCATGATCTCGTAACCCACTAGCTTCCATCTCTGCCAATGAAATGTCGAACTGCCTCCTCTCTCCTCTGCATAGCACTAGGCTAGCCTACAGACTCCTTGCTGGAGTTACTAGATCTTCTCCTCTCTGTTGCTGCTCAGCAATAGAGAAATCGAATTCCCTGGCTAGGAATTCTTTGAGGAATAAATTCCCTTAACAGTGTCTCCTTCTTCCTTTTGACGCTTTTCTGCCCCAACAACTGCTGCAGAAAATTGTGTCTCACCAGAAAAATTCTCTGCGTTGATGCTTCTGCATTGCTCCCTCTCACACTGGAAAACTTCGATCTGGAAATTGTTCTCTCTGTTGACTCACTCAAAGAGATATTTTCACACGAAAATTTTTCCCTTTTGGTTTGGACTACACATCCCTCTAGGGATTCGATTTGCTGCCTATGCAACACTTCGACCCTCCTTCTCTTTAGCGTTGGGTTCTTCTAGCTCTACGCTCTTGCTTCACTTGTAGCTCTGATACCATGTGAAAATTTGGAAGACCCAAATTTCTACTGCAACAACTGATTAAGTTTCTTCTATTTGTTAAATTACTAAACACATTATTTACTGCATCCCACAACAAATACTGAAACTAATACATTGCAGCCTTCACCAATTAAATTAAATGCGGAAACAAGAAATTGAGGAATAAAGAAATACAGCACATGACACCGTTCTTTTTGGACAAATGTCCTCAGAAAAACCCAATGCAGGAAAACCGGTGCAACAACTGAGGGTTTGTATTATTAAGTAGTAGTTTCTTGAATACAATATTTAGATGCCTTACTAGCTATCCAATACAGAGAATCTGACTAGCAGAAGATTAGTGAAAAATACCTCACACTATCACTAGTGATTCGACACTGATCCAGGCCCTGGATGGCTTGCCCCATGCTAGTTATGCGCAACTACTGCGTCAGCCTACGCAGTTCTGCGTCAACCACTTCGGGGATCTGTGTTACCTCTTCCCGGATCTCCTAGCCTTTGGAGCTTTGTTCCTTTGACTCTCCGGTCTCACACACTGGCTTCTAGCTCTGGAACTCGACTTCTCAGCTGAATTTTGGACTCCCTCTGAAGCTCTGCACTGCCTCTGCGTGGCCCTATGCTTCCCGGCGTGGCCTCTGCGCTGCCTCTTTTGGATCTCTCTCTGCCTCCTCTGCAATGTATTCTTGGATCAGGAAACTCTCCAACCGGAACTATCCCTGCCCCTCTCTGCAAGAAATCACTTCGATCTTCTCTCTAACAACTGTTGCACTGCCCTCTCTGAGAAATTTGATCTCTTGATCTCTCTTCGATGTGTTTTCCAAATTCCCATCAAATTCCTTCTTATAATCCTCCAGTTGAGTAATCAACGACCCATATTAGATTCTAATCAATGGCTCAGATCATTTGGATTCGATCTCCATCTTCTTCTAGAAGTTTCACCTTGAGTTTGATTAATACCCCTTAATTATTTTAATTTCCTAAGTTTAGACTTAAGCACCCATTAAAAATGATTAATTATTTTAATAAAACTGTCTCTGGGTGGAATTTCCCAAAAGGGTTTATGGGTATTATGGAATACATGTGTCCTAGCCTCCCTGAAAATTTTGAGGCTAAGAGCACATCCGATGCTACCAAAAATCAACACTAATGGCCAATGGTATGGTGACAAGTGTCACATTTTGATTCATTGGTGTATGGTGTAATCTCATTGGTTGAAGGGTTGACGAATGAGGGAAAGCCATGTGGGCCAATCAGTGGTAGCCATGTGGCCTCTTCTTACTTGGAAAAATTATGGTTTGAGGCCGAACTTCCTCCGCAAGGTTCGAACGTGAGACCTACCACCTGCCAGCCAAGCCCTCCACCGGCCCGCCTACGATGTTACTTGTTAAAGTGTGGGAATTAAATCATATTTAAAGCCCTAGACCCTCCGGTGACCACGAGACTGCAGGAAGAGGGGCCAATGGGATAGGCCTTAGCATAGCCCATGGCCACAACCCGCGACCCAAACCATACACCGAAGCCAGCGCAAAAGACCAGAGGCGGAAGTTAAAGGGGCCAACCCCAAGGTCATATGGCGAACCATAGGACCAGGAGTGTGGGCGCAGAGGGGGCCAACCCCTAGGGGACCAACCCCAAGTCACAAGGTGCCCATGCGACCAAACTGTAGCAGAAAAGGGGCTCGGAGTTAGGCCCAAGAATCTCGGCCCCCTATGCGGTCATATGCGTGCCACGTGACCATGATTTTCAGAACTGGGGCTTGATGGGTGGACTAACCATCCTACAATTTCGGTCGTCAAGCGGGAGTGTAGGCCATATTTGCGCACCGGTTCCGGGTTTGGGGCGCTCAAGCTAGGTTTAGGGCGAATTGGAGGATAACTAGTTGTAGAATTTGGGAAAAACTTGAAACAATCATAACTTACTCAATTTTTGGCCAAATGAGGTGCAGAAAGAACCAAAATGGGGGTTTTGACAGTGATGGATCCATTGAAGACATAATTTTTGAGTTTTGAGCTATGTATAGGCATGTAAACATACTTTTTTATCATTATAATGAAAGAGGCCCTGCCTTGGATGGTGGACCAGGAGATGTAGCCCAGGAGAGGGGTGAACTCCTTTATCATGCTTTGTGTTGTATTTCAGATATTATTATTTTGTCTCTATTTGGCTATAAATTGTGGTTACAATTTACTTGTTTATGTGTTTAGTAAACTGATCCTCTACCCAAAACACATAAATTTAACTTGCAAATTGTTAAAAAAATTTCAAGTTTACACATTCAGATCACTGGATCATCATCAAGAGGAACAATCTCTTCTTCCCCACTTAGAGCTAACTTTGCTATTAGACGAGGGAGAGACTGAATGGTGACATGTTGTGTGCTCGGCATTAGGTTGACATCTTTATTTGGTGGCTCCAGTTCCGCCTCCATGTCTTCAATCTCAATCAACTCTTCAATCTGCTGAGCAAGCTCCTTGTCTTGCATTTGTCCGCTTTCCTCCTTTGGTTGTCGGTTATGCTCTTGCTCCTTGGCTTGTCTTCATGTTGTTTCTTCTGCTATTACTTTTCATCTTTCTTCCTCTTCTTTCTTTAGCCTTTCTTCTTCTTCCAACCTCCTCTACTCTACTTCCTACTGTTAGATAAACTTGACCCTATGGTGGAGTTGAGGTTATGTCAATAGTTATGGTTAACAGTTGTGGTTTCGGGCACCTAGTATTGATGACTCATGGTATTGAGCTCATGCTATTACATGTAGTTGAAGCCCTTAAAAGGCTTGTGTATTTTCCATTGTAGGTAGCCATGGTTGAGCGGTGAAAGCTCAGGTTGTTGGCCGGCTTGGCTGTGTTTTAGCCAAGGACAATAATAGATCTATTGTTGATTGGTTTTTTCCCTAATTGGGGTTTTCCAAATAATCATGGTGTACATGGTTTGAATGTGTGTTTCTTGATTGTTATATTTATTTCTCCTGAACCCTAACAACTGGTATCAGAGCCGAAGGTCTATTTGGCTGATAAACTCGCAGGAAAGAAGGGTTCCTGGTTCGAGTGGGAGCAATGGCGGAAGATGGTAAGTTTAGGGTCGAGAAATTGAACGGCCAAAACTTCTCGCTGTGGAAGATGCAGATGGAAGATTATCTATATTAGAAAGATCTATACCTACCATTGGGCGGAAAAACAAAGATGCCGACGGGTATGAAAGACGAAGAATGGAACCTTCTCGATAGAAAGGCACTCGGAACAATACGGTTGTGCCTTGCTGCGTCAGTCACCTTCAACATTTCGAAGGAAACCACGACAGAGGGTTTGATGCAGACGTTGTCGAAACTATATGAAAAACCCTCGGCCTCAAACAAGGTATTTCTTATGAAACGGTTATTTAATATGAATATGTCGGAAGGTGGATCTGTTGCAAACCATTTAAATGATTTTAATACAGTTACAAGTCAGTTAAGTTCTGTAGGGGTAAACTTTGATGATGAAGTTAGAGCTCTGTTATTCTTGTGCTCGTTACCAGAAAGCTGGAATGGTTTGGTAATGGCCATCAGTAACTCTGTTTCTGGATCTAGTACTTTAAAGTTTGATGATGTTGTCGGTGCTATCCTTAGTGAGGAAATGCGGAAATCGGTTAGAGCTGGAAAGAAAGAACACTTTGTCTGATTTGTCTGAATCTGCCAGAGCTGAAAAGGAAAACATCTGTGTGAATTCTTCCATGCGATTGCATGAAGTGCTACCAATATTGTCCATCTCTGCGTGAGAAGAGGAGGACGTGCTGCATGTTAAGCCGTGAGTTGCAGTGCGCTGGGAGGAGGAGAACGTGTATTCTCTGCGTGTTGGTAAGAGGAAGCCAGAGCCGCAACACTGCATGCCGTTGCTGGTTCGGTCCATTTGCTAATTAACAATTGAGGAGGAGCCCTACGCTGCCGGTCCATTTGTTGGTTTGCGTGGCTGGTAATGTACAAAGAGTTATCCGGGATCGATCCCAAGCAATACAACTCCCTCTCGATCGAAGAGTTGGTGGCCAAAGTTGAGGAAGATGCTGCTGAGGCGAAGAGGAAACAGGAGGAGCGCATTCCATGAATCTGCCTGAGAAAAAAAATAATAAAGGGTTGGGTCAAAGCGTGAGCGTGACAGAGCAGGACAACAAGTAGATTGTTTTTCCTTCTTCTCTGCGTTGACTATTTGAGGAGGAGTATCCTTTGCTGCGTGAAGGTGCCGTGTATTCTATGAAGGAAGGCCAAACCCCATCTCTACGTGGAGTGCTGCATGAGCAGAGTGTGAAGAGTCTGCCAAATCTCTGTTGAAGGTGAAAATTTTCATGTAAATCCGGCCAAGTGAGCCTTCACCGCTCACCTCCAGGCCCTTGCATTACAATGAAGTCCTTCCAGCCTTTTATAGGCTCCATTACATATAATACCACGGGCAGAATACCATGGGTGCACAATACCATGTGCCCCAAAACCATCACTGTTTAACCTGCTCAACTTTTGACTCTATCCCGAGTCAAGTTTACCTAACAATTCCCCCCTTAAACTTGACTTGGGGTTCCTTGACTAACTCCAGCCAAACCTGCTAAGTGAGACAATCCCACTCACTCTAGCTCTTACCCCCCTCAGAGTTTTTACCTGGGGTATTGTTAACCCGACATCTCCCTATCACCTAGGTCTAACCCAGACTTTACCGGTGATTACCAAGGGGTACACATGCCTTACCAGGTCTTACAGTAGTATGCCCATTTACATGCAATAATTTTGACTTCATTAATTTTTTTTTCTTTCTCTTTTAACCCATCCTCTCTCATTTAATGCGACCAAGTAGCTGCTTGCATTCAGGTGACACATGTACATGGTCCGGAATAGTATACTGCGCTTAAACTGCCAACGCCTTTCCTAAAGGAAAAAAAACCACTTCGCTGATGAAGAATACGCAGATCTCTTTCACTTGGCGGTATTCTTGACCTACAAAGACGGACATGTCCAGTACCCAACGAGTGGTATCAATCTGAACGCAATTGGAAGCGTCCATGGGATAACTTCTGTTGGGAAACAGAAAGCCGAAGGCTTTCGAGTAAACGCTCTCTCTGCCGAAGAAGCTTCCCACTATATTCAACATCTGAACTACTATTGTCTACGTCTTCATTTCGTGGGGACAATTCAACAACATTCTTTGGAGTCTGGACCATCACTCCACCAAATTCAACCCTTCTCATTCATGTCCATATCAACATCGCTCTGCGCAATCGACCAGAAAATTGAAGCGATCGATGAAAAGAAGGTAACACAACGAACTCTCGGAATGAACTCTGTTCAACGGACACACTTGCAAGTTGGTTCCCATAGCTTTGGTTATGGCTCTTCCTTCAGTGTAGTAATGATTTTACTTACAGTATCTTTCCTCTTGTAACCATACACGTCTTTCCTGAACCATCGACTTGAGGAAAGATCGAACCGTTTATGCTCTGGTCATTGCCAAATTCATAGATCCACGTCAGATATGACTAGATCCGTCTTTTTTTTTTTTAACACAGAAATATGTTGAGAATCAAACCCTACATAACAGATCCATTCTCTTCTCACGAAGATTTTTCCAATAAATTTCACTAAGTTTTGATCTAACATCTTCTCCATTGATTTGGGCATATTTTGGGCTTCATTCTGCAACATATTCTCATCATACTATCACACATCGAATCTTTTCACTACGTAGATTTTTCTATCCATTGGGCCAAAATAAATCCTTCACTGCAGATGCATACATTTGAAGCCCAAACCCTCAACCATGGCTCCGATACCAATTGTTAAGAAATTTACCCACGACATATTTGTACACCATACATCATTAGTTCCACTCCTCACTGCTCAAAGAATTGACTATCTACTCTCAAGGCTATGTGGGAGGAGCCAAGGTGAAAAGTCCTTGCTCATACAATGGGAGGGGTATATATAGCCAAGGGTGATGCTTGACCCTTGTGACTCTTGGACTACCCTCATGACCGTTCAACTTCCTATGACTTTTCAATTGGCATGACTCTTGATCTTCATGTGTGTATCCATTGGACGTCCACTATACATTACATTTGGTTACAACAGATATGGCCCATAGTAGTGATGTGGCCATGACAACTCATGACATAACTTGACATGACACTGTTGACATGTACTGGCTAGTTGTGGTCTCCATGTCAAGTTGTCGTGCTGCTAAGTGATGGATGTACTCTCAGGTGCGCTTTTTCTTCTCCTCCGCATGGCTTGATGTTGTGGGGTCTTCAATGATCTTGGCCTTGCAAAACGGTTGTACGCATGTGTTCCCTTCGCATGCTCTTAGATGTGCTTCCCTTGTTCATCCAGCTGCAAGTAAGTATTCTAGCATGTGCACTCCTTCATCATCTTGTTCATCGTCTCACCATGATCCATCAGTGTACTTGTTCCCGCAATTCACTCATGACAGGACGACTTCAAATCCAAAATATCTAAGTCTAAGATATGTGCATTTTTTTTCATGTTTCGGGCTCGGGACAGATGACAAGCTGGGAAGAGGGCCCAGCAACTGCACAATGCGTATTTCTAGGTGATAGAGAGGTGGAATGGTTGCTGAGAGTGCGTAGAGCGCAGCTCAGGCTTGGTTGGGAACTCCGGGGCACTATCTTCACTATCGGGGAAAATTGCATAGAGGCCACTGGGAGGCAAGATTGCGCAGTTGAGGACATCATTGGAAACTTTCAAGGTGGGACCCTAAGGGACACCTCTATGCAGTTTCCAGAGGGAACACAATGTCGGACAACAGAGGGACCAAAGGACAGTTCTGCACAGTTTTTGAGAGCAGTGAGTCCTGACAGAGGGAGGTCACTGGGAGGACACCTCTGCACAGTTTCTGGGAGCAGTGCAGGCTCAGGTCTCTACGAGATGTGGGGTTCCAGCAAGCGGGAAGGAGGCTTGATAACTGATCTTGAAAAGTGAGCAGTTTAGGTCGGAATTTGAGGCCATTTTTGTGCAGTTCTGGGCAGGAAGACAGGTTGCTCAACTCTACGATTGCGCAGTGGAACTGACCCAGAGGACAACCTCCATCACTGCGTAGTTCCATAAAGTAGAGCAACACCACTGAGGTCTGAGAATGTGTAGTGAAGCTCAGTCGGGGTGTAGAAAAATCTGTAGATTCACAAGCTCATGTAATCTACTAAAACAAGAGATAAGAATCTACTTCTACTCTTTACAACGGAAGCCCATAAACATCGAGAAAACAATAATAATTAGAGGAAGAGAATCAAAGTCACATAACACAATAAATATCTGGGGAAAGCCACAGCTCAAAACCCCAATATCTGTTTTGTATTAATCCGGAAAATCAAGATGAAATTATAATGCTTGTTCTCTCTAGAACAATCCTAGCACTCAGCAAAATTCAATCTCCAACTCATTAGCAAGCTCAAGGCCAAATCTTAGCTAATTCACAAGCTCTCCAAGTCTCTATTCCAATGTATAATGCCTATGAATGATAGCTTGTATTTAAATGGAAATAAATCCTCTAAAAATAGTGCAATCCCTCAAGGATGATTGCATGCACTATTAGTGAAACTCAAAAAATCTAAAACAAATAGTACAATGTCCCTGCACTCTAGTCTCAACTGGGTCTTTCTTAGAATCAACATGCATGAGTTTCTGATGGTGGAATCTTCAGTTAATTAGAGTAGCACTAATTAGGTCACTAGTGCCCCAACTGACTGTTTACTCACTATTAGTTCTTGAAACTGATTGGAACTAATTTAACTGGACTTACCTAAATAAACTGAGTTAACTAATTACAACTCATTCATAACTCATCCTGAACTCCTATAGGTTAGGGAGAACATATACATGTCTTCTAAAAGACTTCCAATTCGAATTTCCTAAATTAATTAAGTTAATTAAACTTAATTAATTATTTTCAAATTGCTATGAGAAAAGAATTCTATTTTAATTCACAGTTTAATTCAAGGACAAATTAAACTGGAATTTCTTGTTGCCATTTCTCAACACTCCCTCTCAACAAGAAAGGGATTATCCACTACCTTGATCCTGTCTCTATGAAACTCGAATTTACATCTTGGCAATGCCTTTGTCAAGATGTCAGCATCTTGCTCCTCCGTGGGAATGTAATCTAACAACATGATCTGCCTCAATACACAATATCTGAGATGATGATACTGGATATCTATATGCTTGGACCGATCATGAAAAACTGGATTTTCAAAGAGTTTGATACAACTCTGATTATCACAATAAATCACTTTCAGATCCATCTACTGACCAAACAAACCAACTAGGAACTTCCTCATCCAGATAGCCTCACATGTTGCTGGACTTGTAGCCATGTACTCTGCCTCTGCTGAACTGAGTGAAACTGATCTTTGTTTCTTGCTGTACCAAGAAACTATAGCTCACCCAATACTAAAGATCCCTCCTAATGTGCTCTTCCTGTTAGATGGACTCCCTGTCCAATTTGCATTAGTGAAGCCTTGAAGCTTCACTCCCTCTATTTGCCTATACCACAACCCAAACTGAGTAATGCCTCTGAGGTAGCTCAATACATGCTTTTACGCCTTCCAATACAGTGTGGTAGGCCTAACCATCGCTTAACTAAGTTGGTTAACTGCATAACACATATCTGGTTGTGTGTTCACCAAATACATGAGTGAACCCACAAGTTGCCTGTAAACAATAGCTTCCACTACTTCTCCTGAAGTAGCATCCTTCTTCCTCCAGTTACCAGCTATAGGAGTCTCCATGGGTTTACTACTCTCCATGCGGAATCTCCTTAGTATCTCATTGGCATACTTTCCTTGAGAAACAAACAACTCCCCATCTCCCTGCCATACCTCCATGCCAAGAAAGTAATGCATGAGCCCCATGTCCTTCATCTCAAACTCTCTTGCAAGGTCCTCCTTGCAAGATTTGATGAGCTTCTCATCACCTATCAGTATGAGATCATCTACATAAAGTACAATGATCAAAATCTTACCTTCCACCACTATGTGATACAGGTTCGCATCTACTTCACTCTTCATGAAGCCCAACCCAGTGAAGTTGTTATCTATCCTAGTGTACCAAGCACAGGGTGCTTGCTTCAACCCATACAATGCTCTCTTGAGTTAGCACACATGTGATTCACGGTCCAAGGTTTCAAAACCTTCGGGCTACTCTATGTACACCTCTTCCTCAATCATTCCATTGAGGAAGACAGTCTTCACATCCATCTGATGGATACTCCAACCCATCTGTGTAGATAGTGCCAAAATAGATTTGATAGATGAGTACCTTGCAACAAGAGAAAATATCTCATCATAGTCAATCCCCTCTACCTGTGAAAATCCACAGGCCACAAATATGGCCTTATGATTCTCAACACTACCATTTGCAACTTGATTTACCTTGTAAATCCAATGGGAGCTCACAACTGACTTGTCCTTCGGTCTCGGGACCACATCCCAAACACTGTTTCGAACTACGGTGTCATACTCCTCCACCATCGCATCAACCCAAATTGGCTGCTGCACTTCTTACTGAAAGGAAGATGGCTCTGTCACAACACATGCACCCATAACTGCCATGTATCCAGTGTACCTCTCTGGTGACATTCTTTGTCTGTGCTGAGAAGAGGGTGCTCCCACATTCTCCCGTGCATCATCCAACAATCTGTCAGCCTCTCTAGTGCACTTTCTTCCCTCTCTGGAAGAATCTGCTTGAGTGGATGTCTCCACTCCCGGAACCTCTACATGTGGATGCTCCACATCAATCTGAGGCTCTGCAATCTTATGAACTAAAAGTTCCTCCTCTGCATGTAGCTCAAGCTTCCTCTCAAGGGATACTCGCATGGCCTTCTCCTCATCAATCTTGTCATCCCTGCGAACCATTGACATTCGACTGGTTTGCATGTACACCCAATAGTTGTGGGGAGTATCAGTGTACCCCACAAAAATCCCCAAATCTATTGTTGGCTTAAGCTTCTTCCATGCATCTTTGGTCACATGGCAATAAACCGATGACCCAAAAATCCTGAAGTGACCAACATATGTCCTCTTACCGGCATAAGCTTCCTCTAGTGTTTTACTCTCAAGTATTTGATGTGGACTACGGTTCTGAACATAAATCATTGTGTTGCATGCCTCAACCCACAAGTGTAGTGGTAGGCCCTGATCATGCAACATCGCCCTTGCTGCGCCTACAATGCTCCTGTTCTTCCTCAAAAAAACCCCATTCTGTTGAGGGTTATGACGTGTCGTCAACTCTCGTTTAATCCCTTCCGCCACACAGAAGTTCTTAAACTCATTGGAGACATATTCTCCATTGTTATCACTCCATAGAGCTTTAACCTTCTTGCCTAACTCTTTCTCGACCAATGCTTTGAATTCACAAAACTTTGTGAATGTCTAATCCTTTCTCTGCATGAAAAATATCCAAAATTTACGAGAATAGTCATCTACAAATATAACATATACCTTTGTTTGGCGGTGGATACTGTCGAGAATGTTCCACACACATCTGAATGGACTCTCTCCAGAATAGACTCTGCTTAACTGTCTCTATCTCCAAAGGAAGACTTGGTGTATTTTTCCAAAGTACAACCCTTGCATGTATCAACTTGCTCAAGCGTACCTTTGGGAAGACTGGTAGAGATTTGCTACAATATCTTCAAAGCCCCATGATGCAAGTGGCCCAATCGCCTGTGCCACGACTCGTCGATGTCTCGACTCAACATCTTTTCCTCTTTTGAACTCAAAGCAACACAATCCTCTACCTATATCTTATAGAGATTCTAAACTCGAATCCCTATCTTCTTTACTTGACCCATGGCTATGTGTCAAAGGAACAACTTTCCTTTCGAAAAAAATTATATCAAAACCTCTATCCTCAAGCATCGCAATGGATACCAAGTTCTTCATCAGTCTGGGTACATGCATAACATTCTTCAAGGTGAGTGGAGCCGCATGATCCCTCTGAAAAGTGATAGTGCCCACACCAGTAACACTATACTTACCATCATCAGCCATCTCGATATGCATCTTGAGATATTTCTCCTCCAGTTCATTGAATAACTCTTTGTCGCTAGTCATGTGGAAAGAAGCTCCACTGTCTAAGTACCAGACACTTCCCATCATTTAAGACACCATGCATGCAATGAGGGAAAAGTCCAATTTGAATTTGGAGGCCAAAGCCTCACCCGCCACTCCTCCTGAGGACTTCTCCTTGGACTTCTTCAATGGACAATTTGTAGAAAAGTGACCCATCCTGTGACAATGAAAGAATTTAACTTTTGTCATGTCCTTCTTCTCACCTCCATGATAAGAATCCGATTTGGAACGAGAAATTTTACCTTTCCCCTTCCTTGCCTTAATCTACTAAGGCACAGTCCTCTTCATCATCAGTCTTTGATGAAGATCCATCCCTGGTGTTCCTCCTGATCTCATCCTGCATCAAATCCGACCATATTTGTTCCCAATTTGGCAGCTTCTCCTGACCATTGACAGAGTCCTGATAACTATGCCAACTCTTTGGGAGTCCAAGAAGAGAAAGGCTCACCATATCCTCCTCGAAAACTGTGATTCCAACACTTCCAAGTTCATCCTGACATTGAGTGAACTTGGTCAAGTACTTTGGAATCGTCTCGCCTTTCTCCATATTGATTTTATGAAGTTTATCCTTCAGTGCCAACTTCCTTTGATCACTGCTATTTTGATACAAGTCTGTCAATGTTTTCCACATAGCATGCGGAGTTTCCTTGCCATGGAGACTTGACACAATGTGGTCTTGAACTCCCTCAAGGATTATCCACCTTTCCTTTGCCACACACTTCTTCCATTCGACCAAGTTCTGTGCATCCGTAGCTGCTGGCTTGGGGACTTCTTGATCAACGAATTGCTTCAAGCCATTATCTTCTAGCACAACCACCATCCTGTCCCTCCAGGCTATAAAATTAGAGCTGCCTTCCAAGGCATACTCAAGCCTCAACCCATGGAACGCCATCTGCCGATCTTGAAGTATGTATGCAAATTTGACTTTCACCTATAACCCCGAACTCAAAACTTCGAAATCTCCTCTAGAGAGCTGATTTTAAATCAGCGATATCTCCGTAATCCGAACTCCAATTCGACTGATTTTTTTTTTTGAATTTGGGTATCTTTTCTAAAGGAATCCAAATATGGAATTTCTTTCTAAATTTTTTTTATAAAAATTCTCATAAATTCTCTGCAATCTCTTGGCCCAAAAAAAAACAATCTTGCTCCGATACCATGTAGAAAAACCTGTAGATTCACAAGCTCATGTAATCTACTAAAACAAGAGACAAGAATCTACTTCTACTCTTTACAGCGGAAGCCCATAAACATAGAGCAAACAATAATCAATAGAGGAAAAGAATCAAAGGGACATAACACAATAAATATCTGGGGAAAGCCACAACTCAAAACCCCACTATCTGTTTTGTATTAATCCGGAAAATCAAGATGAAATTACAATGCTTGTTCTCTCTAGAACAATCGTAGAACTCAGCAAATTCAATCTCCAACTCATAAGAAAGCTCAAGGCCAAAGCTTAGCCAATTCACAATCTCTCCAAGTCTCTATTCCAATGTATAATTCCTATGAAGGATAGCTTGTATTTAAAGGGAAATAAAGCCTCTAAAAATAGTGCAATCCCTCAAGGACCAATTCCTGATTACATGCACTATCATTGCAACTCAGAAAAATCTAAAACAAATAGTACACTATCCCTGCACTCTAATATCAACCGGGTCTTTCTCATAATCAACATGCATGAGTTTCTGATGGTGGAATCTTCAGTTAACTAGAGTAGCACTAATTAGGTTACTAATGTCCCAACTGACTGTTTACTCACTATTAGTTCTTGAAACTGACCGGAACTAATTTAACTGGACTTAACTTAATAAACAGAGTTAAATAATTACAACTCACTCATAACTCATCCTGAACTCCTATAAGTTAGGGAGAACATATACATGTCTTCTAAAAGACTTCCAATTCGAATTTCCTAAATTAATTAAGTTAATTAAACTTAATTAATTATTTTCGAATTGCTATGTGAAAAGAATTCTATTTTAATTCACAGTTTAATTCAAGGACAAATTAAACTGGAATTTCTTGTTTCCATTTATCAACACGGGGTCCGGTGAAAGAGGGGTTGTCCGGCTGGAAGGATTTTCAGGAAAATGGCTAACTGCGGGAGAAAGTGTATCTATGAGGACTCGACATTGTGATCACACACTTGTCATACTTCATCAACATTACGACACTGACCATCGGGACAACATAGCAAAGAATGACCCTCTGTGGGACTGTCTAGTGCTGACAGTGACAAGTGTGACACTTGGGATAGACCTTTGGATGAATATGACAACACTTGCGTGACAATGCTTACAACTTTGTGTATGGGTGCAATAGGTGTTCACATGGTTACGACGACTTGTATACACAAATACCAACCTTCATGGTCACCAAAACATGTCAAAAGACACATAGAGGAAACACATGGAATGACTTTCAGTGCTTGCAACCATGCATGTCATTGAAGACAGAATGATATGACAATGATAAGTAGTCCTTCAAACTATACTAAGAGGGGTATTTCAAAATATGTGCTTCATTTTCCATAACCGCCCTCTAAAGGGTTGTGCATTAGATGGAGTCTTCATGCGGTCTCGATCTTCTATCACGCCTTGGGTTCTTTGGTCTGCTTATCTTCTTCATCATCTCCTTGAGAGTCCTCTATCATGTCATCCTTCTTGTGATCACTAAGAGACACATCTGCGTAGTTTCAGTGGGAAGTGACTGTTGTTGGGATGAGGCCCTGGGAGAACACATCTGCATAGTTTTAGAATGCAAGGCAGACTGGGAAATTGAGTGACAACATTGTGCAGTTTCAGGATACAAGACACTGCTACGGGATGAGGTCCTGGGAGGACACCTCTACATAGTTTCAGGATGTAAGGCAGACATGACAACAACAGTACAAAACTGTGTAGTTTCTGGAGACAGTGGGTTCTGGCTAAGGGAAGGACATTAGAGGAAACCACTACACAATTTTGAATTCTAAGGGAGGCTGGGATTTCTACGCAATGCACAGTTCCAGTGGTCAAGGGAACAACTTAAGGGTTGCATATGTGAAGTGTGTAGTTAAGGAAAGATGGATGAGGCTAGGTTGCTGGGAAACTCTGGAATTTGGCTAAGTGTGGGATCAATGGAACTGATGTGAACAATAATATCACTTGACTATGTTCACACACTTGAGCACTTAGTGATACAACATAGACAATCCATAATACATAACACATACTTTGCTTAATGCGACAACATTTGTGGCAACTTACGACAAGTGCAACTTCGATGAGAGACTTAGAGAGGATAAAGGCGACACTTGTGTAAGAGTGCATGAAATGAGTGCGAAACATGTCTATGTGGTGAGGAAGACCCATTCTCATAAAGCTTTCCCCTTGAAGAAAGAAAAACTTCCCTTTGCATGATAAGCGATAATCCCATGCCCAAAGATGATGCATACTATATAAAGATAAAAGCGTGAACGACTCTTAAGACTGAAGAGTGAAGCTTAAGATCATCAGCTTATCAAATAAGTGACTAAGGAATGATCAATCACAGGATCCATAGTAGGCTCCAAAATTTGTGTAGAGGCCAAAATTTTGGAGGGTGTTGCAGCCGCTACAACAGGTTCTAAATATAAATATGCAATGTGTACCTTTTTTGTGTGTTGCATATCGCGTAGATCAAAGAACTGCTCCATCTGTAGTATCCATATTATCGGATCCTTGCCATCAAAATTCCTCATATTGTTATTTGTAATGTGGTTAGTCTTAAACTAACTTTTGGAGTTTCTAAAATCATAATTCATATTATTTTTGTCCTTATCTTTATTTTCATGGAATACCTTGTCACCACTAGGAAATCTTTCTTGCAACAACTTTGTCAAACCTTCCTTTAACACTTCCATCTTAACATTCATTATTGCTTCCATGTTTTCTTTTAAAACACCCTTCAAGCCTTCCATGTGAATTTTTATTTTTACTTCTAAACCATCCATATTAACATTCATCATCGCTTCCAATTCATTTTTAGTTACTCTTTGAGAAAGCGAAATTTGTTACACTTGGTCTCGTAATTTTGATATATCATGTTGCATTTATTGCTTTTCTTCATGTGTCATAATAGAGATTTATGTTGGCCTACTAAGTGTATCCATTTTTTTGTTTCCAAACGTATTGGAACCAGATAATAATATTTTTGCTTCACTATGCCCTTTGAATCACTTCAAACTATTTTTTCAAACAAAAGTTATGTAAATTTAAAAAGCACATTTTTTTCTTCTTTTTTGAAGATTGATCCTGAAACTGTTGTATCTCTATAATTTCATCCTCCCAAGGTCTGAAACTTCATCTTGAGGTATATTTCTATGTCTTATTTCCAACCCCACCAGTTATATTGAAATTGAATTCTTTAAGAGAAAGTTATGTCGAATCTCCCACAATAACCTGATTATGGACTGGTTCACTATAACGAACTTGTATGGA
Source organism: Pinus tabuliformis (assembly GCA_031772625.1). Taxonomy (NCBI): domain Eukaryota; kingdom Viridiplantae; phylum Streptophyta; class Pinopsida; order Pinales; family Pinaceae; genus Pinus; species Pinus tabuliformis. The sequence goes on along the minus strand of CM062819.1, from coordinate 1,948,029,757 downwards.
CTTCCATGTGTCATTGTTTCAATATTCGGCCCTGAAATTCATCTCCAAGAAACTAAATTCTGTGAAATTTCAGTCTCTTTTTACATAATTCAAATTTGATCAACCAATGGAAAGTTATGGTGATTTTCCCTAGGTCACTTGTTTGAGACTGAATTATGGAGCATGCAGAAACTCTAAATTTGTTGGACCATATCTATGAAAATATAGTGAAACAAGATCTGAAATTGTTACATGAGATTAACCAAGATTTCGTATCCATGTGGTAATATTTTTAGCTTCTGAAGCTTCATAAAAAAACATTATAGTGAAAATTCCAATATGGCCTGTTTGAAGTAGCAAAACCATAGGATCTAAAGCTTTAATACCAAATTTTATGTAACTAGATCAGAAAAACAAAAGAAAATATAGATCAACAAATCGAAAATATATCTCTTTGAGAGGGAAATCCCCTTTCATACCACATAAATGAACAATTCTTAGATTATTCAAATGACAAGACCTCCTTGGTATATATAGAAGTCTAAGGGGTAAAAATATAATTAGGGCATACCTACATAACAATAATAATGTAAGGGCACAACAATAACAATAGTGGGCTTTTATGGGGCACAACAATAACAATATGGGGGCTATACTAGTATTATAGGGACATAACAAAAGTGTTGAGATCTCAAAATTTGATGAGTGCAGCCAATAAACAAATAAGACATAATAGAACAATGTTTAAATTTAATCCACCTTTGGTCATGTTTTATTTTTTTTAAATGAGAATTTGAAGATTACATCAATTTTTTTTTCATTTTAGAAAATCCATTAGCATTAATCCTAGAGTCAAGCAAGGGAAGATATGAGAAAAAATAAATATGATTCCTAAGCTCCATACTCTTGTATACTACATTCCACTAAAATATTATTGATACGATAAAATGCACTAACCTTTCCTGGTGCAAGAATGGGCACGACCAGGTATGTTTGTATAACGCTAGAAATTGCGCCACAAAATTAGCGCCAGAAATAACGCCTGGAATAACACCCCACAATTTATCAGGAGTTGCGCCAGAAGTTGTGGCAGAAATAACATCGTAAATAACACTTGAAATAGTGCCATTTTAGCGCCGGAAATAACGCCAGGGTTTGCGTCCAGTTTGTTTATTGGTTTGGCTTCTAGTTTAACATCCGATTTTGCTTCACGTTTTGATTCCAGTTTTGCTTCTATTGTGGTTTCCAATTTTTCTTCTATTGTGGCTTCCAATATTGCTTCCCATTTTTCTTGAAATTTTGCTTCTAGTGTGGCTTCCATTTTTTCTTTTAGTTTTGCTTCTATTGTGGCTTCCAATTTTTCTTCTAGTGTGGCTTCCAATTTGACTTCCAATGTTGCTTCTAATGTGTGATCCAAATTTAAACAGGAACACAACAAATTACAGATATAACCATAAATACAGAGATGCAGCAGAAATACTACTATCTTTCATTAATATCAAATAATGAAATATGCTTACAAACAGAATGGAAATGACACTAGCTCGGGCGATGGTAGCTTATCTCTGAGAAGAGATGTGGCGGCTACATGCCTCTGAAATCAGTTACAATGAGGCTCAAGGGCCTTTTTATTATTGAACAATAAGAGAAAACCCTAAACAACCAAAACCCTAACCCGAGGAGATGCAACACCAAGAGTTTATGGGCCCCATTGGGGTTAGTTGGGTAGCCAACTTTCCGGGGTCATAACTTGGTCATATTATCTCCGTTTGACGTGCATGATACCTCGTTGGAAATATATCTCCAAGGACTACAACTAAAAACATGATTTCAATGAAACCGCTTAGAGGAATATTTCCAAAACAATGTCGTTTAGGGCCTCAAAACGGCTCTGGAAGTTCAGGACCCGAAAAAATGCCAAAATAGTTAAATGTGCTACAATTAAGGAAATTGAAAAACTAAAAGAAACAATGGTGGGGGTCCACGTGGAATAGGCAGGTGGCCACCAATATCCACCTGGATCAAGTAAATAGCAGCAAAACTAAAGTCATGATTTTTTCTTTGAAAAGAAAGAAACAACAGGTTACTTTTCTCTTTGAGGGCAGCCCCTTGGAGGTTGTAGACGAGTACAAGTATCTAGGAATTGATTTCCACTATAGGCTCAACTGGGAGACATGTAGATCAAAGAGAATCCAAGGAGGGTGGAAATTTTCATACCTTCTTCAAAATAGGTGTAGACAAGCAGAGATATGGGATTAGAAGAATAAGAAAAACCTCTTTGGTTGTGAAATACGGGGGAGCAACATGTCAAGCCACAAATGGCGACAAATAGAAAGAATTCAAAAGCATATAATCACAAGTAGCCTCAAATTCAAATCAATGATCCCACATGATATCCTTTTAGCTAAAGCTAGTTTATTTCCAATTTAGGCTTCAACAATCATTCATTTTCTAAGTTACCTAAAGAAAGTTGAAAATATGGATAAGCACTGATGACCCAAATTGGTTGTTGAAGAAGAGCGAAATCGACGGAAAAAAATAAAAATAAATCAATAAAATAAAATAAAATAAATAAACATGGATGAAGAAAAATAGAAAGTGGTTGGGCAAATGGGACATAAATCTGCATGACTTCCCTCACGCTAAGGAGATAAAAAAATGGGTATTAGAAAAATTTAGGACTGCCATGTGGACAAAACAAGTAGGCAAAAAAAACATATTATGTCAAAGAATTTAACCCCACGTGGAAGCATGATGATAAAGAGTATTTGAGCTCCTTAATCAGAGGAAAAACTAAAATTTTAATTGCATAGTTGAGGACTAGAACCCATCATCTATGATGTGAAACTAGTAGATGGGTGATCCATAAAGAAGATTGGGAAGAACGAACTTGCATTTTTGGGTGGTAGAAATAGAATGGAATTTTATCAAAGAATGTGCAACATATGAATTTATTTGTTGCCAGCTTGATAAAATCATAAAAGTGAACAATCTCAATGAACTTTTTGAGGAGGAAAGACTTCACAAAATAGCAAATTTCTTACTCCATATCCATAACAGTAGAATCAACATGGAAGATAATCTAAATATGGTTTAAGTTGATAGTGGGTGGTCCCTTAGATCACGAGGCCTCGCGGATGTCATTAAAAACATTCATATTATATCATATCCTTTAAACTCTTAATTTTATGCAAAATTGGAAGCTCTTCTAACTTGATACACTGCCATAATTGAAGATGAGTCAAATTTTGAAATTCTTAAAACTAACCATCTCACTACAAGATAACCCAAGTCTTTTTAACTTTAACATATTCATAATGTCACCAGGTAGACTCATGATCACATCATATTTCAAGTCGAGTGTCTCCATTCTAGGCATACTTCCCAGTGTCCCCTCACTGGTTGTTCCATAAACCTAACTTTTTTAGTTGCCTTAGAGACCCCAAATCATTCACCAAAACAACTTTATTTGTCTTGTTTTTTCCACACATTCTTGGATGCCCATGTGTCCAAGTATTGCAAAGAGGTAAGGTGTGAGATAATACGAGGAAGGCATTACAAATCGTCACAATATGAAAGGTCAGGATGGCTCATGGATTTTAGCTTATGAATCCCATATGGAAATTATGTGATTTTGGACCAAGACAAATCTAGGACTTGGAGACTTACAATATTTGTAAGAGTTGCAGGCAACCTTTTGATGGGTATCCCTCGTAAGTGCAAGGATACTGTTTATTTCAAACTCCCCAAACTCTTTGCCAATGACTCCATAGAGTTGCCACTCAAATCCAAAACCTTTAGAGAGACCATATTCCCAATTACCTTTCTTGGAATCTTTGTAAAATAATTCCTAGCAATTAACAATGAGCATATATTTGGAGCTCTGAATAACTTAGGAAATAAAATCAATTGGTTGTCATTTAAGAAAACCTTGGTGCATCCAGAATACTCATTTTCAACCAATATTGTCAAGACATTACTTGCATGGCAGTAGAAGTTTTCTTCCAGTGCACCAATTTGTATTGCTTAACCACAAAGGATGTCGCGCATCCTACAAAAGACCATGTGACCATAGACGTCTCTAAGAACTCGCTCGATCAAACATCAACCAACTAAAATGTTGGCGTAAATTCTTCCCATTTCAAATGAGTTGTGGCCACTCTAGTTCCTGTCAAGAAGTTCTTCTCCGATCCACAGAGGAATCAATTCCCTCTCAACATCAATAATTTCATCTTCTATGAAGGCAGCTAAGTAGAGAAAGAAAAATTGGAGATTGACATCAGTGTCGCATAGTGCGTCATAGCTCCACCTTAAGCAATCATGGAGAGTGTTGTATTTGTTTCTTGAAGGAACTTCTTGGCTACAAAACTGCACTGAGAAACCAAATCCACCAATCTTTAGGTTGAAGTTGGCCTTCAAACCAAAGGGGGCTCCCTCAGGTGTTACGCGGATTTTTTTGTTCACTCTCACTGGAAAACAGCCTATGAAGCACAATGACCAGATTTAGGGGTTATTTTGATAGGGTAGTTTCTTCGGGTTTCCAATCCCTGGTTAAAAAATAAATCCCTCTCTTGCAGAGGCCTTATCAAAGTGCTAGCGTTCAACTATGGCAGAAATAACTTAGCTTGAAAGGTTGATGATGGAAAAAGTAGAGATATTGGGTAGCGTAGATATTCACACTGAACACTTAAACTACGTAATAAGATCATAAAGTGTGAAGAGACACTCTCAATAACTGATGAAAATACATACAGGAAACGTTTAGATAGCAACAATCTTGAGATGTTGAGGGATCAATTGTGACACACTATCATTCTGATCTACTCATTAATGAAAATAACTTCCCAGTAGGATTTCAGGGGGGTTGACATTCAACCCAACCTTTCCCAAATACCTACACACCCCCACATGTATGAAAATAAAGATATGGAATTATAGGAAAAAACAAACATCATAAAATTTATTTTGTCATAAAATTGAAACCATAAAACTTTGATTGAAAATTTTGTAGTAGAATTCTAACAAAAAATGACATGGTTTTGGCATAAAAAACAAACCATTTTCCATTACAAATGATCAAATATACAGATAAACACATCAAGCTAACTGTGTCTATCTTTCTGAAATAAATATCTAAACAATATACTAAAAATAAAAAATAATCTATGAAAAATTATAGGGAATTTGGAACTACTGGAAAATCTTTTGCCTCCAATTCGGGGAATTGGTTCACTGCTGTTGATATTCAGCCTTCAAATCTAAGGTGGTTAAATTGCTCAAATATTGATTGCAAATTCTGAACATAGAATATTTCAAGATATTTTGAAATCTTTAAATGATTAAAACAGAGTAGGCCTCCAACTGGGAACCGTCTTCTTGAATAATTTATACTGAACTATTTGCCACCATGTAAAATTATAAGCTTGAAAAATCCTCTTAAAATATCCTTCAGATCTGAAGTTTCCCGTAAAACTTGACCACTGATTATGTTCCTAAAAATTGGAATTTCTTCCACTTGCGTATTTGATTGCTAATTTAATTGCTTGAGATTTGGGTTTTGATTGCCACATGTGTCACTTTGAAACTCGAATGCTGGAAGTGATCTGGATAAGACTGATTTTCCTCCTTCAAATTTGACTCCAACTATGTTGGAGTTGTTTCTCGATAACCTATCAACTTCCCTTAAATCTAGAAATTCACCTTATATTGATTCTCTACCTCAAAATGCTAAAAGAAATCCCATCAAGCCCTTTCAAATATGTAGTTGATTATTTTATTATTGACTTTTTGCTTTGAAATCTTTAAACAATCTTCAACTGTTGATTTTGTGCCATCTATTTCAAACTATCAAATGTGTCCTTGGATTTAGCTGCCTTCATATCCTGAAATGCTCGTAATGTTGCTTGCTAATCCAATGTTTGGAAAACTTCCAATGCAGAATGAATTGTCACCCCTTATCAAAACAAACATGATATCCATATTGGATGACACTGAAGATTACCTCATCATATTGGCATGCATATAATCAAGCATATATATTTCTTTATCGTGGAAGTGAAGGTAAAATGATCCAATCATAGTCATTGAAAAAACAAAACAGAACCACCAACACTCGATTCTCCTGCAAATTTCCTCCAATCTAGAAAAGCTATCTTTGTTTGTCACCATAATCTCTGCATATGTTTGCTGGAATATATTTCTTTCTGCAGTTGTTAAGCTTACTAGAACTGCCTTGAAAGGCATTACTTGTTTAACTGCAGAAAATATAATTATGTGTAGTATCAAGCTTACTAGAACTGCCTTGAAAGGCATTACTTGTTTAACTGCAGAAAATATAATTATGTGTAGTATCAAGCTTACTAGAACTGCCTTGAAAGGCATTACATGTTTAACTGTAGAAAATATAATTATGTGTGTAGTATCAGCTAGAAGGGAAATCATAAAACCTCCATGCATTAAAATTTCTAGCTTTAACCTTCTCCCATTGTAAAGGTATATCATCACCATTCAACAAAGGAAAAGAAAAATGAAGACACTCTGAACCAGCCATAAGAACATATGGAGACACACTAGGATAAAAATAGTACTTGCATTTTTCTGTCTATAAAAACAATAGACCAGTAAATATAACCATGTTGGATTCGAACTAAACAAACAATTATCCAAAATTAATAGAGATCTTTTAGCTGAGTCAAGAACGTGGCTCCTATATTCCTGTCAGAAGATTCTTCATAAGAATGATTATTGAATCCACCATCCTAGAAGGTTTGCAAATGGATGCCTAAATATGAAGCCAATCCTTTTCAGCAAGTGCCTAGAAAGTTTTATTAAAGAAACACTGAGGGAAAATCCCCATAACATGTAGATCAATGTCAAATGTCCATTTCTACTTTTAGCTCAGAGGTATTGTCTTTGCCTCAACATGGAACTTTTTAAAATGTGCCCATAATTTGTTATAAAGTCTGTAAAGTTAATATTCAATCCAACTCATACAGTGATGTGTGGTGAGGTGACTGGGTTCGTTGAGTGAAACTCACGAGATCAGGGTTCAAATCACATTGAGTATATTATCCTGCTATGGTGTGTAGTTCAAGGAGTAGGCTCCCCTTATCCGTGAGTCTTGGCTCTTGCCAAAATCATAAGAAATTAGTATATTTGCTTGCAGGTTGTTGGATGTACTCTTGGTGTTATAGTGGCAGCTATGAGAATTGATCCGGGGTCTTCCCTAGATTAGGTCTGGCAGTTACCGATTCACCACGTTGTTAAAATAAAACATTCAATCCAACTCATTTGATAGGAAGATGCCGAAGTTTCTTGGTGCAATAAGACTTATAAGTTACATCTGCCTTTTCGTCTGAAAGATTTCAAGATTCTACTTTATCTAAAATAGAACCATTCATGTGGCCATTTATGAGCAATTACTTTGCATCTTTGTTTGAGAAATCAACCACCATGGACATGTATGTAGGCCAGTTGAATGGGCTCCCATTGCCCTCATCATCAAATTCTACTTTTGCTATGAACTCTCTCTTCGCACTTACTTGTCACACGATTTTCTCAAAATTGAATTTAAAACATAGAAGGCGGCCACTATATGGAGCAATGTCTGGTTCCACGTGAAAAGGGACTCATTTGCTATTAGAAGCAATCAGTTAGAGAACTTTATACTTCTTTACCACCTCCTGGGCACCAAAACAGTGAAATACCTTAGCAATAGTCATGGCTGGCAGAATTTTGCATATGTCCTAGACTTTCCATGTTTAAATTTCACTGCATGTTATGCTCATAAAGTGAGGGCCTCTCGCAACCAATGACTGCGCCCAATCTATTTGCATGAGACTTTATAGACACTTCAAAAGAAATTCGACCCAGACATGAATGCTCATATCCAAGAGCCATTATAAATTCCGACAGAATCAAGTCCCAGGCATGTAATGGATCCAATATGTTCACAAAGGAAAAATTCAGTTCTCTTGCCTGTGATTTCTAAAATGTCAAATAAATTAGGGAGCTCAAGAATTTCTCGCCAATCTCTCACAAAAACCTGAGTTCCACCCACAACCAGCATATCCATATGTGTTGCTATGGATCATATTGTGCTACAAAAATTCTCTATTATTATAACACGAGAAAAACAGAGACAGAGAGCGGTGAAAATCTCCGAAATGGGTATATTTTCCCCTTCTTCACTGTACGACTCAAGCAATACTCCTGAGTACATACAAAAGCCTCGACTATGGTCTGATGAAGTAATTAGAACTCGAACCCAAGAATTGTGAGTGGCGTTTCAAAAGAGGCCATACAGAGTATTTATAGAGCTGTTTCTCGACAAACTTCTCAGCTAAAGAGATGCTATTTGCATAATTCTCAAGCAATACTCTGAGTACATACAAAAGCCTCAGCTCTGTCTGATGAAGTAATTAGAACTCGAACCCAAGAATTGTGAGTGGTGTCTCAAAAAAAGAAATGCAGAGTATTTATAGAGCTGGTTCCATCAACTCAGATGCATAATATTGCCACATCGTGGGAGTTTCAAACATTTGGTATGGCAATCAATGGAACCGTGACAAACATGAAAGCCACGTGTACAGCTGGTTGGAACCAATGTAGATGAACACATACGACAAATGCTAGCGACGACTTAACAATCCTGACCTTAATTCTTTATTATTCGCTTCGTTTGTTGTTAACGAATGTAAATGAATACATACGACAAATGTAAGCGACGACTTAACAAACAACACAGCCTAGCCAGCCTGGCTCTAATCTCTATTATTGGCTTGATTTGTTTAAAAAACATAGTTAAAATGGCCACTTGAAAGACAGGTGTGCGTGATTTGGCAGTGGAGTTTTTTTTTTTTTTTAATTGAAAGATAGGTGCGAGTGATTTTGGGAGTGGAATAATATTTTTTAAAATTGATTTTGGGAGTGGAATATTTTTTAAAATTGTTTTTGTTTGATTAGGAGCTAGTTTTTTTAGATGTGAGAAAATAGGTTAAAGGTTTAGGACTAAGAGATATTTGGTAGGAATGAGAGGTTGCTTCTTTACTGATCATTATTGGGATAATTTCAAGTGGCATGATTTTCCTTGAATAATAATGATGAATTAGTTTGTATATAACTAGTGATGCTTGTTCTCACAACTGGCTCGACAACTAAGTTACAATAAGTTTTCCCACCATTTAAAAAAGAAAAAAATGTGTGGGTCAAAAGAAGTTAGGTTGCCTACTGTCACTTGCATTTTTCTTTAATGTCATATTATATTTGTGATTTTGGAACTAAGCCTTAGTCTATTTATTCTACGTTTCGGAGGGTTTTTCGACATATTTTCCAATCTAATTTGTTCTTGGAATCACATGTTTAAGTGGTAAATTCTCTACCATCCAAATACCCTAGATTTTTTCAAAATGTTGAATCCATATATACAATCAAAAACCCATTTTAAACAACAAAAATTAAGTTATATCTAAGACTTTTGTGATCCATATTGTAAATAGTAATGTCTTTCGGATTAATCACATCATTAGGATTTGGTGGACGTTTCGAACCAACTAATATGGTTCATCCTCAGGACAAACTTGTAGTTGAGCTTGTTCAAATTGACGAGCTTTATTAGCCAGTTCGAAACGTCGACCAAATCCTAATGATGTGATTAATCCGAAAGACATTACTATTTTCAATATGGATCACAAAAGTCTTATATCTAACATTATAACCCTACACGGAAGGGAAATGGTTGATAAAGCTCATCAATTTGAACGAACACAACTACAAGTTTGTCCTAAGGATGAACCATATTAGTTGGTTTGAAACGTCAACCAAATCCTAATGATGTGATTAATTCAAAAGACATTACTATTTACAATAAAAATTAAGATTTGATAAAAAAATAAAAAATAAAAATAACCCAAAAAATAATGCTATCAAAACCAATGAACATTACAACGTTCCACTTCATTACGTAAGCACGCACTTTGTGACACACAGTGTACACATTGACTTGTGTTTGCTTAATGTTATGGCACATGGTGTCCACATTGACTTGCGTTTTATTTATGTCATATTATATTGAATTATATAATAGCGAGTTATATTTAATTTTTTCATTATATATGTAAATGATTGTTTCATTGTATTTCTAAAGGGTAGGAAAACCTATCATAACTCAGTTGTCAAACCAACACTGAGGACAACTATCTCTGGTTGTTATCTGCGAATGCAGGCTGACTCATCATCGTTACTAAAGAAAAACCACGCCACATGGAATAACCCGCTAGTGGTCCGTAAGGGGGCAGGCTTTCACTCCTGCCAAATGCCTCTGGGTCTTGGGTCGTTAACCGGTTTCCTTATGTCCGAAGAAGACAAGCTCTTAGCCAAGCAGAAGTAGTTTTGGAGAGTGGAGTAAGATGTTCATATTTACTTATATTTATTTATGTTTGTGTCCTAACATAATATAATATATAATACCAAGTTTTTATATATATATATATATATATATATATATATATATATATATAATTGAATTATTATTATTCTGAGATATTTATTTTTTTTTTTAAATAATGAGAGATTTAGAATATAACAAGTGGAGTGGGGTGTGATGTGATGTGAATAATATATAATTTATTATTGGTACATGCTTTATCATAATAAGCATTAATATGGTTTGAGGCTATAGATAAGGAAGGAGACAAGTTGTTATTGTGAAGGGCCTATGCCATTATGACTAATCTTTACTCATGCATTAATAACAAATCTTGAGGAAAATATATGAAATGTAAAGTTCCAAGAAAATATATTTTTAAAAACTATAATATTATTGATTTTATAAAATAATAACATGAAACTTCTTTTCAAATGCAATAAGAGAAAAGAGAAGGGAGGAGAAATCAAGTTGAGAAGTTGAAGGGTTGGGCACACTTAACCTTCTAGTGATTCCCTAAGCCATTCCCTTATATATCATTCCCCACGAAGGAAGAGGGATTTTTTATTGAGAGTGAAGGAAATGATGTATAGACTTCCTCGTGGAACATGAAGAAGACCAATAGAGCCTGTAACTTTCTTATTGTTGAATAATAAAGAGTTTGGCTAAAGTGAGTTGAATGTTTGCTTTCCCATTTGGGTTTCCTACTGAGGATAAATCTCACTATGATTTTCCATGGCTTCCACGAACTTTTTTGTGAAGTTTCAGAGTGTTACTTAACCACTTATGGCTTACAAGGGCCAACATACAGCCCAAGAAACCTTTGGAAGTCACCCCATTGTGATCTAGGTGGATATTGGGTGCCACCAGCCTATTCCACCTAGACCTCCAGTCAGTTTCATCAGTTTCCTTTTTTATAGTATCTTTTATTATTTTTAGCAGTTTTTCAGGTCCTGGACTTTTATAGCAGTTTTGACTCCCTAAATGGTGTTTTTTGAGATCTGCAGCAGGCCCATAGCCATAGGTAGGGGCCTGCGGAAAATCCTATAGTACTCAGAGAGATATTTCCAACGAGGTATCATACGTGCCAAAGGGAGATAATATCACCAAGTTACTACCTCGAGAAGTTGGCTGCCCAACTAACCCCAACGGGGCCCACAAACTCTTGGCGTTCCATCTCCTAGGGTTAGGGTTTTGGTTGTTTATGGTTTTCCTTTGTTTTTTAATAATAAAAAGGCCCTTGAGCCTCATTGTAACACAGTTTAGAGGCATGTAGACACCACATCTCTTCTCAGAAATAAGCTACCATCGCTTGAGCTAGTTTATTTCCATTCTGTATGGAACCATATTTAAGTTATTTAATACTAATGAAATGAATTCTTATATCCGTTGCATCTTTGTGTTTATGTGTATATATGTATTTTGTTGTGTTCCTGCATAAGTCTGAATTAGTGATATCAGAGCGGTCTACTCTTTCTCTAATTTTCTTTTCATGTCCCCAACAAGGTCAGGGTATAAGGAGTTAGGGCTCGAACTGGTTGAACCTTTGCAAGACAAGCCTCACAAACCCCAACGTCCTCCCGTGGCGAAAGAAAAGAAGGACGAGGGGGCATTAGATCCTTTCAAAATATTGCTTGAGGAATCCCTCGAGCGACAAAAGAACGCGATGATGGATAACTTTGCCCAAATCCTTCGGCGGCTACCCACAAGCAACGCATCTTCATCCAGCAACCACTCTGGAGGCGCAACTCCTTTTAAAGTAAAAGTTAAATTTTACATTCCCATATTTGAGGTCCAGATAGATGCACACATCGTAGATAGATGGTTAAATTCATTGAAAGGATATTTTTCAGTTCATGACTTTTCCAATCATGAAAATATTACTTTTTCACTCCTTAAAGCCGCCCCACATGTCAAGGACTGGTGGGAAACCTACTGTGAAAAAAAGGATGAGAGGGAATCCTCACTTTTTTCAGCCACACCCACTTGGAATTATTTCTGAGATGCCATCAAGGAACAATATTACCCTATCGAGAGCCATGAAGATAAACACATAAAGTGGACCACGTTGCGGCAGAGAAGGGACCAAGATGTGTCGGAGTTCCAAAATGTTTTCCATACCCTTCGCATAAAGCTGGGTATCAAGGATTCTTAACGACATTTGGTACTCAAGTATCATGGCTGTCTACACAAGTACATCCAAGAAAAGATGGAGTTCCTAGACATCTCGTCGCTTAGCGTCACCTATCGATACGCTGTCAAGATCGAGCATAATTTTAAACTGAAGAAGTGAGACTTTGGATCTTTGAATCCAAAGTAAGGGAAAGGTGCCCCCAAACCGCAAAACAAAGGAAAAAGCCAAGGCGGGGCGACCCAGGACAACCTGTCGAAGCTGCAAGCAAAGAAAAACACCATGAAGTGAAAGAAGGACATAGGGAAAAGGGTGTGAGTTCCATAAGAGCCCCACTCACAACACAAGTGAGTGCCGAGCCAAGTAGTCACTAGTGGCCGAGTTGAAGGATTCTGAATTAGATGCATGTTCCAACTCTGAGTTAGAAACCGACAAGGGGAATGAAAAAGGGAAGCATATCATCGATGCAGAGCCTAATGCCATTGTTTCCACCACCAAGATTGAGAAGGATGCACCCGAATATCCAGAGGAGGGGAGCGACTCTTCCACTCACATATGTGGGTGAAGGGTTCTCCACTGTAGTTCATTGTCGACAGCAGGAGCCAAAAGAACCTCATTTGAGTAGAGGTTGTGAATCGGTTGGACCTACTGACCACACCACACCTGCAACTGTACACCATCGAGTGGCTTCACCAAGGGCGATATCTCTGCGTCAGCCAACAATGTCACTGTCCCTATAGCATCAAACCGTTCACATATGAGGTAATATGTGATGTTGCTCCTCTTGAAGTTTGTGATGTATTATTAAGCCAACCATACTTGTGGAAGTGACATATTGTGTATGAGTCTAGGCCTCGCACCATTATTATTACTTTGGGAAATAAGTTGCACAGGATACCAAAGGTAGCACTGCCTACCGCCATTTCTTTGATCACTGTGAAGAAATGCAGTAAGATCATTTCCCAGACCGAGAAATTTGTTTTCCTTATGATTCACCCTCAAAGAAAGAAGAATATTGTGGCCACGACCTCCAAACAGGGCTCCTCCGCACAACAACAACAGATCGACAAGGTTGTGGAGGAGTATAGGGATATATTCACCTCACCCATAGGGGTACCTCTACGCTATCAAGTCAAGCACTCCATCAATCTGATCCCAGGCATGCCGCTACCCAATGGACCAATCTATCGATGATCTGTTCTGGAGAACGATGAAATCAAGAGGAAGATTCAGGAGCTTTTGCTGAAAGGGAACATCAGGCCAAGTTAATCACATTGTGGGAGCATGATCATGTTGGTACAGAAAAAGGACGAGACTTCAAGACTCTGTATTGACTACTAGGCACTGAACAAGATCACTGTAAAGAATAGGTATCTAATGCCATGGATTGATGACCTTCTGGATCAGCTTAAGGGGGCCAAATATTTCAGCAATGTTGACTTGAAGTTTGGTTATCACTAGGTACTGATCGAACCTTATGATGTGTGGAAGACTACCTTCAAATCTAAAGAGGGCCTTTTCGAATGGTTTTTCATGCATTTCAGGTTCACGAATGCCCCTGTAACCTTCATGAGCCTGATGGATGACATCTTGTGACCCTTCACCAATTAATTTTTGGTGGTTTATTTGGATGACATTGTTATCTTCAGCCAGAGTCAGGAAGAGCACCTCCACCATATTCGACAGGTCCTCCAAACCCTACGACAACACAAGCTATGTGCCAATTTGGAGAAATTTACTTTTGGTATGACATAGGTTCAATCTAGGGTATATCATTGATGAGCGGGGTGTACATGTGGACCTAGCCAAGATACAAGTCATTCAAGATTGGTCAGCCCCAACCACTCTAATAGAGCACTACAACTTTATGGGTCTTTCCAACTTCTACTGCAGGTTCATGTTGGGGTTCTCTCATATCACTTGGCCTTTGAGTTAAGTCACCAAGGGAGGAGCGAAAGAAAAGTTATTTTGGTCTGAATACCAATTGAAGGCATTCGCTGAGATGAAGCATCACCTCTTCTCTGCACCAGTGCTCACATTACCAGACCTACAACAACCATTTGAGATCGAGACAGATGCCTCTAACTATGTTATTGTTGCAGTTCTTACTCAATAGGGGCATCCAGTGGCATATCAGAGTGAGACACTTTCAAACATAGTCTAAAAGTATCCCACCTACTACAAAGAGATGTATTCCATTGTGCAGGCCTACCGATAATAGAAGAATTACATTATGGGGATGGAAATGGTCATCCACACAGAACACTGACCCCTGTAGTGCATACAGACACAGGGGAAGTTGCAGAACGCTTGGCATCAGAAATGGTCCACATGCCTACAACAGTTCCATTTGAACATTAATTACAAGAAGGGAAGCACCAACAATGTTGCAGACTTCCTCAGCCGACCGTCGGTCATGGCGCTGACCATTGTGCTCGAATCTTATGGGAACGAGACTGCGGGGTGGCCGCATCTTTACAAGAGTGATCCAGAATTCAGCAACACATACCATAGGCTCTTGGAAGGCAAGAAAGTTCCAAATTTTCACCTAGAGGATGCACTTTTATGCCACCTGGGAAACCTATGTGTTCCTTCAAGTGGGCATGCCAAGATGATTTGGGAGGCGCACTACAGTTGAGCCGTTGGACATTTTGGGGTAGAGAAAACAGTGGAAGTGTTGCAAAAGTATTTTTGTTGACTGAACCTCCAACAAAATGCTGGGAAGTACATCAGATGCTCGACTGCCTGCATCATTGCTAAACCGAACATCAAGAAGCAAGGCCTATATACTCTTATGCCTACTCCGAGTAGACCTTGGGAATCCATCTCCATGGATTACTGTTGAATTTCCACGACCTTGGGTCTAGGTTAGAGTCTTAAAATCACTGACGCTACCAAACCAAGAATCTCAACAATAAACTACTTTGCATAGCGGAAATATAAAGCAGTAAATCACACATGCACAAATATACACAGTTTTTAACAAAATTGTACAATATTATACAATCGCCAATCTTTGTTATATCAAACCAAATCTGAATAATACAATAGTCTATGATATACAAGATAAAATGACAAACTTCGTTGCAGATTCTATGTCATATCTTGTCATGTCATTCCTTCGCTTCTGTACTTCTCACTAGTAGTTCCTTAGTCCATCAAGGCCACTACACATTGAGACTCCAGGATGGTTTCCACCTAACACAGCTACATGTCACTTTTGTTGCATGTACATGGGTTCATAAATCTGCTCTCTAGGTTGGCCAATTCCTAAGCTCCAATCTACCAGGCTAGCAGTCACCTTTGTCCATCAAGGTGTTACACTTTGGCACCAAACATCACCCAATCTTCAGCTCCTCTTCGTCAATTCAAGATAGCTCTTCTAGGGCTACTTTGGGTAGCCAACACACTGCCCTCCACCAGACCAATGGCACCCAATATTTTATTGTCGGTTATCCTCCTAGGATGGACTCTTTGCCTCCTTGGAAAGTCCTCCACACGGCACCAACAGACTGCACAATCAAACTGATCCAAACTAGTCAATGCATGACCCAATGCTCCTCCAAAACACTGTTGTAAATATGTTTTCACTTCGCTATTTGTGACAAGCTTGGTTAGGGCACTTATTGCAGCCCTAAATTCACCTAACAGTCAACAAATAGTCCCTTTAAGGGCTACGACACATCCTTGAAGAACCCCTCCTTAGCTTTGCTACAACCTGGGATAGGTGTCAACCCTTGATCACCTCCTACGCAAGTCCAGTTGTAATCCTATGGCTTGCGACCTAGCACAAAAACCCTCCTACATTCCTCCAAACAACAACGTTTTTCCCTTCAAGAACTCAGCCTAATAACTAGAAATCTTGGCCTCCATTATAGCAGCTTGGACCCTGTAATAAACCCAAAACATACCTCCTATACTCATTGTCCTATCACCTCCTTTGTTGCGGCTAGGGCTAGAGTTCTTCCTCTCCAACGAATCCTTGTCTAGAGGCAACATTGCACAAGATGGATGCTAAAATGAATCTCATTCACCCTTTATTTATACACCAATAAAGGGGCTCCACGAATTCATGAAGAGACACGTTTATTGGACAATTTTACTTCAAGCCTACATGAATTGAATACCAATAATTAATTGTCAACTTCAAAAATTAATTTCTCCACTTCTACAATTCGGATTTTGATGATTCTTGAAGTGTTGGATTCTCCTTTCCGTCCTCTATCGTCTCATTCCATCACATGTAGAAATGTGCTCCCAGAAATTCCCCAAACATTATTGGGTGCAAAAACCCCATACTTGGGTTTCAAGCCCACACTGACCCTTGTGGCGCTTTTCCCTCAAAACCCTAAACCCTAGGGCTTGGAGTACCTCCTAAGCTACTCATAAATCAACACTCCCTCTTAGCGAGGGAGGTACTTCCAAGACTAGGAAGTAACACATCATCATCATCACTACTCGCAACACTTTCCCAACTCTTAGCGCTCACAATAGCAAGCAATCCTTATACGGTGAACTACGTCCTTCTCAGAAGTGTCGTTGTCACTGTTGGAAGCACCCTGCTTCTTCTTATTATCTTGTAACATTTTCCACTCTCTCCATGGTTCCTTCTTGGTAGTTGTAGGAGCACCCTTGCTCCCCACTGACCACGCACTCTTCTTGGGCTACAAAGTCTCCCTCTGAATCTGCAACCTCCATCTCGAACTAGACTCCCTCTGAGTCTCTGGAACCTAGACCTTCTCGGGAAGGTGTACCTTCTTCTTAGGAACCTGTACCTACTCCTCTAAAGCCTACACCTACATCTGCAACTGCTCCTGCTTCTCTGGAACCTACACCTACTCCACCTGCTTCTTTCCATGATCCACAGGCTTTCTCGTCAACATGTAGAGACCATGCTCTCTAACTATGAGTACAGACTTAGAGCTTTTGGGCATGAGTCTTTCCTTCCCATCCTGGAGCAAGACCTCAAACCCCTTCCTCTTGATCATCAAAGCAGAAATCACACTATATCTGAGTCCTGGTACAAATAGTACATCCTGGAACTACATCATATGTCCTAGTGTCTCCATCTTGAATGGCACAACTCCCGATCCTTGAATCTCCAACTGACTCTTGTCGCCCAAAACCATGTGCAACTTAAAGTCCCATTCAGCTAGAGTCTCAAAAACCTCCTGTGACGATTTCATATGCTTCGATGCACCATTGTCCATCCTCATCGATAGTACCCTGTGAGAAATGAGAGATCATAGCAAAGTCCTCCTCCTCCAATATCCTAGTGAGATCATCTATCTCAGCTGAAGTGGAAACACCAGCGGCTTGCTTTCCTTTCCTCTTCTCATCATCTCCCTTCTTCTTCATTGGACATCTCAACGAATAATGACCCATCTCGCCACAATTGAAACACTTGAATTTACGTAATTCCTTCTTTTTCTTACCCTTCATTCACGCTGCAAGTGCCACATCATCATCGAAATATTTATTATTTGGATGAATATCCTCATCTTGCAACTCTTCTTGAATGAAGTCATCCCACAACCTATCACAGTCTAGAAGCTTCTCCCTGGAACGATCCATTTGATAAAGGGCTTCCATTCCTCGATGAACCCTTTCAAGGTAATCCTTACCATATCTCCATCTGAGACAGTCAGAGCGATGGCAACAAGATCATCCTTGAACTAAGACAATCTCATCAGATACGAGGTCAGACTTTCACTCTTTATCATCTTGGTGGACTTCAACTTATCCTCCAATACCAATACCTGGTTCTTATTCTTATTTTGGAAAAAAATCTGAAGAGCCATCCACATCTCATGTGCATTGTTCTTCCTGGAAAAATGAGGTATTAGGGCATCCTTCACACCATTTAGGATGATCAATCTCACCCTTGCATCCAAATCTTCATATATTTCTAGCTCCTTAGGGTCATTTGGCTTCTTGATCCCTTTCTCAGTGAACTCCCAGATCCTATTGACCTACAAGACCAACTTGATCCTTTCCTTTCAAGGACTATAGTTGGATAACCCCTCCAACTTGTCCTCATACCAGAGACCTACCTGCAACTTCGACATTTTAGTGAGCACTTCACTTATAATGTGACCAACTCCATCTCATGCTATACTTCACTGCGCACAACTATGATTTACTTACTTCCAAACTAGCTAAGACACCCTCTGATACAATGTTGAATTTCCATGACCTTGGGTCTAGGTTAGAGTCTTAAAATCACGCAGTCTTGTAAATATGTTTTCACTTCGTTGTTTGTGAACTTCTTGGTTAGGTCACTTGTTGCAACCCTATATTCACCCAACAGTCAGAAAACGGTTCCTTTAAGGGTTGTGGCACACCCTTTCAGAGCCCATCCATAGCAACGCTAAAACCTGGGATAGTGTCAACCCTTGATCACCTCCTATGCAAGCCCAACTGTAGTGTTATGGCCTTCGGCCTAACACAACAACCCTCCTGTAGCAACCGACCTCAAAACAATTCCCAAACAATCCTCCAAACAACAACTTTTTTCCCTTCAAGAGCTCGGTCTCCATTAGAGCAGCTCATACCCTGTAATAAACCCAAAACAAACCTCCTATACTCATTGTCCTATCTCCTCCTTTCCTGCGGCTAGGGCTAGATTTCTTCCTCTCCAATGAATCCTTTTCTAAAGGAAATGTTGCACAAGATGGATGCTAAAATGAATCTCATTCACCCTTTATTTATACACCAATAAAGGGGCTCCACGAATTCAGTGAAGAGACACATCTATTGGACAATTTTACTTCAAGCCTACATGACTTGAATACCAATAATTAATTGTCAACTTCAAAAATTCATTTCTCCACTTTTACAACTTGGAATTCAATGAATCTTGAAGCGTTGGATTCTCCTTTCCATCCTCTATTGCCTCATGCCATCACATGTATAAATTTTCTCCTAGAAGTTCCCCAAACATGATTGGGTGCAAAACCCCATACTTTGGATTCAAGCCCACAAGTGACCCTTGTGGCATTTTTCCCTCCAAACCCCGAACCCTATGGCTTGGAGTACCTCCAAAGCTACTCATAAATCAACAATCACTCTTAGCAAGGGAGGTACTTCCAAGACTAGGAAGTAACACATCATAATCATCACTATGCACAACACTTGCCCAACTCTTAGTGCTCACAATCGCAACAATCCCTGTACGATGAACTACGCCCTTCTTGGAAGTGTCATTGTCACTGCTGGAAGCACCCTGCTTCTTCTTCTTATCCTGTAATGTCTTCTACTCTCTCAATTATTCCTTCTTGGTAGTTGTAGGAGCACCCTTGCTGCCCACCGAACACGTGCTCTTCTTGGGATGCAAAGCCTCCCTTTGAATCTGCAAGCTCCCTCTCGAGCTAGACTCCCTCTGAGTCTCTGGAACCTGGACCTTCTTGGGAAGGTATACCTTCTTCTCGAGAACCTTTACCTACTCCTCTGAAGCCTGCACCTGCACCTACACCTGCTCCATCATCTCTAGAACCTGCACCTGCTCCACCTGCTTCTTTCCATGATCCACAGGCTTTCCCATCAACCTGTAGAGACCATGCTCTCTAACTATGAGTACAATCCCATCAGACTTAGAGCCTTTAGGCCTGAGTCTTGCCTTCCCATCCTGGAACAATACCTCAAACCCCTTCCTCTCAATCATCGAGATGGAAATCATGTTATATCTGAGTCCTGGTACAAACAATAAATCTTGGACCTACATCACACGTCCTATCTCCATCCTGAATGGCACAACTCTTGATCCTCAGTTCTCCAACTGACTCTTGTCACCCAACACCATGTGAAACTTCGAGTCCCATTAAGCTAGAGTCTCAAAAACCTCTTGTGACGATGTCATATGCTTCGACGCACCACTGTCCATGTACCATCCATCCTCATCGACAGTACCCTGCGAGAAATGAGAGATCATAGCAAAGTCCTCCTCCTCCAATCTCCTGGTGATATCATCTATCTCAGCTAAAGTGGCAACACAGGCAACCTGTTTTCCTTTCCTCTTCTCATCATCTCCCTTCTTCTTCATCGGACATCTCAACGAATAATGACCCATCTCACCACAGTTGAAACACTTGACTTTATTCAAGTCCTTCTTTTGCTTACCCTTCATTCTCGCTGCAAGTGCCACATCATCATCGAAATATTTCTTCTTTGGATGAAGATCCTCGTCTCACAACTCATCCTGAATGAAGTCATCCTACAACCTATCTCAGTCTGGTAGCTTCTCCCTAGCAATTATCCCTCTAATGAAGGGCTTCCATTCCTCGATGAACCCTTTCAAGGCAATCCTTACCATATCTCCATTTGATACAGTCACACCAATGGTTGTAAGCTCATCCTTGACCTGAGACAATCTCGTCAGATACGAGGTCACACTTTTACCCTTTATCATCTTGGTGGACTTCAAATTATCCTCCAATACCAATAGCAGGTTCTTGTTCTTATTCCAAAACAAATCTTGAAGAGCCATTCACATCACATGTGCATTGTTCTTCCCGGACAAATGCAGTATTAGGGAATCTTTCACACCATCTAGGATGATCAATCTCACCCTCGCATCCAAATATTCATATACTTCTAGCTCCTTAGGGTCGGTTGGCTTCTTGATCCCTTTCTTTGCGAACTCCAAGATCCTATTGACCTGCAAGACCAAATTGATCCTTTCCTTCCAAGGAATATAGTTGGACAACCCCTCCAACATGTCCTCATACCAGAGTCCTGCCTGCAACTTCGACATTGTAGTGATCCCTTCACTTACAATGTGACCAACTCCCTCTCATGTTGTACTTCAATACACACAACTCTGATTTACTTACTTCCAAAGTAGCTCAGACACCCTCTTATACCATGTTGAATTTCCACAACCTTGGGTCTAGGTTAGAGTCTTAAAATCACTGAAGCTACCAAACCAAGAATCTCAACCATAAACTACTTTGAACAACGGAAATTTAAAGCAGTAAATCACACATGCACAAATATACACAGTTTTTAACAAAATTGTACAATCACCAATCTTCGTTATATTAAACCAAATCTGAATAGTACATCAGTCTATGGTATACAAGATACAATGACAAACTTCGTTGAAGCTTCTATGTCGTATCTTGTCCTGTCGGTCCTTCTTTTCTATACTACTCACTAGTTATGCCTTAGTCCATCAAGGCCACTACACATTGACACTCTAGGAGGGCTGCCACCTAACACTGTTGCATGTCACTTCTGCTACATGTACACGAGCTCATAAATATGCTCTCTAGGTTGGCCAATTCCCGAGCTCCAATCTGCAAGTCTAGCAGTCACCTTTGTCCATCAAGGTGCTGCACTTCGGCACCAAACTTCACTCAATCTTTAGCTCCTCTTCGTCACTCCAAGATAGCTTGTCTAGGGCTACTTTGGGTAGCCAACACACTGCCCTCCACCAAACCAATGGCACCCAATACTTTACTGTCGGTTCTGCTCCTAGGATGGACTCTTCACCTCCTTGGAAAGTCCTCCACACGGCTCCAATAGGCTGCACAATCAAATTGATCCAAACTAGTCAATGCATGACCCAACGCTCCTCCAAAACACTGTTGTAAATATGTTTTCTCTTCATTGTTTTTGACAGTCCTAGTTAGGGCACTTGCTACAACCCTAAATTCACCCAACATTCAACAAACAGTCCCTTTAAGGGTTGCGACACACCCTTGAAGAAACCCTCCTTAGCTACACTGCAACCTGGGATAGGTGTCAACCCTTGATCACCTCCTATGCCAACCCACCTGTAGTGTTATGGCCTACGGCCTAGCACAATAGCCCTCCTGTAGCAACCAGCCTCAAAACAGTGCCCAAACAATCCTCCAAACAATAGCATTTTTCCCTTCAATAACTCGGCCTAACAGCTAGCAAATGCGACCTCCATTAATAAACCCAAAACAGACCTCCTATACTCATTGTTCTGTCTCCTCCTTTGTAGCGGCTAGGGCTAGAGTTCTTCTTCTCCAACGAATCCTTGTCTAGAGGTAAAGTTGCACAAGATGGATGCTAAAATGAATCTCATTCACCATTTATTTTTACACCAATAAAGGGGCTACATGAATTGACAAAGAGACACATCTATTGGACAATTTTACTTCAATGCTACATGACTTGAATGCCAATAATTAAATGTCAACTCCAAAAATTCATTTCTCCACTTATACAACTTGGAATTTGACGATTCTCAAAGCGTTGTATTCTAATTTCCATCCTCTATCGTCTCATGCCATTACATGTAGAAATGTGCTCTTGGAAATGCCCCAAACACGATTGGGTGCAAAACCCCATACTTGGGTTTCAAGCCCACAAGTGACCCTTGTGGTGCTTTTCCTTCCAAACCCCGAACCCTATGGCTTGGATTACCTCCCAAGCTGCTCATAAATCAAGAATTACATGTCGGGCCTTCCTTCTACTAAGCATGGCAATGAATGTGTTTTCGTGGTCATCGACAGATTCTCTAAGATGGTCATTTTGGCGGCCTGCAACAAGGGTATCACAACAGAAGCCACTGCTAAGCTTTTATTTGAACGAGTGTGGGTACACTTTGGGATCCCATAGTCCATTATCTCATATCGAGATAACAAGTTTCTAAGTAAATTTTGGTCAAGTCTCTGGTTGATGTTGGATACCAAGCTCACTAAGTCCACGACTTTCTAGCCCCAAACTGACGACTAAACAAAGGTCATCGAAAGGATGATCATACACATTTTGTGCATGTACAACTCGAAGCATCCACGCACATGGGATGAAAGCCTCCCTTATGTTCAACACAACTACAACAGAGCTCTCCATAGCTCAACTGGCCACAATACCTTTCAAGTGGGATTGGTATTCCAGCCACCATGTCCCATTGATGTGGCCATACCATTTGCAACTACTCAAGCATATTTGGTTCATGTATAGTCCGAAGCTGACAAGGCTAACACATTCGTTGAGTGTATTCAACACATCCGAAAGTAGATCCATGACATATTGGATAGAGCCATTGCTAAGTACAAGTGACGACATGATCAACATTGGGTGCCATACAAGTTCTAGGTGGGCGACAAAGTTTGGCTACATCTATAGTAGGAATGCCTCGCTTGGCCCCACTGAAATCTTTTCCCACTCCAATATGAGCCATACACCATCACCAAGGATGTAGGGGAAAATTCCTTCGAGTTCAGCATTCCACCGTTCCTTGGCCTGCACCCAGTGTTCAATGTGGACCACCTTTGACCATACTTTCCACCATTGCTGGACACATCTGACACTGAAAAACAAATCACACCATGGAATATGCCACAACTGATTAGATCATGGACATGTAGATCAATAACACACGCGCCAACAGAGGATCTAGCTATATTGAGTTGTCAAAGTGGGCCAACTCCTTCACCAGGGCAAGTGGTTCACTAGGGACCAAGTTCAACAAAGATTTCCTCACCTCATGGAGGCTTTGCACGCAATGGTGACCATTACAGGAGGGATGATCCAGGTGGATATTGGTGGCCACCCGCCTATTCCACCTAGACCTCCAGTCGGTTTAATCAGTTTCCTTGTTTATAACAACATTTACTATTTTTAGCAGTTTTTTGGGTCTTGAACTTTTGGAGCAGTTTTGACCCCCTAAACGAAATTTTTTGAGGTTTGAAGTAGGCCCATAATGGTAGGCAAGGGCCTATAGCAAATCCTATATTACTCGTAGAGATATTTCCAATGAGGTATCATACGTGCCAAACAGAGATAATATGACCAAGTTACGACCCGAGGAAGTTGGCTGCCCAACTAACCCCAACGGGGCCCACAAACTCTTGGCGTTCCATCTCCTGGGTTCGGGTTTTGGTTGTTGAGGGTTTTTCCTTGTTGTTCACTAATAAAAAGGCCCTTGAGCCTTATTGTAACACAATTCAGAGGCATGTAGCTGCCACATCTCTTCTTAGAGATAAGCTACCATTGCCCGAGCAAGTTTATTTCCATTATGTATGTAAGCATATTTCAGTTTTTTAAAATTAATGAAATGAAGTTTAATTTATGTTGGATCTTTGTGTTTATGTGTATATCTGTATTTTTTTGTGTTCCTGCATAAGTCTGGATCACATTGATTTCCAATTGAGTCAACATCTACAAGTTTTATGACCATTTTATTATAGACGGGGAGGTTGTATGGGGTCGTACACCACATCTGCATCCTCTAGAAGGCTCCACACAAGTCATATGGGCATAAGTTGTTGACATATTTTTGTTTCCATTGATGTCACCTGTTGAAGTATGTACTCATGAGTCCCTATGTATCATCTTGAGTCTATTGTACACTTGTTGAGGGTTGTCATGCTGATGTAAAATGTTGTCATAAATATTAGAAGGTCCTTAGAAGATATGTCATGAGGTAATAAGGCCTCATATGAAGCTGAGCTACATGTGTACTAGAGGTCTAGTTGATGATGAGTGTGAAGTCGTGTTGAAGTTATGCAGTTGGGTTCCTGATGTCAAGTTGGGTCTAGAAGGATGGCTACATGTCATATCACTCCCCTGAATCTTTGTTGCAAGTTTGAGGGTTGGATCTCTTGTTTTAACCTATGTTATGCCCAGTCGCATGGATGAAGGCTTATGGGAGCGACTAAAACTTCCCAGTCTCTGGCTGGATGTTTTGTGCAAGAGATCAACCGGATCTGCTTAGTGTTGTGTGTGCGACCGAGGAAAAACATATAAAAATATCTGGATTTCACACGCTCATTTGGAATTAATTTGATATTTGCGAACTCTAGTGTCAGAATTTTCCAGAGAAAGGTCAAGACAAGTTGCGGGGCCTCCAGAAGGTTATCAAATTTGAATTTATCAAAAGGCTAGTGGAATGAGTGACTTGATTTGGTTAAAAGTCTAGCTCAATCAAATATGAAGGATGTGAACAGGATTTGGGCAAGATCCATCACTTGAAGAATTAATTGATCTCATAAATTACAAATATGTGAAGGAAGTTCATTTGGTTGGTTCTCTAGTAGTGTGATTTAGTGAATGTGCATGAGTAGCAAGTGCACAACCAGTGAGTTTTGTAGTGAGTTCAGGATTTCAGAATTGTAGTGTGCTTCAGAGATTATTCTTCAGTAGTGTTTCAAAGTTGTGTGCATATATTTAAGATCAATTTGGAGAGTGCACGTGGAGAGTTTTGTTCTCTCAATTGGAGTGTGGAATTTTGGCTACATGAGTGTCTTTATTTGTTGCATGTTTTATATATGCAACAATATTTTCATTTCTGAATCATATCATTTTGTAGCAGAATTGTTTTTACTTAGAGTGGGGGCTTCAAGCTAAGTGCATGTTACTTGTCTATTGTAGGAGTGGGTGCTCCAAGTTGGTTGTGGCCAACATGTCTCATTTCAGTCAAGGGGTGGGTGCTCCAAGTTGGTTGTGGCCAACATGTCTCATTTCAGTCAAGGGGTGGGTGCTCCATTACTAGTGGGTGCTAGCTGATATAATGTAAATGAGAACAATTTTGAAGAAATAGATAATAAGAAGAAGCAACAAACAATTCAGTGGTTTCTTTCCCTGGAGGGGGGTTTTTCCACCTAAGATCTAAGTGTCTACATGTGATGGTTGTTTGTGCTTTTCATGTGCATGATTGATCAGGTGATCAAAATTTAGCTCAAAAATGAAAGTGCCCAGAATCTTTCTGAACTAGCATTAAGTCGAAGTGTTCATCGTTTTGAATCCAACGACACTTGTTTCACCTCAATCCGATGTCATATGACAAAGTTATGGTTTTCTGATCGTTTGGCCCAACAATTAAAAAAAAATAGTAGGTTTTCTGACTGGGCAGTCGTACTGCTGACATCATCATGTCCACTAGGAAGGTATGATCCAATCAGGACTTGCCAAGTGGAAGCCTTGTATTGGTCGAGTTTCTCATTTTTAATTGGGCCATGTTTGTTGTGGTGGACCAATTAGGGTGTGCCACATGGCCCAACCAAAGGCTGCCATGTGGCACCTCGTGGTTGGCCAAAATTCATTTAGGGTTCGGATGGCTTGAGCAGGGCTTGAACCCCCAACCTACAGTTTGATAGTCTAACACCTTACCAGTTCTCCTATGCGGTGGTTCTTACCCGTATATGGCGTGGGCGCTATTTAAATTTTACAATGACAAAAGTTTTCGAGAAGGGGTCGGGTGGTCAGCCCCAACCCCTAGTCATGGAGCCTCCACATAACCACATGCCAAGCGGGGTATAGCACTGATGGAGCAGGGCTTAGGATTTTCCCTAGCCCCGGCCATAAGGAACCTGCATAGGACCACGACACAACCGGGAAGGAGCTAAGCAGTAAGGTGTGGAAGTTTGGCCCTAGCCATGGGCATATGGGCACCCACATGACCACTGTTGGAAGGAATGAGCACCGACGGGAGGGGGATTAGGGTTTTCCCATAGCCCATGGTTTTGTTACCGCATAGGATCATCTACCCCAGAGTGGAGCGCTCAACTAACGGGGAGCGAAATATGGGGACCAACCCTTGGTTCTATTTCGCCAATGTGACCACAACAAAGCACGAGGGGGCTTCGACGGTAAGGGCAGGCCATTGGCCCGACCCTCTGCCCCATGGGTGCTAACATGACCACCGACCTAGTGGTTAAGGGCCTAGGCCGGTGGGGGCGAGTAGTTAGGTCTATCCTATGGTCTCATGGTGCCAACGTGACCACAATTTCCGCACATAGGGGTTATTGGGCATTTAAAGTGTCCAACAAATTGCACCTTCAGTGGGAAAATTTGTCGCCCCCACAGCAGAAAACAGAGTGAAATTGTAGCATTGTTAGACTGTTTATCAATTTTGTAGGATGAATAACAGAGGAGGAGTTTTCCAAGTTTGTTGGAGCCATAACTTTGTGAGTTTTTGGACTTTTGGAGCGAAAAAAGAGTCCAGATAGGGTTGTTTGGACATTTTGGATCCAATGGTGACCTCTATTTGCTGATTGGATCACATCTGAAGAGACTTTTTGCAAGTTCAATTCCTTGGGTGTATGGATCAATCAGTGTTTTGGAGCAGTTCTTAAAGGTGTTTAAGCATGGAGAAGGCCTTGTAGGGGTTTTCTCACCTTCAGAAGTTTAACGCAATAACTATGACTTGTAGGGTGCAACTCATTTTGTCTTTTATCACTATGTATTGTTGAGGAAAGCTTTCTTTTTGTACCTCAATGTGGAATTGAAGTACTTGTATGCTCATGTATGATCATTTTCAAATGGAGTACTGGGTCTTTGTAGGAGACACCATTTATTTCTGATGGCTTCATGACTAACTGTAGATTGTCATGTTGTTTATAGTGAGAGTTATTTATAGGAGAACACTTCCTTGAAGGGGAAACTAGCCACTTGTTTTATCAGCAAACTTTATGTACTCTTTTTCATTGAATATATGGAGTGGTCTAGCTATGTTGGCAGATCCAAAGATGTAGCCCAGGAGGGGTGAAATCCGTAACCAATTTCTTTGTTGTTTCTCTTCATGAATGCTTGTATGAGTTAATGATATGTTTCTTATGTTTTAAGTTTACATGAAAAAATAACTCATAGTCCTTGAAGAGACCTTTGAAAACCTGTTTTGTCATAAGACCCATTTTTCCTTGCAAAGCGTCAAAAATCGATCACTTTTTTAGGAAAGAAAAGTTCTCCTCCAATTTTAGATCAATTGGTATCAGAGTAGGCTTGATTGAGTTGCAAGAATGAGCAAGAAGAGTCTCCAAGAGCTTGATGAGATGAATTTGTCTATTTGAATGGAGAACATTGAATTAAGAAGAATGCTTGAAATGGTTGAATAGGAGAAGAGGCATATGCATCTTTAGTTGTAGCATGTGCTTGAGGAACAAGTTGATGAAAGTTCCACTCTAGTGACAGCAAAGGAAATCTCCAAAGTGAATCCAATATATGGGCATGGTTCAAACAAAGGTTATGGACCTTATGAGGAAAATGATGCATGTGCATTTTGTAAGCATCTCATAGATTCTCATCATATGTTGGTTGGTAAGAGTGGGTGGCTAGAGTCATCTATAAAGTTTTCATCATCATTTGAAGTAGAAAAGGTGGATGGCAAGTTCAAGGAGGCAATAAGCATCTCAGGTTCAAATCCTTCTATTTATGTTCATAACAAATCTTTTGCAGCATTTGAACAGCATACTAGAGGCATTGGTATGAAGTTGCTATCTAAAATGGGTTATGAAGGAAGAGGCCTCAACATCAATGGCCAATGGATCACTAATCCAATCATGGTACAAGAGAGACCAAAATATCAAGGATTGGGATATGGTCAAAGAGATTTTGGAGAATTCTCTAAATGGTTTGAGGAAAATCAGTCATCAGAGGATGATATGTCACACCAAGATGGTGGTGACAATGTTCATTTATCTCCTAAGAGAGATGAATGCTTTAAAGGACCTTGCATGTCATCATCCACTCCACATCGTCAAAGGTGCAGCCCAAGAGATAACTATAAATCTCATGGGTGTTTTCCAAATGTTGGTAATTTTGATCATTTGTGGAACATGTATCCTTGCACTTTTTGTGATGCAGTTGACCATTGTGTGGTTGTTTGTGAGTAACGCATGGTGATGGTCAAAAGAATGGAGCAAATTCTTGGCATCAAGCATGAAGAATCTCCTTCACATTTGAGGACTTCCTTGTCGGCAAGCAAGAGAAAGTACTTTTGTACCCATTACAAGATGCATGGGCATGGGAATGATCGATGTTGGAGGTTGTGCAAACCAATGCAGAGGTGGAAAATAGGACTTACAACGTTCTTAAGGCAACCTTCAAGCAAATTAGATGCAAAAAGAGAACCCATAAGCCTAGGAGAGGCAAAGATTGGGAAATTGTTTGTATAGTTTGTTGCTTTGTAAACTGTAAATACTTGTTGTTGTTTACCTATTTTGGGTACTTTTGTAAAGTGAACAAGAATAATCATTATGTGCAATAAGTATGTTTTTCATTGACATGTAATGTTGTTGGCTTGTTTATGAGTCCAAATGTTTAAGGACTTTTAGGGTGTACAATGTTTGTCGTCCAAGTTTGTCTACAGTATGTCATGTACTCACCGATGCAAGTGTTCAAGATGAAACTTGTTGTGAATAGAATCTTTGTTTAAAATTGTAAAAGATGACTATGTTTTGGTAGGTAAAGCCAATTATGTCATTTAATTTTTGCACCAACGTACTTTTGTGTACAAGCTCAGTTTGAGGACATTAAAGCAAATTTGAATCAGTGCATGATAGGCATTTTATTGCTTATGGTTTCCAAGGTGGAAAGTCATGTTTGTCTTCAACAAAGGAACTTCAAGATGAAGTTGTTTGAGACGTGAAAGATGGGTTTAAAGAGAATGTTCAAATTCCACTCATCAATGTTTTTGTTCCTGCATTAGCAATAAGAATTTTGGCTCGATTCTTGACAGGACAGTAGGTATTCACGAAGAAGATAGGTGAAGTACATTGATTGGAGCTTGAAGGGCACCAATTGAAAACAGAGCATTATGGATTGAGTTTTGGGTAAGTTTTGAGTTTCAACCTCATTTAATTTACTAGGAGAAGTAAGCTTTTGGAGTCCAAAAGTTCCTAGTGGGGAGGTATGATCTAGGGATCAAAATTTAGCTCAAAAATGAAAGTGCCCAAAATATTTCGAAACTGGCGTCAAGTGTTCATCGTTCTGAATCCAGCAACACTTGTTTCACCTCAATCCAATTTCGTATGACAAAGTTATGGTGTTCTGATCATTTGGCCCAACAACTAAAAAGAATTAGCAGGTTTGCTGACTAGGTAGCTGCTAGGGCATTTGTACCGCTGACATCAGCAGGTCTACTAGGCAGGTACAAGCCACTTAGAACCTGCTAAGTGGCAGCCTCGTATCGGTCAAGTTGCTTGATTTTTATTGGGCCATGTTTGTTGTCGTGTACCAATTAGGGTGTGCCATGTGGCCCAACTAGAGGCGGCCACATGGCACCCCGTGGTTGGCCAAAATTTGTTTAGGGTTTGGATGGCCTGAGCAGGGTTCGAACCCCCCGACCTGCAGTTCAACAGTTTAATGCCTTACCAGTTCTCCTATGCAGTGGTTCTTACTCATATATGGCTTAGGCACTATTTAAATTTTACAATGGCGCAAGTTTTGGAGAAGGGGTCGGGCGGTCAGCCCCGATCCCCGGTCACCCGACTCACCATATGTCCATTGGTGCAAAGGAATTGGGGCTAGGGACCTTAGCCTGGCCCCTGGTCACGAAGCCTACACATAACCACAGGCCAAGCAGGGTATAGCGCCGATGGAGCAGGGCTTAGGATTGATATTACATATTTGAAAAATGGAGGAAAAGGTCAATGGGTAACAAAGTTTATATGTTTGCTTCAAATAAAGGATGGAGCAACTCATTGCATGTATGATGCAGTGAGAACTCTTTTCACATAAATGGATATATCTTTGACAAATTTAGTTGGTTTTGACTTAGATGATGCATCTTCCATGAGGTGTATTCATGAAGGTTTATCTTCTAAGCTTTGTCAATATTCTCCTCATTTATTAGATATCCATTGTATATCTGATAGGGAAGCATTAACAGCCCATGATGCTTCATCTCATTTTCCAGAGTTGCAATATATTGACAAATTTGCAAACAAAGTTTATTCATGGCTTGGGAAATCAACTAAAAGACATGGAGAATTGAAAGAGTTGATGGAATCATTTCAAATCACTAAATTAGAGGTCTTACAAATTCATCAAATTAGGTGGTTGTCTAGAGGCAAGGTCATGGAAAGACTTGTTGAACTAATGTCTACTTTGATAAAGGATTGGGAGTTAGGGGAGAAAAAATGTATGAGTTGGAAACCATATTTCAAATGCAATTTTGCATCCATCTACTTGCATATGTGCTCATTGAATTAAATAAGTTGAATCAAAAGTTTCAAAATGAACATGTTGATATTACATCTATTGGCACTACTTTAGATGTTTCTATTAGCATGCTTTGCAAGTGATTTTTAGGAAGCATTTTTGGGGTAGGTGCAGTGCACCTGTCTTCTTTTTTAGTTAAATGATAAGGAAGAACCCTTGAATTTGCAGATAGCATAGGGATGGTACATTTACATTCATTGAGGTCCCAAAATTTTCCCAAGATGCAAAGATCGGGGACACTAGATGATTGTATTCTTTTGGGAATTTTTTGTTGTTGTAAAGGTGATTAAATCTTTGGATAGGAGATTCACAATTTTACATATATTTAATGTTTCTAAGTTTTTCAATCTTCAACATTATTATGAAGGAGTAGATGATAAAGACCCTCAAACAAAAAGATGGTTGAAATGTTTATGTGGAAAAATTACTGTTGGGGAATCAACTATTGTCGATACTGCTAGATGTTTGGGTGAAATGGATGAATTTATTTGCACTATTTCTAAATCATACCCCAAAAAACATAAGTATGGAGCATGGGATCTATGTGGAGATGAACTTGAATGATTTGAAGACCTTCCATATTTGATGCAATTATGGCAAGTTATTTTTGTTATCCCAGCAAACACAACAGTGTGTGAAAAAAACATCTCAAAATTAAATAAGATAAAAAATGATGATAGATCAAGACTTTCATTGGAGACACTAGATATGTCAATGTTTTTGTCTATTAGTGAACTTCATGCTCTAAATGAGGCAGATTGGAATGCTATTTATAATGTATGGAAACAAATGAAATCTAAAAGGCCTTTTCCATTGAGCAAATAGATTTATGTTTTCAATGATGTAAGTTCAAATACTTTTGAAGATCATTGAACAAATAGAAGAAACATATATTTACCTTTTTTCATAGAATTTGAGAGAAATGTTTGCTTATTTACTAAGTTCTATTAAGATTTTATAGTGTTTTAATGTAAGAACTCTTTAAATTTTTAAAACTTTAAATATTTAGAAGAACACTATTTTATTTTGGCATTTTTTATGAATGATTTATTTAATATACACTTGTGAATAGAAGTACATTTTTTTTAATAATCTTTCATGTTTGAAGAGTAAGATGAATATATGCCCTTCCAAGTGAAATCAATACTAACCCTTCAAATTTAAACTATGTTTAGCATGCTAAAAGTACTTCATAATATTTTTGTCTCTATTATTTCTTAAATAAATTTTAATTAAAATAATTTAATAAATGTAAAAATCAAAACAATTATAACGCTATACTATATCTTATTTATTATTTCTTAAATAAATTTTAATTAAAAATAATTTGATAAATAAATAATTCAAAATAACTGTGGAAGGATTTCATTTCAACTTAAGGTGGACGAGGATCTATTTACTTTTTTTTTTTTAATTGACGACTAGATTGATTCTCAAGGGAATATGCTTAGCATATACATGTTACAGAGTTTGTTAGGTTGCATTGACTTTTAATAAATAAATAAAAATAAATTCGTGCCACATGGCTCCCCGCCCACCAATTTCCTAGGGATTTGAGATTATTCTAATTTTAATAAGTTCCTACGTGATAAGTTCCTCATTATTATTTATAACATTCATTTATATATAAGCAAATTTTATTTAGTAAAATGGTCCATTTTACAATAAAATGTTTAATTCATTTTTTTTCTCAAATTAAAGTTGACCCATTACATTGTTATACATGTTTAATCATTAATCATGTAAATATGTGCATTGGTAAAGAATTTTTAATGTTGCAATAATTGTTTTTGTTATATTTATGAAACCTTTAACTATATCAACCACATTAATATTTAATGTGGTTGTACTAATTATAATATTATATCTCATCTAATCTTAAAAGAAATATTTTTATAATAAAATTATTTAAGAAAAATAATATATGGTAACTTAATCTGGCTGATTGCTAAGTCGATGCCTTTACCGATAAAGCCAGGGAGGAAAGCAGGATATGACATGATATGATTTACTAAGAGCAGTAAAGAACAAAATCTCTATTATTATAACACGAGAAAAACAGAGACAGAGAGCGGTGAAAATCTCCGAAATGGGTATATTTTCCCCTTCTTCACTGTACGACTTAAACCTCGCTCTAATCTCTATTATTGGCTTGATTTGTTAAAAAACAAAGAGAGTTAAATTGCAAGTGGCCACTTGAAAGATATTGGTAGTGGAGTATTTTTTAAAATTGTTTTTGTTTGATTATGAGTTTTTTTAAATGTGAGTAAATAAGTTAAAAGTTTTAGATTTAAAGGTATTTCGTAGGGGTGAATGTTTGTTTTTTATAGATTATTATTGGAATAATTTCAAGTGGTATGGTTTTTTTTGAATAATAATGTTGAATCAACTTGTGTATAACTAGTGATGTTTGTCCTTGCAACTGGTTCAATAATTAAATTACAAAAAAAATATAAGTAAAAAAAATTGGGTTACAATTGTCACTTACATTTTTCTTTAATATCGTATTATATTAGTGATTTAGAATTAAGCCTTAGTCTATTTATTCTAGATTCCTCAAAATTTTCCAACATATTTTCTGATTCAATTTGCTCTTGAAAACACATATTTAAATAATAAATTCTCTACCATCCAAATACTCCAGAATTTTTTAGAATACTAAAGGTATATAATCCAAAACCCCTGTGATAAAAACATTTCATCCAATAAAAAAATAACTCAAAAAATAAATATTGTTAAAACAAGTGAACATTACAGTGTTCCATTTGATTACGTAAGCGCGCGCTTTGCGACACACGGTGCATACATTGATTAGCGTTTTCTTTATCTCATATTATATTGAATTATATAATAATGAGTTATATTTTTTTTCATTGTATATGTAAATGATTGTTTTATTGTAAGAAAGAAAGAAATTATTTTGACGTCTATTAGGTTAAAGATAGTTTATGGGACATATTGTTTTTTGTTTGTTTAATGTATTCGACCTTTTTTCTGTGAAGCTTCACAATAAATGCTCCCAGTTTCTCAACAAACCCCTCGCTTAAATAGATGCCATTTGCATAACTTTCCCAGTTGTTGTCTTTGTATTATATAAATGATTAGAATGTGGAGTAAGATGCCTGTATTTACTTATACCTATTTATATAGGTGTCCTAAAATAATATAATATATAATACTAAGTTTACATATATATAATTAATTGAATTAATATTATTTTGAGATACATATATATTTTTTAAATAATGAGAGATTTAGAATATAACGGGTGAAGTGGGTTGTGTTGTGATGTGATGTGATGTGGATTGAATAATATACAATTTATTATTGGTACCTGTTTTATCATGATAAGCATTAACATAGTTTGAGGTTATAGATAAGGAAGGAGACAAGTTATTAATAGGAAGGATATATGTCATTATGACTAACCTTTACTCATGCATTAATAA
Organism: Pinus tabuliformis; assembly: GCA_031772625.1. Classification (NCBI taxonomy): domain Eukaryota; kingdom Viridiplantae; phylum Streptophyta; class Pinopsida; order Pinales; family Pinaceae; genus Pinus; species Pinus tabuliformis. The sequence goes on along the minus strand of CM062819.1, from coordinate 1,947,994,860 downwards.
CAAATCCCGAGGAAAACATATGAAAGGTAAAGTTTCAAGACAAAATATTTTAAAAACTATAAATTATTGATTTTATAAAATAAAAACATGAAACTTTTTATCAATTGCAATAAGATAAAAGAGAAGGGAGGAGAAATCAAGTTGAGAAGTTGAAGGGTTGGGCACACTTAACCTTCTAGTGTTTCCCTCACTAAGCTATTCTCTTATATATCATTTCCCCACAAAGGAAGAGGGATTTTTTTTATTGAGAGTGAAGCAAATACTGCATAGACTTTCTAGTGGAACATGAAGAAGAATAGAGCACGTAACTTGCTTATTGTTGAATAATAAAGAGTTTGGCTAAAGTGAGTTGAATGTTGACTTTCCCATTTGGGTTTCCTACTAAGGATAAATGTCACTATGATGTGTCATGGCTTCCATGAACTATTTTGTGAAGTTTCAATGTTACTTAGCCACTTATGGCTTACAAGGGCCAACATACAACCCAAGAAACCTTTGGAATTCATCCCATTGATTGCCAATTGAGTCAACATCTACAAGTTTTATGACCATTTTATTGTAGATGGGGAGGTTGTATGGGGTCGTACACCACATCCTCATCCTCTAGAAGGCTCCACACAAGTCATATGGGCATAAGTGGCATAATGGACATCTCTCTTTCTCTCTCTCTCTCTCTCTCTCTCTCACACACACACACACACACACACACACACACACATTAAATGGTGTCTAGACATTGATTTCAAGTTAATTTGGCATCTAATGTTAACCATATTCCATGTCATATGAAGCCTCTTTAAATAAGATTTAATTAGTTTCCCATTCATTTTGTGAGGAGTTTTCATGTGTACCTTTTGTTGTATATCTAAGTTAAATTGGATATGAGTTAATTACAAGAGAGATTAGGTTGGAGTTTGCATACATCCTACTAATAAGACTAGGGTGTGGTCATTGAACGAGGTTTAATTTTCCCATCAAAACATTGCATAGCAAAAACATCCATATGGTTAAACTAGCTAAAGAATTCAATGTTATCATTGACAAGTTAGTCTTGAAATTATGTATAGAAACTGCAACAAAATTGTAATTTTTTTGGGGAATTTGTGTTGGTAAAACAAACAGGCTATAAGTCTATTGCTATAGAAGAAATGGACAGGAATTGTTGTTAGGGCTATATAGAAGCAAAGTTCCAATAATGACAGGGGGTCAAGAAGAAGGTGTTGGGGGTAGGTTGGATTGGCTAGAGTAGAGTATCACCAAATTGACCTTGATGATAACACAATTAATGGTAGCGAAGGGTATGAAAGGTCCCTTAATAAAGGCTTGAAATGAAGATTCCAAGAAAGAGGAAAAAAAACTAGAGATAGAGTGCAAGATTGAGGCAAACATGGGAGAATGTAGATATAACAAAACATAGGTACCATTCCATGAGGAGATGAGGATGGGCATTAAGTCATATGCTAGGGAAGTTGATGACATCAAATTGAACTAGTGGCTATAACAAATTGAGGTGCACTTGAACATACATGAAATCATCGGGAAGCAAAGGATTTCATTTTCTCGATTGAAGCTTGAAGGCCATGCTTTGGCATGGTGGCAGAGTGACGTAGTTGGGAAAGCACTAGAAAATGAGCCACCAGTGGATGGTTGGGAGATGTTTAGAGGCATGATCAAAGTGAAATTCTACACAGTTAGATATGATGAACACCAAAAAAAAGCATGGTATTACTTTAGGTAGTGTTAAGCGTAATTGGTGCAGGATCTCACCATGTAGTTCAAGAAGAGATCATATCAGTTGGATATCTTTGTCAAACTATCTGCCATGAATGTTCAATGATTTCTAGCCTCTAGCATATATTAGCGATAATATCACATTTGGTTGCATTAATGAGTTTCAAAGATTTAATAGATCCCTGGGATGTTCCAGCAGTGGAATTGTAGATCACAACATCTGTATTGTGACTGGAGTCATCAACAAAGGACCTAGATTTAAAGTATTTTCTATCTCTTCTATTTTTTCTTTCAGTAACAAGTTCTATGCTTCCCATTGCTTAATATACACGGCTAGTGCATTCTCGGTAGCTTCATGGTATCTCATAACACTGGTGGTTGCAATTCCATACATATGAACATTCATTTCTACTTTATCAACAACTTCTTTATTATGCATCCTTCCTTTTTCAATTAAATTTCAATGTTTTATTGTCCCTGTTATAGTTTCCATCATGAAAAGAGACATAGTGATCACTGAAAATAGAAACTTCTTTAGCAATTTCCTCCATTATTTTTGTGATTTTTTTTCAAAGAAGTACTGACCTAATCAGGTAGCAGACCACTTTCAATTTCCACGTTGATAGCTTCTTCACTGCTTCTTGTTTCTAGGGGACTTTTGGACTTTTCCAATTCAGTCATGTGCATTTTCTTTGGAATAACTGTTTGAGGAGGCTCATTTTCATTCCTGCTAGTTGATAGATGACCGTGAATCAACTTTGCAACTTCAATGCAATTTCGTTTTCTTTCACTCAAAGATGAAGTTGGATCAGTTCTAGATGTCCAAACTAGAGATTATGCACGTTTTCTTCCTATTTTTTTCCCTTTGTTTCAGCGTTGATGCTCACTTCTTCAACAATTTCTCTAGTACTCATTGTTGATTCTTGATTATTGCTTGGAGCTCTATGACTCTTTTTGCTTTCAATTGCAAGTCTTGTCAACAAGATCTTTCATTTGATAGCACCTAGATGTGTGATAATTAGGCCTTCCGGATCAACGTCTTGCCAGACTTCATCTTCTTTTCAATTAAAACAATGAAAATAATTTACAAGCTCTACAAGGTGGCTTCCATTCTTCACAGTTACTCGTCCAATGGTAAATGGCAAAGAAATAAATTATTTTTTCTTTTTCTTTTCAAATTTAACTTGCCAATCGTAGTATTGCTTGCAGACTTCAACAATAAAATTCATGTCTATAACAATTCTTGGAAGCAATAGTGGTTTACCTCGAAACTCATAAACTCGAATAACCATATTATTTCCTCTTTCTTCATGTATCTATTTTCCCCAGAGAAAAACTTGTGCTTCGCTATATTTTCGATGGGGCTCTTGTCTAGTTATCATGTAAATAACTTGCTTTACAAAATATATTGGATTAGAAGGGTTTTAAGTTCCGATAGAAAGGATTAATGAAAGGCTTTAATAAAGTCTTATATGAAGGCTCGAGGATTGATTAAAGTCCCAATAGAAGGTTTAAAGCGGGGTGATTGAATTCCGATATAAAGGAACTAATGAATAGGGCCTTGACCATTGATAGATGAAGACTTGACTCCTTTGAGAGTTAAATACATGGGGCTAATGTGTTTATGCATTGTAGATGCATATTGCGGGGTAAGCGGGGGTAACCCTGGCATCATCTTGCATCCATTATCCTTTCAGTTACAAGTAAATAAATGAAATAACCATCACAATAACTAGTCATATAACCATGCTTGTAACCAATATTAAACCATGAAAGTAACAGTGATATAACAACTATCAAATCCACATATAAACAAGTACAAAAGCAAGAGAACTTAGATTTTATTAAACATAGGCTAATCTGACCAGGTTCGGGACTTACACGTACCACTTGATCATAGACATGGATGAACCAAATCTTTCTTTTAGCCAATCACCCTTGTGTCATATTCCAAGCATGAATGTGGGATATCATGGATAAAACAATCCAAAACAACGAAGAGAATCTAGAGGTTAAACAACCTCCACCCTCACCAAGTCGTGATCACACCAAAATTGGTGCTCCGATCACAAAACTGAACCAAACTTGGAATGCCATCCAGAATAAATCACTACTTGAGGAATTTCAGTTTCCTTGTATCTCAGGATTTACCGCAATCCAATCCCGGATCACTAGGCCCTAAACCGAGACATCTCCCTCAGGCTTTACCGTGCATCCTGCCAAAACTGGTCAAGGGATTCCTAGGCGTTTGGGAATGAACCTTGAGACCACCTCCGCCCCGGATTTTGAAATTCATCCGATAATTCCAAAGCTCAAAACTGAGATCAACATCCCAACACACCATGGCATTCGGAAAAAGTCAACGCTAGGCTGAAAACCACTGTCATAACCCGACAAAACCATGCTAACGACAACAAGAGAACCATACACCAACATGAAAAGCCATGCATGTCAAAACCATCATGTTCTTCCTTGCCTTCTCCTTGCTTTCCTTCTTTCCCTTTTTCTTTATTTTCATTCCTTGCTCCAAAGCTAGAGTGTTCTAAGAAAAAGCGAAGTGTCCATTAGTGCGAGAGAGAGAGAGAATAATGAGAGAGCTCCAAAATTGAACTGACAAAAGGTTACAAACTGATCCTCAAAAGCCTTTTTATTAATGATGCCTCTATTTTCTTCATTTTCCATTATTTTCCTTCATTTTCCTCCTCACATGCAACCTGTGACCTTTCACCTTACTTTTCTCCTATTTTCCTTTATCTTCATAAATAAATGTGCCAAAAATGCCTTTTTTCCTTTTAATGCCTTTGCCAATTTCCTTTAGCCAGAAACACATCCAGTGATGCCCACTAGGATATTTTTTCCCAACATTCATCTTGGAATAAGTGTCCCTTAACCGTGGTCATATTTTTCCTTTATTAAATTTTATTACATGAAATTTTCACCAGGGTTGTTACAAAACCCTCCCCCTTGGGGACTGTCCTTAGTGTTAAACCACACAAATACCTCAGCGAAACCATTGAAAAGCAAGCATACTACCCATGAATCTTTATAACTTAGCTCGTTGCAATATTTACAATGAATGACCTGCTCAAAATTAAAACATCATGACAAGATAACAACAATACCACTTATTGGAGCTTTATAACTTAGCTTATGGAGGTAATTTCATCCATATACATATGTAAATACCAACAACAAAACATCAACAAAACATATGCCAAACATATACTAGACATCAAACCAAAATTTCTTTACCTTAACCGGCAAATAATTAAGGATACATGATCCACATCTGGTCCGCCATCTCCCATGTAGCTTCTTCGGGCCCAAAGTGCTTCCAATGCACTGTAACTTGATCTATGGCTCTGTTCCTGAGCATGAGATGCTTCTGTTGCAATATGCATTGAGGCTCCGATGAGAGCTCTCCTTCTTGCTCCACCTGCAATACAGACCAATCAATAACATGATCAACATCCTTTATATACCTTTTAAGCAATGAAACATGGAAAACACCATGGAATTTCACTGTTGGAGGTAGTGCAAGTCGATAGACCATTGGTCCAATCATATCAAGGATCTCAAAAGGCTTGCAATACCATGGTGCCAACTTGGCACATGATCCAATCCTCAAAGAGCTCTTCTTGGGCTTGATGCGCAAATACACATGGTCCCCAACCTGAAACTCCTTGTGTTGAGAATGCAACAAGATGATAGAGCTTAGTGGAAAGGAGTCGCCTTCACTAAGTGGGCCCGCAGGGTATTTTTGGCGCAAAGTCTATTTTTAGACATATGGATCATGGTCTATGAGTTGCAGGATGTTGTTTATGGATGATTGGTCATGTTGGGAAAAATAGATGGACTTCTATTTTTGGATCACAGCACGAGCGATCAGAGTCTATTTTTAGACTGCTAGTCCAAAATAGAAAAGTCAAATATTATTGTCTCATAATAATATTTAGACTATAAAATTTATCTTATCCTCTTGGAGCACTTTAGTTTGAGCTACAGATGTGGAAAATGCAGCTGTCAGAAGGAAATACAATTTCTTTGTGGGTCAGTTGAGCTATTGCATGCAGGACTTCAGTTAGAACTCAAGCAGTTGAGTTTGGTGGAGTTAGATGTGGAGTTGATGGAGTTGTGTTCAGTTGAACTAGTTGTATTCAGTCTAACTGGAGAATACACTAGCGATGAGTTGTGTGAATTGATTGTTAATTAATTCACTAATTATTAACTCATAATGCAACTGAAGAATACATCAATTAGCTCAATGCATTTATAGTTTAGTGGAGACAGGTGTTAGAGGTTGAGATTGCTATCAGTTGTGACTATAGTTGTGCATGAGACTTTGCACAATCAAAGGATTGAGTATGCCCATGAGAATCGCATATGCCCAGTGATATAGCCTGTGCTCATGTGATTTCCAGTGTTAGTGATTCTCCAAGGTAAATAGAACTTGGAACGAGTTTGGATTCATTCATTCTCTTGCAGGATTGTGCAGTGGAGGCAGACAAGCAGCGGGGGAGATTTGGAGATCAGATTTGAGCTAGTTTTGTGTGTAACAGGTGGAGATAGTGCTGGATACTTGTGAGGAGTATTGTACTATGTAATGTTACATGTTCTCAATCATTAATATACGGATAGTGTGGGGTTTTCAGCTGTAAGCTTTCCCCGGGTTACATAATGTGTTAATGTGTGCATGATATTGATGTTTCATTGTTCTTGATGCTGCTAAATTGATGATCAACGTAGAGGAGGTTATGTATTATGCATGTATTTGTAGGAATTTACAAGGTAAGTTCCTCAGACAGAACACCAAAGGACACCGCTCACAACCAGATTGTAGATCAATACACCAGTATTTTTGACGTGGTTAAAACCCTCAAAGAGGGAAACAGTCCACGGCCTGAGCCAACGCGGCCACTTCAGGCAATTTATTAATAAAAGAATGAAAATTTACATATGCTTATCTCATGCACGGATTACCCTACAAATGACCCTCCATGCGCTTTAAATAGAAATCATGGACCAATCGGGTGTCAAGCCACGGATCAAGTGTCGGTAATACCGAGGAGAGAATGAACCGTCGGATCACTACATATCATGACCATCGGATTGTAAGTTACAAAATGTACAACGGTAAAGAAACACACTTTACCTAACTCTATACCTAACTATATACTAGACCAAGTTGTACTTAACTATTTCCTATGTGTCTGAATATCCTAACATCCCCCCTTAAAAACAACTTGGGTATTGAAGGATTTACAAATATGACACAATAGGAGAAGGAAGGAGGCACTAGAGCCTATCCCCCCTTAGCGACAACTTCCTGAACTCCAACCATAAATCGAAGTTTAGTGAACTTCGCCTCTGTGAGAGCCTTTGTGAAGATGTCTGCAACTTGATCATCTGTTGAACAATATTGCACTTCAAGAACATGGTTGTGAATGAGCTTTCTGATGAAGTGCATGTGCAGTTCAATGTGTTTGCTGTGCTGATGTTGGACTGGATCTTTGCATAGCTGAATGGCACTTTGATTATCACACCAAAGTGTAGTCAGATGTTGCTGCTCAAAGCCAAACTTTGACAGGATCTGACGAAGCCACAAGGCTTCCTTACTAGCTTCTACAGCACCACGATACTCTACTTCTGCTGATGAAAGGGAAATGGCACCTTGTTTCTTGCAAGCCCATGTAATAGGTCCTGAACCAAGAGTGAACACATAACCGGCAGTAGACTTCCGATCATCAGGGTCACCAGCCCAATCAGAATCAGTGAAACCAACCAATAGAGGAGCTGCTTCGACACTGTAATGAATCCCAAACTGAACTGTACCTCGAACATAACGAAGTATTCTTTTAGCTGCTTTCCAATGACTTTCACGGGGGTTTTTCATGAACCGAGCAACAAGGCCAACAACAAAGGAAAAGTCAGGACGAGTATGGGTTAGATACAAAAGTTTTCCTACAAGTTGACGGTATAAGGTAGCATCAACTTCAGGAGAAGTACAAGTGACTGAAAGTTTGGCTCCAGACTGAAAGGGAGAAGGGGCTGGCTTACAATCTTCCATGTGAAAGTGGCGTAGAATATCACATGCATACTTGGACTGAGAAAGGGAAATACCTTCCTTGGATTGCAAGACTTGAAGATCGAGAAAATAATGTAAGTGTCCTAAGTCTGTCATTTCAAACTTCCTTTTAAGGCTAGACTTCACATGGTTGATAAGGTTGGGATCACTACCGGTAAGGATAAGATCATCAACATAAAGAACAAGAATGATAAGAGACTTGCCCACTTTCTTGGTGTAGACAGTATTGTCAGAATGACACCTAGAAAAGCCAGATTCTAAAAGAAAGCTGTCCATTTTGGCATACCAAGCTCGAGGAGCTTGCTTGAGACCATAAAGGGATTTCTTAAGCCGACATACAAGGCTGGAGTCTGTTTTTATGAAGCCAGTGGGTTGTTCCATGTAGATTTCTTCATGCAAGTCCCCATGCAAGAAGGCAGATTTAACATCCATCTTATGGACTTCCCATTTGAACGAGGCAGCAAGGGAAAGAACAAGGCGGATAGAGTTCATTTTGGCAACAGGGGAGAAGGTTTCAGTGTAGTCAATGCCTTCAACCTGTGAAAAACCTTTAGCAACAAGACGAGCTTTATGTTTATCAACTTTCCCATCTGGTCCATACTTGGTTCTGTAAACCCATTTGCATCTAACAAGTTTTCGTCCCTTTGGTAGAGGAACAAGATCCCATGTATCATTTGCCAATAATGAATGATATTCTTCATTCATAGCTGCTTCCCAATCTGGATGGCCTGAAGCTTCTGCAAAGGTGTCAGGATCATAATTTACTGGAGCTTGAGCCAGTAAAGAAGAGGCTCTCTCGAATTGAGAACGTGTGCGTCGCTGATCTGTAGGATCACTGGCAAGATCACCTGCTGCATCTCGAGTAGCACGAACCCATTTTGGAAGCTCAGGAGCTGAAGGAGGATCCTGAGATGGTGGGGGAGGATTGTCATCCTCACTTTCATCATCTGAAGAAGAAATGTTTTCAAAGGTAGAAGAGATAGGGAGAGGTGGCACATCTACCGGACTAGGCTCGCAGGCCGATATATTTTCATCAAATTTTACATCTCTTCTAATGATAACATTTTTGGACTTAAATGGAATAAGTCTATAGCCTTTGACATCTTCAGAATATCCAACAAAAGTACATTTTTCACTCTTAGGTTCTAAAGCTTTATGCTTTTCATCTGGAATATGGGCCCACGCTTCACTTCCAAAAACACGAAAGTGACTTACATCTGGTTTGATTGAGCTCCATGCTTCTTCTGGAGTGATATTCTTTAAAGCCTTAGTAGGAGTGCGATTTATTATGTAATTTGCACAGTTAATTGCTTCTGCCCAAAAACTAAGACCAAGTCCTTTAGATTGTAGCATACAATTAGCCATTTCCTTTAAGGTGCGATTCTTCCTTTCAGCTACACCATTTTGTTGTGGAGTATATGGAACAGTATGTTGCATTTGTATTCCATTCTCAGTGCAAAAGTTGATGAATGCGTTTTTAACATATTCTCCACCATTATCAGATCTTAGCTTAAGAATTTGATGTCCAGATTGTTTTTCAACAAAGGCTTTGAAGGCCAAAAATGTGTTAAATACTTCACTCTTGAGTTTTAAGAAGTATACCCAAGTGCGCCTGGAGAAATCATCAATGAAAGTTAAGAAATACTTGCAGCCAGAGAATGAAACAATAGGAAGTGGACCACATAAATCACTATGCACAAGCTGTAAAGGGGCTGAGGCGTGCCAAGAGGCATGTTTTTCAAAACTGTCCCGATGATGTTTTCCGAGTACACATCCGGAACAAACACCATCTCTGCAAGATACCATAGGAAGACCTGTCACCATATTTTCTTTACATAGATGCCAAAGGGAGCGATAGTTTAAGTGACCAAATCGCTCATGCCAAAGTTTGCTCACTTCATCGTTATGAGCAACAAATACTGAGGGAAGATTTGATGACCCAAAGTTGTGAAACTTATACAACCTTGTAGAATCATCAGCAATGCCAGTAGCCAAAATCTGTTTAGGATTTCTTAAGTCCTTGATTACAACATCATGAGGTGAAAATTCAACTATTTTACCTTCACCTGAATGAGTTATCTGATATACAAATAGAAGGTTGCAGGATAAGGTTGGAACACATAATACATCATTAAACTGACCATTGTCTAGATGAACAGTTCCAGTCCCTACAACATTAAGAGATCTATCATCACCAACATATATAATTTTGGTGTTACAATCATTTAAAGAAGAAAACATGGCTTTGTTTTTGGCCATGTGATAAGAAGCTCCAGAATCAATGAGCCACTCATGAGAATGAGAAGAAGAAGATACATTTAGTGCATAGCCAGACCGAGATGCTTGACAACCACATGCAGAAAGTGCCATTCCTGAAGATGAAGTTGAAGTTGAAGATTTCCCCAAATGGATGTTATGCTTCTTCATTGCTGCTTCCAAGGCTTCCATCTTCTTAAAGCATTTTGATTCTAAGTGGCCATCTCGATTACAAAAATTGCAATGTCTATCAGTCTTCTTCCCTTTGTTTTTATTTGTCTTATCATTTTGTTGAAATGATTTTTCATTTTGGGGCTGAAATTGCTTAGGACCCTTGTTTGGTTTAGGACCATTCCTTTTAGGATATGACTTCTTAGGATTCTTTGAATTTGGTTGCTGCTGGGCGGCTAACGCTTTCTTGGAAGAGTTTCCAAGATTAAGAAGACCAAGGTGTAAGAGTTTTTCTTGTTCTCTTATTAAAGAATCACAAAAAGAGTCAAAGGAAGGGGACTTGTAGTCTATTCCTTGAGAAATGAAGGCTTCTCTTGTAGAATGGAAGGTGGAAACAAACACAGAGTAGGCTGGTCCCAACTTAGTAAGAATGGAATAGATAAGGTTACTATCTTCTTTCTTAACTTTAACACCTTCCAAGAGATATCTAAGGGTCTTGAACTTGGACAAGAAATCTTCAATGCAAGAAAAATTATTAGGGTCCAATGTAAGCAACTCATTTTCAAGTTGATGGGCTCTAAGTTCATTTTTAATCCCAAAAACTTTATTGATTTGTTTCATGGCTTATGGAATCTAAGATCTGGAGAAATAGACATCCCTATCAATCCACGTGCTTGATCTTGCCTATTTTCCCATTTAGTAGCCTTATCTTCATCCTTCGGTTTCTTTTCTTGGCCTGAGGCTATTCTGTAGAGACCTTTACTTCTAAGTAAATCCTCAATGTAGGCCAACCATTGGAAGTAGTTGGTGCTGTCAAGGGTAACTTGGTATTGACTTTCCATTTCAACGGAAACTGAAGCTAAAGATGCTGAAACTAAGTGTTCCAATGGATAGATCTCGAAAAATTAGGCTGGTTTAAAAAAAACGGCTCTGAAAACAGCTTCCAGATGAAGAAGTTATGGCTTTTTGAAAAAAAGTTGATGAAGTTGCCGACGAAGTGCGGGAATGTGCGGAAATGAAAAAAAGTCTGCCCCACAAAATGGAGACTTGAACCCAAGACCTCTACTCTCTTAAAATAGCTTTGAACCAATTGAGCTATACAAAAAATTAGAGAGAGAGAGAGAGAGAGAGGGGGGGGGGGCTTTGGGTTGCGTGCTTGCTTTGAGAAAGCTCTTTTTCCCTACAAAACAAAAAACACAAAACCCAACACAGACATATAAAGAAAACGAACCTTACGGCTCGAAGTTAGATTTAGCCGAAAAAACTGAATATTTTCAAAAATGAACCTTGCGGCTCAAAGTTAGCTTTAGCTGGAAACTAAATATTTTCCTCAATGTTTCTGATTTTCCGAGATCACCCTAAGGCGCAGGGAAAAGAGCATACACATGAGAAAAATCATTCCTTTCTGTTTCTGATTTGCCCAAATCGCACAGAGTCACAGGGCAAAGAGCATACGCATAAATGAAAGGTATAGATCCGGTAATAAAAAAAGGCTAAATAAACCGAAACCGAAATAAACAGAGAGAAAATAACAGTAAACTGCAAATAAACACTGTATACCTCCAGATCTTAAAAATGACACAACTAGGGCTACTGGAAACCTTTTCGCGTGAAACGAAAGGGGTTCCTCACTGGAACAGATGCTCCCAACACAACAGAGCAGTCCTCTCGGCCCGAAAGCAGTCAGAAACAACAGATCTAGGAAACAACAGTCGGATGCAGTTCTACCGACTTCAGATTTGGATCACCAACGGACGCAGCCCTCAAATAGCTCTGATACCATGTCGAAATTTACAGGGTAAGTTCCTCAGACAGAACACCAAAGGACACCGCTCACAACCAGATCGCAGATCAATACACCAGTATTTTTGACGTGGTTAAAACCCTCAAAGAGGGAAACAGTCCACGGCCTGAGCCAACGCGGCCACTTCAGGCAATTTATTAATAAAAGAATGAAAATTTACATATGCTTCTCTCATGCATGGATTACCCTACAAATGAACCTCCATGCGCTTTAAATAGAAATCATGGACCAATCGGGTATCAAGCCACGGATCAAGTATCTGTAATACCGAGGAGAGAATGAACCGTCGGATCACTACATATCGTGACCGTCGGATTGTAAGTTACAAAATGTACAACGGTAAAGAAACACACTATACCTAACTCTATACCTAACTCTATACTAGACCAAGTTGTACTTAACTATTTCCTATGTGTCAGAATATCCTAACAGTATTCCGCAATAGTGTATAATCGGGATAATCTCTGTGAATATGTGTCATATTATTCAAAATTTCTACATGGTATCAGAGCGAGCTGATTTGTAGAAGAAGTTCTACATGATATCAGTGCTGTATTGATCATCAAATCTATTATTCAGAAAGTGTTTACATTTTATTTCTTCAGGCAAAGTCTGTGATTGGGCCAGGTAGCCTCTGGATTCATCCTTTTTTTGGAAGGTGAGATATCCTGTGAATGCCAATACAGTCGATCTCTGTACGAGAAATACTTTGTTCTCACGAATTTTAGATCATAAGCAGTTGAGTTTTTTGAGCTGGTGGAATTCAAATTTGCAACAGTGTTTTCTTGTTGTCAAAGTTGAAATGTCTTTCAACGGATTGCGATTGGAGTATGCCCTTGAGGGCAGCTCGAACTATATTGCATGGAAGGACAGGATGGAGGCAATGTTAGATGATAATGGGTTGAAGGAGTTCATAGATGTGGATGTCCCAAAACCTACTAATGCTGCTCAAGTCGGGGATTGGCAAAAGAAGACAGCAAAGTGTCGAAGGATTCTATTGGAGGGCGTGAGGGATCACATTGTGTCCAGCCTCCATGGAAAGGCTTCTCCATATTTGATGTGGAAAACGTTGACAGAATTATTCCAAAGCAAGAGCGACTAGAGGAAGTTGGCGCTCAAGGATAAACTCAAAAACATTAGGTTTGAGAATGGAGACAGTATGCCCCAGTATCTCACGAAGTTCACCCAATGCCAGGATAAGCTGGGAAGTGTGGGGGTAACTGTTGAGTATGAGGATATGGTGAGTCTAGAACTCCTTGGCCTTCCTAAGAGTTGGCATAGCTACCAGGAAATGGTGAATGGAAGGGAGAAATTTCCAGGATGGGAGAGACTTTGGTCGGATCTTGTGCAAGAGGAGATTAGACGGCGCACCAGAGATAGTTCTTCATCTATGCATGATGAGGAGAACTGTGCCTTAGCGAGTAAGGCGAAGAAGGGGAAGGGGAAGGTTTCTCTTTCCGAATCCAGTTCTTCCAATGATGGGAAGAAGGTTGACAAGTCGAAGGTGAGATGCTTTCGTTGTCATGAGTTGGGCCATTATGCTATTAATTGCCCAAAGATGAAGGTGAGGCACTTGCTTCACAATTTGAGTTGGATTTCACACTCTTCGCATGCATGGTTTCATCCATGATGGGAAGTGGTTGGTTTCTTGACAGTGGAGCTTCTTTCCACATGATCGGTGACAAAAGTTTGTTCAGTACTTTGGAGGAGAAAGATCTCTAGATACTCATAGGGATGGGTAATGATGAGAAGTATAGTGTCTTAGGTGTAGGCACGGTTATTTTTCGAAGGGAGCATGGAGCTTGCCTTACCTTGACCGATGTCAAGTATTTACCAGGACTGAAGAGAAACTTGGTGTTGATCGCGATGCTGGAAGACAGAGGCTATGATGTAGTCTTTAGTAAGGGAATGGTTTTCCTTAGACACATCATCACTAGACACGTGAAGCAGATTGTTTCACGGGTCAAGAACCTGTATGCTCTTGAGGTTCAAGATGCATGCAAAGCCTTGAGCAACGAGGCAACTGATGGAGACTTGGTGGTTGAGAGGGAGCGTATATTACCTCTCAACATACAGAGCCAGAAGAAGTCTCAGATGATTGTGGAGGAGCCACGATCGGTGCAGAAACTTTAGGAGGTTGTGGAGCAGCCACAACAAGGGAAGCTGAGAGGAGATCGAGTAGAGACATCTACTCATGTAGAGACCTCCAGTAGGGGGAAACTTCAAGCCAGGTGGGCTGAGGGATCGCATGCAGCCATAACTCCAGGTAGGAGGTGGGTGATGTGGATTGATCGTCCCAAGGAGGAGGGGCTGGATCCTTGAGGTACCCAACCTCTTGGATGAGACCTTGCTACGGGAGCCCCGATGTGGAGTAGCAGGAATTGACTGATTGGGTAGAGACAGATGCAGATGGAGCGATAGAGAGAGCGACAGTGTAGGGAATCCCAGGACAGCGCATAGCTAGCAGGTTGCAACAATGCGAGAGGCACAAGTGTTTTGCACAGTGCTAGGTGGCACAGAGAAGTGTGCAATGGTGCGAGATGCATGGAGATGTTGCAGTAGCGCAGATGTCAGAGAGGGAGCACTTGTCAGCAGTAGGTAGAGCTTCAGCATCTCAGTATGTTCCTAGCCCAACAGAGTGGTCAGTTGGGAGTGTTTTTGTTCCAAGTGTTGTTGGAGCAAGTGGACCAGGAAAATGTGTTGCATGCAGAACATTCCAGAGTTGCAGGATAGGGGTTGCAGATAATCCATATCTTGTTGAGAGGGAGTGTTGAGAATGCAACAAGATTATGGAGCTTAGTGGAAAGGAGTCGCCTTCACTAAGTGGGCCCGCAGGGTATTTTTGGTGCAAAGTCTATTTTTAGACATATGGATCATGGTCTATGAGTTGCAGGATGCTGTTTATGGATGATTGGTCATGTTGGGAAAAATGGATGGACTTCTATTTTTGGATCACAGCAGGAGTGATCAGAGTCTATTTTTAGACTGCTAGTCAAAAATAGAAAAGTCAAATATTATTGTCTCATAATAATATTTAGACTATAAACTTTATCTTATCCTCTTGGAGCACTTCAGTTTGAGCTACAGATGTGGCACATTCAGCTGTCAGAAGGAAATACGCTTTCTTTGTGGGTCAGTTGAGCTATTGCATGCAGGACTTCAGTTAGAACTCAAGCAGTTGAGTTTGGTGGAGTTAGATGTGGAGTTGATGGAGTTGTGTTCAGTTGAACTAGTTGTATTCAGTCTAACTGGAGAATACACTAGTGATGAGCTGTGTGAATTGATTTTTAATTAATTCACTAATTATTAACTCATAATGCCACTGAAGAATACATTAGTTAACTCAGTTCATGTACAGTTCAGTGGAGACAGGTGTTAGAGGTTGAGAATGCTATCAGTTGTGACTATAGTTGTGCATGAGACTTTGCACAATCAAAGGATTGAGTATGCCCATGAGAATCGCATATGCCCAGTGATATAGCCTGTGCTCACGTGATTTCTAGTGTGAGTGATTCTCCAAGGTAAATAGAACTTGGAACGAGTTTGGATTCATTCATTCTCTTGCAGGATTGTGCAGTGGAGGCAGGCAAGCATCAGGGGAGATTTGGAGATAAGATCTGAGCTAGTTTTGTGTGTAACATGTGGAGATAGTGTTGGATACTTGTGAGGAGTATTGTACTATGTAAAGTTACATGTTCTCAACATTAATATACAAATAGTGTGGGGTTTTCAGCTGTAAGCTTTCCCCGGGTTACATACTGTGTTAATGTGTGCATGCTATTGATGTTTCATTGTTTTTGATGCTGCTAAATTGATGATCAACGTAGAGGAGGTTATGTATTATGCATGTATTCCGAAATAGTATATAATCGGGATAATCTCTGTGAATATGTGTCATATTATTCAAAATTTCTACACCTTGAATGCCATGTGTTGGTCTACATAAGTCTTCTATCTATCCTGTGCTGCCTTTAGATTCTTCTTTATAACCTACCTTTCTTATTCCATGTCTGCTAACATATCCAGTCCAATAAGTACCTTGTTCACTGGATCACTCCAGAGTATGGGAATATTACAACTCCACCCATACAGTGCCTTGAAAGGACTCATCCTTAATGACTCCTGATAACCATTGTTAAATGAAAATCAACCAATGGAAGATACTCCTCCCATCTCCTATGTTGGTGCCTCACGTGCATCCTCAACATATCATCCAAGACCCTATTGAATCTCTCTATATGTCCATCTGTCTGCGGATGATAAGTTGTACTGAAGGCCAACTCTGTACCTAAGCATGCAAATAGTTCCTTTTAAAACTTGGAAGTGAAATTCGTATCCATAAACATAATATTCTTCAGAACGCCATTTAATCTCACTATCTCTCTGATGAAATCTCATGCAACCTTGCTGGCTAAATATGTAGTCCTCACTAGAATGAAGTGAGCTACCTTACTCAACCTTTCAATGATGACCATAATAGAATCATGTTGTCTTACTGTCCTTAGAATATCTGTAGTGAAATCAATGGAAATGACCTCCCATTTCCATTCTAGAATCACAATAGGATATAGTAGACCACTTGGATGCCTACATTTTTCCTTCACCTGCTGATAATCCCAACACCTAACCACGAACTCGGCCACTTCCTTCTTCAGATTCGACCAATAGTAGAATTTTTTTACCGCCATCAACGTCTTCTAATATCCTGGGTGACTTGAGTATGGCTTGACGTGAAACTCTCCCAAGATAAGCTTCTTGAGCTCACTGCAATTCGACACATAGATATTATCCCTGAATCTCACCAAACCATCTACCGTGAGAGAATAGTTTGCATCCTGATCACATGTACATGTACCTGTACTCTGATGTAACCTGTGCATAATCTCCATATATTTGTCATCCCGTTGTCCTACCTAAAAGATCATATCCTATAAATCTGTCCCATAAGATCTCATAACTGCTATGTGATTCACCTGTACCTTCCTGCTACGAGCATCTACAACTCGGTTCTCCTTTTCCTTAATGTATATGATCTTGAAGTCAAACTCACTAAGGGTAGCCAACCATCTAGCTTGTCTGGCATTTAGATTCGACTGGTCAAACAAATATCTCAACCCATTATGATCCTTTATCAATACAAACCTCCTGCCAAGAAGATAGTGCCTCCACATCTTCAATGCATGTATGATCGCTGCTAGCTCAAGATCATGTGTCATATAATTCTGCTCATGCTCATTTAGTTTCTGTGACTCATAGCACACTACTTATCTTTCTTGCAAAAAGGACTCCACCAAGTCCTCTCTTGCAAGCATCTGTACACACCGCAAATTCTTTGTCCAAATGTGCAATCTTTAACACTAGTGCATGCGTCAATAGATGCTTGAGATGCTCAAAACTAGTTCCACATTCTTCTGCCCATTCGAACTTTTTAACTTTCCTATGAAATGATGTGATAGGATATGTAATGCATGAGAATTTCCTATTGAACCTACTGTAGTAACCTACCAATCCCATGAATGTTCTCACCTAATCCACATTCTTAGGAGCTACCCACTCCATGATGGCCCTTATCTTTTCTGGATCTGCTGCTATGCCTTCCTTGGAAACAAAATGTCCTAAGCAATGCACTTCTATTGGAAAGAATCTGCACTTGCTAAGCTTAGCATACAACTGATGCTCTCTTAGCAATCTCAACACTGCTGCTAAATTCTCGGCATGCTCTTCCTCATTCTTGTAGTATATCAATATGTCATCAATGAATATAATAAAAAACTTGTCCAGATAAGGACGTAATGCGCTATTCATCAAACATATAAATGTAGTTGGAGCATTAGTCAAACTGAATGGAGCTACAACAAACTCATAATGCCCATACCTAGTTGTAAACACAATCTTATAGATATCCTCTTCCTTGATGCATACTCGATGGTATCCCGATCTCAAGTCGATCTTGGAGAAGACTGCTTCTCCCGTCAACGGATCAAACAAATCATCAATCCTCAGCAATTGGAACATGTTCTAGATCATTACCTTGTTCAATTGCCTGTAATCAATGCACACTGAGAGTACCATATTTCTTTTTTATGAATAACACTGGTGCACCCCAAGGTGATACACTTGGCCTAATGTATCCCTTGTCAAGCATCTCCTTTAACTGCAATTTTAGCTTTACTATCTCTAGAGTGCTCATCCTGTAACGTGCCTTTGATTCTGGTGTTGTCCCTGGCACCAACTCAATAGAGAAATCTAGTTCCATGTGGGAAGTAACTTTGGAATCGCTGATGGAAACATGTCCTGATACTGCTGCAATACAAGGTACCTCTTGAAGATTTCTGCATCCTCAACATCCTTTCCCTTGTCACTAGATATATGCACTACAAACATCACACAACCATTTTTACAACTACGCTTAGCCTGCATAGTGGTAACCATCCTCACTAATGTGGGCTTCTTATTTCCTCGCAAAATTCTCTTTTCCCCACTATCATCCACACTCTCAATGGCCTTGTCAAAGCAATCCACTTTGGTCCTATGAAGGTACAACCAATCCATACCCAAAATCATACTATACGAGCCCAATTGTAGTACATTCAAATATGCTGTTGTAGGCATACCATTTAACTCAAATGCACAATCTCTTACCCAATGGTGAACTCTGTTCTTTGTACCTGTAGCCAACTGTACCAACCAAGATTTTGCATGCACTACTTTTCTCAAACCACACTTATCCACCAGGTCAGGATTAATATAACTATAATTAAATCTAAGATCAATCAAAATATAAACAAAGTGATTACAAAGCTTACCGTCCATCTCAATGATATATGCCAGATGATCTGCCTGCCTATTTTCCACAACTGCATAAATCCGAGGAATGATATGAACAACATCACCAACTGTATTTGTCTCTTGAGCACTATAGATCTGGGGTCTACCACCCTTATAATGTGGACAATCCTTCTTATGATGATCCTTGTCACGTATCCAACACTACAATGGTGCTCTACCATCGCCTCTAGTCTGCTATTCTCCATGTCCCTTCTCAGTTGTATTGAATTTCTTGTAAGGGACTACATTTTCTTTCTCACTTGCATCTTGAGGTCTTCCTCACTTTGGCAACCATTTTCCTTTAACTTTCTTGTTTCCTTTCAAGTCAATCTTAGGCTCGAATTTTCGCTTCAAATGCTCATAACAATGTTTCAGATTTTAGATGGCCTCCTCCAATGATCTAGGTTCATCAAACTCAATATGGTCTCTGTATGCTACTGACAGTCCACTGATTAATCTTTGAACCTCAACCTTCTCCTCCTTGAGTTAAGGTACATATCTCAACAACACCAAGAACCTACTAGTGTACTCATCATCTATCATGGAACACATTTGCAACTCATAAAAATCCTTAACTCTGTCATCATAGTACCTTTTCGAAAAATACTTCTTCTTGAAGATCCTCTCAAACTCATGTCAAGTTAAGTCATCCTCATAAATACCTTTGAAATTATTCACATCTTCCCACCAAATATCTTGTTTACCTTTGAGACTGAAAGTGGCTATCCTTGCTTTCATGTTTTCTAAATAATCATGCAATTTGAAGAACTTCCTCATACCAAGAAAGCATGCTTCTACATCCTATGATTTCTTCATCTCTCCATCAAAGGTAGGTGGCTTTGCTTTCTTAAATTCAATCAACAAGTATCCCCTATCACTCCTCCTGTAAGGATGATAATGATGGAAATCATGATGCATGTCAAATTCAGAATTAGAATAGTACCTGTGCCTATCACCCCTGTTGGAAATACTGCGAGGGGGGTGAATCAGTATTTCTTTTTCTCACTATTGTTTTACTAGTTAAAAAATATATGTTCAGAGCACAAAATGAACAGCAGGAATAAATTCTTTTATTAATATAACTGTGCAGTAAAATAAATACAATAAATAGATTGTCACAATTGGTTGCCAAGCTCCTTCGGCGGTCGCAATAACTCTTAAGCCCAGACCTCCGATGAGGTGCGGACCCGATATGGCTTTAGACTCCCTTTAATATTGTTTCGGGTCTGATGAGCATCGGCGTTCACTGTAAACAATAGACCCATTCCTCTGATGTAACGTGGGCCCGATGCCTCCTTACATTTCTTCCTAAACTGAATTCGGATCCGTCATATCGGCGGATTCCTTATCGGCGAGTCTTGATGGGTTGTGGACCCGATCTCCTTTAGGCTGCTCCAAATATAATTTTGGCTCCGAATGATTTCGGCGATCGCTACCTCCGCTGCTCCGATGTGATACAAGAGTTCTGCAGACCCGATATGGTTGTATATTCTGCTCTATAAGATTTCGGCTCCGAGCTGTCGGCGGTGTCACATATCGCATCCCCCGATCCTTCCGACGCGATCGCTCCGATATGCCGATTGCCGATTAGATCTCTGCCATCCATTATTCCTTTAGATCGGACGATCAGCGCTAAATCGCATATCGCGTCCACTCTCACCCCTAAGGGTTCCGATACGATATCGCTGCTATTTGCCTCCACTCCCGATAATCGTTAATACATGCATATGTGGGTTTTCATTACCCGAACAATCGCCTGATAGTATTAATGAAGGCATATATGGCTCAACAGCTCCCGATAATGTTGTCTAAGGCATATATGGCTCTGTTTGCTTCACTTGCTCCTCCGATGGCTCCTCTTGCTTTGGCATGTATATGGCTCCTCCGATATGGCTCCTCTTGCTCTGATATATGTGGCTCCTCCGATATGTTCTTCTCTGCTCCAACGTGGCTCCTCTGGCTTGGTCCGCTCCTCTTGGCTCCTTTTGCTCCTCTTGGCTCTGATATGCTCTGTCTCCTCCTCTTGAATATTGCCATATTGACACCAATGACAATCTGTGTCCAACAATCTCCCCCTTTGTTATTGATGGCAATATTCTTCTGCCTTCTCCCCCTTTGACATCAATGGCAAAGGAATGCAGACGAACTCCCCCTGTCAAGTTGCTCCCCCTATCCTGCTGCATCTTTATGAATAGACTTGAGTGATGATAAAGGAATAACCCCCATCTTTTGTCGCAGGTGTTCGAATGCTTCCCGAGGAAGAGGTTTAGTGAAAATATCAGCTATCTGCTCCTTAGTACTTATATATTCCAGAGCGATTTTTTGTTCAGCTACTAAATGATACTTGATTGGTATATGTTTAGTTCTTTAGTGCATCACTGGATTTTTGCTGAGACTGATAGCACTAGTGTTGTCACAATAAATGGTAATTGGTTGATTTGTACATATGTTGACATCTTTTAGCACTTCCTTCATCCATAGTATCTGAGTACAACAGTCTGCTGTAGCAATATACTCGGCTTCGGTTGTGGATAATGATATGGATGACTGTTTTTTGCTGAGCCAGGATACCAAACAGTCTCCTAGGAAGAATGCATTTCCACTAGTACTTTTCCGATCATCTATATTTCCAGCCCAATCAGCATCGGTGTATGCAGTTACAGTCAGTGTTGAGCTCCTTGGGTACCAAAGACCGAAATCTGAAGTTCCCTTCAGATATCTGAGGATTCTTTTTTGGGAGCCGATTGAAATCTTCCCACCATTCCTACTGCTTGCATTATATCCGGTTGTGTAGCTGTTAAGTATAGGAGGGCTCCAATCATTGACCTGTAATGAGTTGCATCTACTAGAGGAGAGTCATCATCTTTGCTCAGTTTGCAGTTTGTGGTCATGGGAGTGCTCATGGGTGCACAGTCCTCCATTCCATATTTTTTGAGCATGTCTTTTAGATATTTGGCTTGAGATATACACAATCCTTCTCTGGTTTGAGATACTTGAAGTCCAAGGAAGTGGGACAGTTCTCCTATCGTTGACATCTCAAATTCTTTTGCCATGCTTTGAGAAAATTCATGGCTCATTTCATCATTATTACTAGCAAAAATCAGATCATCGACATAAACAAGAGCAACTAGTAACTTACCTTGATCTGTCTTTATGTATAGATTGCTTCCAGCCACTCCCTTTTTGAAGCCTTGTTGTTGGAGATAGTTATCCAGTCTTGCATACCAAGCTCTAGGAGCTTGTTTCAACCCATACAAAGCCTTTTTCAACTTACAGACTAGGTCCTTTCCTGTTGTTAGATCAAAACCTTCTGGCTGCTCCATGTAGACTTCCTCCTTGAGTTCCCCATTTAGAAATGTTGATTTCACGTCCATTTGATAGATTTTGAATCCTTTCGAGCAAGCAAATGCTAAAAACATCTTGATAGCTTCCATACGGGCCACTGGTGCAAACGTCTCTTCAAAGTCAACTCCTTCAATTTGCGAATAGCCTTTGCAAACAAGTCTTGCCTTGTTTCTGATAACCTTTCCTTCCTCATTCATTTTATTTTTGAACACCCATTTGGTTCCTATTATGTTTTTGTCCTTCGGACGAGGTACCAGCTCCCATGTCTTGTTCTTCTCAATTTGGGACATTTCTTCTTCCATTGCTTTTACCCAATGAGGATCCTTACTTGCTTCTGTGAATGTTTCTGGTTCTATCATAGATAGGAGGGCAATGGCTTTTCTCTTGGGTGAGGTTGTTATCCTTCTTCTGGTCTGCACACCTTCATCTTTATCGCAAATGATCTGTTCTTCTGGATGATATCTTTCTACATACTTCATCTTTGAAGGGGTATGAGGTGGTTCTCTTTCATCTTCTTCTTCTTCATCATCTATCTCTTCTTCTTTAGATTCTTCTTCTTCAATGAGAAAGTCATCTTCTTGTTCTTCAATTTCCTTTTCTGGAAGATCTTCATCAACCTTTACATTGATGCTTTCCACTATTTTCTTCAGTCGAAAATTGTAGCACTTGTAAGCCTTGCTCCGTGGAGAATATCCAAGAAATATCCCCTCATCAACCCGAGAATCAAATTTTCCAGGTGAACCATCATTTATTTTTATGAAGCACTTGCTTCCAAATATTTTGAAATACTTCACTGAAGCAGGTCTCCCTTTCCATAGCTCATAAGGAGCTTTGTCACAATTTGGTCTCAATTGAGTCTGATTCAATGTATAGACAGCTGTCCCTACTGCTTCCCTCCAGAATTTAGGTTGTAGGTTTGCCGCTAACAGCATGGTTCTTGCCATTTCTTGGACAGTTCGGTTTCGTCTTTCAACTACCCCATTTTGCTGAGGTGTTATGGCAACCAAGTATTCCCTTATAATTCCATGAATATTGCAGAACTCTCTGAACTCGTTTGATGTGAATTCTCCTCCTCGGTCTGTTCTGAGACACTTAATTTTTGAATATTTTTCATTTTCTACAAGGGCTTTTAGATTCTTAAAACACTCAAAAGTTTCAGATTTATACTTTATGAAATATATCCACATCATTCTAGTATAATCATCAACAAATAATACAAAGTACCTTTCTCCTTGGAGAGCTTGATTTCTAGTTGGCCCACACACATCAGCATGTATGATCTCCAAGGCTTTGATGTATAGTGTTCCTTTGTCTTGTGGCTGGTTCTGGTCTGTTTTCCATGTTGACATGGACCACACACTGCTTGATTTGGTTTGGACAACCTTGGGATGTCTTGTACAGCTTTGATCTTGCTGATATTGACCAGATTTTCGAAGCTGGTATGTCCAAGTCTCTTGTGCCACAACCAACTCTCATCTGCCTGACTCAAGTAGCATTTGTTTTCCTGAATCTTGTTCAGAACGTAAATGTTGTCTGGTGTTCTCACTCCTTTTGCCACAAGTTTCCCTGAGGCAGAGTTCCTTATTTCACAGTCTTTGGTGCTGAAAACAACCTTATGTCCTTGATCACAAATTTGGCTGACACTCAGAAGGTTGTGTTTGATTCCGTCAACCAGCAGAGCATCTTGAGCTTTTCCTTTTCGATTGATCAGAGTAACTGTTCCTCTTCCTGCAATTTTTCCAGTTCCGCTTCCAAAGGACACATTCCCTTCCTTTTTGCTCAGTGAGATAAATTTCCTTCTGTCTCCTGTCATGTGTCTGGAGCACCCACTATCCACAAACCACTGGTTTCCATTATTTTGCGCAAATAGAGCCAGGCCGCATTTGTCCATTGTAGAGATCTTGCTGCTCGTCTTTCTTCCTTTGAGTGGGCAGTTTTGTTCATAGTGTCCATTATTGTAGCAAAAAGAGCAAGTCAGATCAAATTTAGTCAAGGGATCGAATGAATTGAAGATTTTGATTTGTCCCTGTCTTTTGGGAGCATATGAGTTGATTACTCGGTCCTTTTGCGTTGTCTTCTCACTTCTGCGAGCCATACAGTGTCTAGCTTGGTGACCGAAGTTTTTATAGTGAAAAAAGTGTCCAAGAAATATGGTTTTGAAGTAACCACGGTTTAATTCGCTTTCCTTTCTGAGAATTACTCCTCCCTCGTCCTTTGGATTTTTGATGGGCCCTTGGTGGGGTACAGATTTGTATTTGCTGTAGTGTCCATGATTCGACTCCACATTCTTCTTTGGAGTAACTCTTTCTTTATTCTTGGAATCTGGGATGCACTTGTGATAAGATACTTTTTCATCTTTTGGGTTGCAGGAAAGTGCATCGGCATAGCTTTTCACACTATTCTTAGTGCTTGAGGATTCTCCCTTGAAACCTATTCCAGACTTATCATATTGAGGTTTTTGATTTTTTAGAATAGTATCAAGTATTTGAGAGCTTTTACAACCCTTTTTAATTTGCTCCAACTCCTTTATCAGAGATACTACTTCGGCCTCACGTTCTTCACAAGTCTCTTCTTTTTCCTTGAGCTTTGTTTCCAAGAGATCTTCTCTCCTTCTTATTTCCTCGTTTTCCACTTTGAGAGAGATAATTTTGTTCTGCAGTTTTTCGTTCTCTTCAATGGCACTTATTAACAGTTCATCGACATTTCCTTCTGGCCCCGAGTCATCATCATCTGTGAGTGCCATGAATAATGCTTCTTGGCTTTCATCATGATTGCTTTCCTCATCTAATTTCTTTTTGATGACCATAAACTCATCCTCATCAGACTCACCTTGCTTGGAGAGAAGGTTTTTCTTATTGAACCCTTTCTTTTTGTATGTCATTCTTTTAGAATTTCTTTCATCATCACTGTCTGGTTTATGAGGACATTTTGCTGCATAATGACCTATTTTACCACATTTAAAACAGATAAGAGGATACTTGCCTTTAAGCTTAGATCCTCTCTTCAGCTTTCGTACATATTGAGCCAATTCGGATTCCACATCTGACTCATCACTACAGTCATTCCTTTCTTTCCCTTTCTTTGACTTTGAGGCCTTGAATGCTGCATCTTTGGAGCTAGGTCCACCTTTCCTCATTTCATAGGCAGTGAGAATTCCATGGAGTTCATCCATTTTGAGGGTGTCAAGATCCTTTGATTCTTCTATAGCACTTATTTTGGAGTCAAATCTGTCTGGAAGGGACCTTAATACCTTTTGTACAATAATACTTTCTTCAACCTTTTCGTGCAATCCTTTCAGGGAATTTACCACTTCAGCTACTCGGAGGAGGTATGCTGCAATATCTTCTTCCTCTTCCATCTTCAAACTTTCAAATTGTCTTCTGTGAGTTTGAAGCTTTGCCTTTTTGACTTTTGAGTCT
The DNA here is from genome assembly GCA_031772625.1 of Pinus tabuliformis. NCBI lineage: Eukaryota > Viridiplantae > Streptophyta > Pinopsida > Pinales > Pinaceae > Pinus > Pinus tabuliformis. The sequence goes on along the minus strand of CM062819.1, from coordinate 1,947,969,221 downwards.
CCATCGTACAAGCTAACTAGCTTCTCCCACATTTCTCTGGCAGAGTTACAGTGCATGATTTTTGTAAACTCGGAATCAGTGATTCCATTGGTGATAGAGTTCATGGCTTTTGCATTTGCAATGTAGGCTTTCCTCTCGTCTTGGTCTGTTGGAAGAGTGGAAGTCGCTCGGTATTCAGTTTGACAAAAATGCCAAACTTCATGTCCAAGGGACATTAAATATTAAGTCATTCTTTTCTTCCAAAACCCAAAGTTAGTGCCATCAAACAGAGGAGGTTTTCCTGATGCTTCATGATTTCTCATCATGGTTGCTGATCCTTCTTCAAGCTGTTAGGCTAGAATGAAGAAGCCGGCTCTGATACCAATTGTTGGAAATACTGAGAGGGGGGTGAATCAGTATTTCTTTTTCTCACTATTGTTTTACTAGTTAAAACATATATGTTCAGAACACAAAATGAACAGCAGGAATAAATGCTTTTATTAATATAACTGTGCAGTAAAATAAATACAATAAATAGATTGTCACAATTGGTTGCCAAGCTCCAACTTGGACTTTGGTGAGGCTCCAACCTCCTGAGCACCAACTCTATTTTGCCAAGACACCAATCTTGGACTTAGGAGCACCAACTCCCAAGGACTTCAATCCTGTTCAATTCTGAGGCTCCAACCTCTTTGGTATACACTGGTGTGCTGCTGCGCTCTTTTCAGCTTCCACTGCTTCTGCTGCCCCCTTTTCTTCTGCTGCTTTCACTATCTCATGCTCAGGTTATACTGTTCACGAACAACCACTACAGTTCTCTGTTTTTTTTACTTTTATATGCTCCATGCCCCTGTCCATTCGTTTCCTCTTACATGCTGGCTCTTTGGCTTCCTCCTCACTTGATCGCTTGACACTTCGGCTTCCATTCCTTTGCTTCTTCTGTCTATACAAGTGTTCCAAAATCTGAGTAGAAAAACCCAAACTCCCCTTTCTTAAATAAAACTCGGCCCTTGACTTGTGGTTAATACCTTACAGGCTTTATCGGAGGCGTTTAATCACCCATCGGAAGCCACCACCCGAGCGTTTTAATCAACCATCGGAAGCCACCACCTGAGCGTTTTAATCACCCATTGGAAGCCACCACCCGAGCGTTTTATCAACCATCGGCAGCCATCAACCGAGCCTTTAATCAACCATCACCGAGCGCTTTAATCAACCATCACCCAGGTTTTAATATATACCTTAACCCCACGGCCATGTATCATATAATACACGGAAAACATTATAAACCCCCGCTCTAATTCAAATGCCGGACTTCAATTATTATGCACCCGCCTTTACAATTATCGGCGGGTCCGGATTTCGGCGGTTGCAATAACTCTTAAGCCCAGACCTCCGACGAGGTGCGGACCCGATATGGCTTTAGCCTCCCTTTAATATTGTTTCATGTCCGATGAGCATCGGCGTTCACTATAAACATTAGACCCATTCCTCCGATGTAACGCAGACCCGATGCCTCCTTACATTTCTTCCTAAACTGAATTCGGATCCGTCATATCGGCGGATTCCTTATCGGCGAGTCTTGATGGGTTGCGGACCCGATCTCCTTTAGGCTGCTCCAAATATAATTTCGGCTTCGGATGATTTCAGTGATCGCTACCTCCGCTGCTCCGATGCGATACAAGATTTCTGCGGACCCGATATGGTTGTATATTCTGCTCTATAAAATTTCGGCTCCGAGCTGTCGGCGGTGTCACATATCGCATCCCCCGATCCTTCCGATGAGATCGCTCCGATATGCTGATTGCCGATTAGATCTCCTTCGTCCATTATTCCTTCAGATCGGACGATCAACACTAAATCGCATATCGCGTCCACTCTCACCCCTAAGGGTTCCGATACGATATCGTTGCTATTTGCCTCCACTCCCGATAATCGTTAATACATGCATATGTGGGTTTTCATTGCCCGAACAATCGCCCGATAGTATTAATGAAGGCATATATGGCTCAACAGCTCCCGATAATGTTGTCTGAGGGATATATGGCTCTGTTTGCTTCACTTGCTCCTCCGATGGCTCCTCTTGCTTTGGCATGTATATGGCTCCTCCGATATGGCTCCTCTTGCTCTGATATATGTGGCTCCTCTGATATGTTCCTCTCTGCTCCAATGTGGCTCCTCGGGCTTGGTCCGCTCCTCTTGGCTCCTTTTGCTCCTCTTGGCTTTGATATGCTCTGTCTCCTCCTCTTGAATATTGCCATATTGACATCAATGACAATCTGTGTCCAACAACCCCTCCTATCTAGAGTATCCAAGGACCTACCATCTCTTATTGTTTCACCTCTATCCAACCTATGAGCACCATGAGACCTGCTTCCATATGCCCCATTAGTTTTTCCCTCTCGCTAATGGTTGATCTGAAGTGGTCCTTGTCGTTGCAACTCTGACAAACTTTGAAGGAGTACTGCATTAACCTCTACTTGTTTCTCTTGTTCCTGCATGATTTTATCATTGTGCGCCTTACAACTCTTTATTTCTTCCATCAAGCTTCTCAACGTGCTTGCTAAATCAAAGGAGTGTCTTTGTAGTCTACCATCTTGCTAGCCATTTTGATCTCTTTCCTGCAAGGCACACTATGTCAGCTAAACCAAGTCACAATAAATCAACATACCTTAGTATACTTTGGGGAGGATACCTTGTCTGCAAGATCAACAAATCAGCGTGATACATGTACAATATAATCATGACAACATATAGAAATGTAACACATAAGCATGTAACCATATATCCATCATTCTCACTAGAGTCCAGTCATCAATGCATGACCATATCAACTACACATACCATGACCTCATGCATGACAACAACAACCATGTCATTGTACATTGACAGTATGCAAGCATAACAACATGTAACCAATCATACACCCATGACAACACACTTCACACAACAACATCTTCCTTCACATGGCAACATCACTATAACCATGACCGACACCGTGCATAAACAACAAGCACATAGACCACAAGGATGATTAACACACGTGAAACCGACATGAATGCATGACCAACACACAACCCATCCATTGTGAGGGGTGAACCACGCTCTGATACCACTCTATAGTATCAGATATGACCCAAAGAGAGTGCAACACGCTCTGATACCACTCTGTAACACCCTCCTCCCATATCTACCCAACTAAATGCCCAACTAGGGTAAACACATGATGAGAGGCTACTATGATATGATTCAGCCTCCTAGGTATCCTTAAGGAAGTGGAATCGATGGAAACCTATCAAACATACCTTCCACATCATCAACAACACTCCCAAGAGCCATCTCAACCACACAAGTATCATGCCCATGGGTCCCACTGAGTTTTAAGTTATTAAACCTATGGATGCTCCCACAATCCTGCATGCCTATGTCTAGGGACAATTTCCAGCAGACTTGTGCCAGTGTCCATGGGATTTAAGGCACTTTTCAAGCCCATAATTCTGACCACTGCCTAGAACTTGTTTTAACTTATGAAATCCATTAAACACATGATTAAAAGACTAATAAACCAAAAACTAACTCCAGGACTAGGCCTGACCATCCCCAATTGGAAATAACATTATGTCAAACACTTGGAATCAACACAATCTACAGGTCTATGATATAAGACAAAGCATGAATGATTGAAAACTCTTACGAGACATGACAAGAAGGATCACCACCTTCTCCCTTGAACTGTTATGACATCAATTAGGTCTTGCATCCATTATCCTTTTAGTTACAAGTAAATACATGAAACAACCATGACAATAACTAGTCATATAACCATGCTTATAACCAACATTAAACCATGAAAGTAACAATGATATAACAACTATTAAATCCACATATAAACAAGTACAAAAGAAAGAGAACTTAGCTTTTATTAAACATAGGAAAATCCGACCAGCTTCGTGACTTACACATACCACCTGACCATAGACATGGCTGAACCAAATATTTCTTTTAGCCAATCACCCCCGTGCCATATTCCAAGCATGAATGTGGGATCTCATGGATAAACCAATCCAAAACAGATCACACCAAAACCAGTGCTCTGATCACAGAACCGAACCAAACTAGGAATGCCATCTAGAATCCATCACTATCCTTGAGGAATTTATTGTCTCCTTGTATCTCAGGATTTACCGTAATCCAATCCTAGATCACTAGGCCCTAAACCAAGACATCTCCCTCGGGATTTACTGTGTATCCTACCAAAACTAGTCAAGGGATTCCTAGGCCTTTGGGAATGAACCTTGAGACCACCTCCACCCCAGATTCTGAAATCCATCCAACAATTCCAAAGCTCAAAACTGAGATCAACATCCCAACACACCATGGCATGAGGAAAAAGGCAAGGCTAGACTGAAAACCACTATCAGCAAGAGAACCATACACCAACATGCATGTCAAAACCATCTAGGAAATCACACATGCAATATGTTACCTGCAAGTATTCTTGTTGAAGTTGCTTGATCCTGTTATTCCTTGCTTGCTCCTTGCTTTCCTTCCTTCCCATTTTTTTTCTTTTCTTTCCTTTCTCCAAAGCTAGAGTTCTCCAAGAAAACTCTAAGTGTCCAAGAGTAAGAGAGAGAGAGAGAGAGAGAATAATGGGAGAGCTCCAAAATTGAACTGAGAAAAGGTTACAAACTGATCCTCAGAAGCCCTTTTATTAATGAGGCCTCTATTTTCTTCATTTTCCATTATTTTCCTTCATTTTCCTCGTCACATGTAACTTGTGACCTTTCACCTTACTTTTCTCCTATTTTCCTTTATTTTCATAAATAAATTTGCCGAAAATTCCTTGCTTTTTAATGCCTTTTCCTTTGCCAATTTCCTTTAGCCATAAACACATCCAGTGATGCCCACTAGGATATCTTTTCCCACATTCAGCTTGGAATAAGTGTCCCTTAAACGTGGTCTTATTTTTCCTTTATTAAATTTTATTACATGAAATTTTCACCAGGGATGTTACATCGATAAACATAAGTGAATTAATCGTATCGATTCAAATAACTTCTTTTCTTCCCCTCGTAGCCATTTCTCCTTTGTACTTTTAAAATATTATGTCGATCAGTAACATTTTCACTACGCTTTAGGTATAGATTTATTGATATGATAAACAACCACCACCTGTTGTTGGGCATGGAATGCCCCCACAACATGTTTTGGGGCTCAAAGCCCAAGTTTTGGTCAAAGGTTCTGTAAGACTCCACGAATTACAAGCGCAAAGAGCGAGGTATAGGATGAGTCATAAGGTTGTCTACCCTAATGTATTGTAACAGATGTAAAGTCATGTCGGCCTACCCATGGTCCACGGACCATGGGAGTGTATAAATAGAGCGAGGCTCTATGTGTAAAGATAACGATGATTTGAGAGAGAAGAGTCTAAGTGTGCTGGGTCGTAGTGGTAGGAAAAGGCTCTACAGCTGAGTGCACAGAGGCCTAGTAGAGTCCGTAGCTGAGTGCGCGGACCCATGCAGTTGAGTGCACAGGGCGATGTCGAGTATGTAATCTGGATCAGAGATTAATAAAGAGAAGTTGATTCCTATTTTGGTGTATCTTTTGTGCATTGTCTTCTTTACTTTTATGTTGGTTTATTTTATGGCATGCTCTGATATGATTGATTAATATGCTGTAATATTCATACACACAAGTTAAGTAATCGAGTAATAACATATTAACAACAAGGAACTTGGGTATTGTACGGGTTGCACCCCGGATAGGGCTACGCAAAAGAAGCATCACAGGCTGCGAAGGCCTGGCAAGTGTGCGTAGCAACGTGCACACAGGGTTAAACCATGGATCTTCAAAATCTTATCAGACATCCACAGGGTGCGGAAACCTGGTTCTAGCACCCTCCCATACTACTTCGGGTGAGACTTTAGTTTGCGCTGCGCGGACTGTTGCTGAAAGGGCTAGTAGTACCGGGATTTGTTTGGTTAAATCACCTCTGAACCTGGGTCAGGCCCATACAAGCCAACAAATGGTTCCATTGCTGGGACCGAGATCTGCATAAGGGATGTCTGATGTCATGCCACTCGAACCCAACAAAGAAAGAAATTGAAGAGTGGTTGGACAAGAAGATTCATGAGTTCGCGACACAGGAAAACAGAACTCCGCAAGTATCTAAGGAATAGTGGTTGGAGCACTACTTGTATACGGAAATCCACGAAATTTTCTTTTCATCCTTTCTTTCTGAGCTATATGAGTGGATCGCGAAGTTGGCAGATAGCCAGGGAAGGTGTAGGCTTGACAAACCAATAGCATGGACTCCGAAATTAGTGCACAGACTAGAAGTGTCAGAAGATAAGATCACACGTGTTGTGGACCATTGGCTCGACCGGGTAATAGGAGGATTTATCACTGAGTTCGCGGTAGACACGACCATTAGCTATAGTGAGGCAGAACGACGTTTTCTCAAGGGACTGTGAGGTAAGTATATTAAATCTTTGAACATTTGGATTAAGATGATATTGTGTGAAAAGCAGGTTATGCGAACAAATTAATGTTTGGGACTACATGGAGCAGGAAGATCTACAAATGTGGAAGTAGTGAAGAATTAGAAAATAGTACCTTAATTTCACCCTCTCGGGAGAGCGAGGAAGAGCTTGCGAAGGTTTCTCTGAGAAGCATGGTTAGTTTGATAAGGCAGCGAATTCCGTGTTTACCACCTCCACCCACACCGCCACCCGTTTCACTCCCCTCACCTCCACCTCCGCCCACTCCACCTCCGCCACCACTACAGTTCAGTATGGCGAGCGCGATCAAGCTACCGGTATTCAGAGTAGGGAATGAAGATCCGGACCAATTATGGTTTGTGGTAAGAGCGGTATGGGAAGCACAAGGTGTCACAGATGACAATATTAAGAAAGCCACTCTAGTAAGCGTGCTGTAGGATCGCACATTGACATGGTAAATCAAGCATTCTAATGACCACCCAAATGCAGGAATTGCAGAGATCCAGGCCACGCTGAATAGGGAATTTAGCAGGCCGAAGTCAAAAACACAATTGATCATCGAATTTAAAGAGATCATGATGCTCCCGGGTGAGATCCCCCAAGATCTGGATCAACGGCTGAAGAGTATGATTCGTGAAGCCAATATGATTTTGACAGATGGACATCATTGCACATGGTTTGTAGCATCTCTGACACCACACTTGAGGATGGTGCTATCACAACACAAAATTTCCACCCAAGCCGAAGCATTGGAAATGGCAATGAGATTACAAGACCCCTATACAATACCCTGGGTTGGGAGTCCAATAAATCCACGCACAACTACAGAAAAAAATCCACGTGCAACTACAAAATCTATGTCTGGAATGCAGAGTTTGAAATAGGATAGGGCACCTCGGCCAGAGGCGTGCGAGGAAGTATGGTGCATAAAATGAAAAGGCCAGGGCCATGAAAAAGATCATTGTCCAGTGTCTGCAAACTATTTGGTAGGAGGAGGGCCGATGTCGTTGAGACAGAGGCACAGGCAAGGCTGAGCGCGACACCTGCTTTATGGTGCGCGATCTATCAGATAGGAGGAAAACACAGTATGGATAATTTTCATTTGTTGCCGAAGTATACACAGATATCACAACAATTGTTTTGTAATTTCTGCAGGTCGGTAGACCATGATGAAGGCACTTGCTGCAGTTATGAACTAATGATGTATTAAACCCCTGTCTACGGGATACAGACCGAAACGCGAGCCCTTGACCCAAATACGAGGATGTCATGGCACGGTTGAGGACGAGGCAGAATGGGACCAAGAATGGGGCTTGGACAACTAATTTGTTACAATTGGAGAGGGCCAGGGCACTATGCGCACAATTGTACCAACCCGACAAGGATATCATGTTTGGATTGTGCTCAGTTTCATCATGAGAGAGAAGACTTCCCTTTGTTGATCACAAGGATGTGCGAAAAGGGATATTCCAGCCCCCTCCAACTCAAAATATACAAATGACGAGGTCTGAGCTGCGTGAAGAAGACCCAAATGTAAACACGATGCTTGGAAGCGGTATGACCACGGGGGATGATAAGGGGAAGTAGCCAGAAGAAAGTGCGTGGGTTTGCAAGGCTCCTGCCAAGGAACCCAAGTTTGATTTAGAACGTGCGAAGGAGACATTCATGGAAGGTAAGAAGAGCTTCACGAAGGCCTCCACTTTAGGTACTAATGATCAACTAGAACCCAGGATGGATCCTTCAATGCTCACTACCTTTCTGGAGACATGCATGAAGCTGTTGTGCGATAGAAAAGCAGTTAAGGGACTACATGAATTGATAACTAGGTGCACGGGGTCAGGGGAACCACACGTGGTCCAGAAACTGGGGAAGCATGCATTGTGCACTAGAAGGGAAATGAGGTTGAATGCACAGATTGGTGAGTATGAAATAGATCAGGTAATCCTAGCTCTAGGTTCGGAAGCGAATGTATTACCAAAGCAAACATGGTAATACATGGGCAGACTCGCGTTACAATGGTACCATATTTAGTTATGAATGGCGAACCAACAAAAGATTTTTCCCATGGGAAGATTGCAAGGGGTAACAGTAGATATTGAAGGTGCGAGCGCACAGGAATATTTTGAAGTGATAGAGATTATCGATGATAGTAACCCCTATCCCACGCTGGTAGGAATAGACTAGGCCATCGATATGAACAGAGTCATAAATCTAAAGAAGCGCAAAATGATCTTCGAGAAAAACTCACTACGCATAGTAGTACCACTGGATCCAGTCGAAGGAGTGTGCTACATCGATCACTGCACGACGATGATAGTGATGACGATATTAATTGTATTTACAAGATAACTATGCGAGACCAGGATTGGGTGAATTCTACTGCAGATGGGATAATCTCGTGGGAGCGCAAAAGATCCTGCACTTCAGATTCAGACGAAGAAGTAGAGCGGTGGCAGAATCGATTGCATGAAGTAACAACACTTGATTGCAACATGATGGTTTGATCATTGAGATGCGTGACCATAGAGGCAAAGAAGCTACCGACATATGATGGATTGTCAGCGGTGGATAAATTTCTGAGCAAATTTGAAAGTGCAGTACGAGAATAGCAGCGGTTCGATGTGCTAAAGTGGGCACTATGTGCAAAATCCACCCGATGATATAGTACGCATCAAGGAAATTTTGAAGACTGGCATGGATGTAGAAGGATGATGTGCCTACGTTTTGGAAAACCCCAGCTTCGAATGAAAGTCGGTCAGCAAGGGCGGAACAACTTGCGCGGCCACCTTTCTCGATGGGTACAAACATATGTTGTACAACCAGTACAAGCACACCCTAACCCCAGAATAGAAAGTCGGAACAAATCGCAGCAGCAGGAAAGACGACGTGCACTACCAATTATCTATGGGGAAGCATTCGATAGAATGTGCGAAGTGCTGAACAAGATCCACCAGGCGAGATGAACTGATTGGGACCTGCGCGTGCCAGTGGTTCAATGGACCTATAGGACCATGTGAAAAAACCTGAGTGTAGAGATGATTCTAAAGGTGTGGAATAGAGTAGAAACCGAAATTTTTGAAGGGAATACCAAAAGGAATCCACACGTAATAGCTCCCACAGTTGTGGTAGCGCACGAAGACTAGGATGAAGGAATCACACAGCTATGTGAGGATGAACATATAAGGATTCAGGAAGCCATTCGACGAGGGAACCTTAGACTTCGCGAACTCAAAGAAGATCGGGTACGATTGAGGAAGAAAATCATGTTGATGGACGCTGAGATCAAAAGACTGGAAAACAAGATCATGCAAGCATGTCTCGTCGATAAACCAAGGATGACAAGGCAAGATATGGATGGTCATACCACTGCATTAGAATATTGTCGCCGAGAATTTATGACTCTGCTACCATGGCTGAGACCGCACCTTACCAAACGGAATAATGAGGGGAGCACACCACATAAGGTAGAACACGCGGCGTCGACGGTCGTGAGGGAAATTGAGGAGTGTCCACAGATTATACTGGAAGGCGAATTGAAGTCTCACATAGATTGTGCAACCATTTGACTAGCCGTAGGGAACATAGTCTCAGTGCTCTCGACAGTTGAAAGAGAGCGTGGGACTATAAAGGAGTCTGTGTGGGAGCTGCACGCAGAATTAGCATGTCACAAGGGTTGCAACTGTGCACGGGGGGTTGTGCTACCACACGAGTAAGCTGGGAAGTGACCGTTGGTGTCACTATTCATGACGAGATGTCTGATTTAAGGCAAAAAGGTGCGGGAAACGGGCATTTAAGTCACAAATTAAGGACAATATTTGGGACGATCTGCCGCCAAGAAAGCATTAGTGACTCATAAGTTGGGGGAACGGTCGAATTCAAATTCAAAATACACTATAAAACTCCAAGGGCTAGCGACGAGACAAAACTTGTCCATTTGAGATTTGAGCTATTACGTAGAGCACAGAGTGTTGAGCGGCAAGCGGTATTTGAGCCCTCAAATTCGCGAACAACCATGGACAGTTCGAACAAGATGACAGCTACCAGGAGAGGTGTGGGTTTTGAAGAGAGTACCACCGAAGAAGCCACGCAGAACCCTACGGTGCAGGCTGGGGATGCGCTGAAAATTTCGAAATCACCTCAGACAACAAGGCCCAAGAAGGATAAACAGGCAGTGGGACTAGTTCGCATGTCCCCGCGAAATCCGCGGTTTGGTAAACTTTCCATGGAAGAAAAGGGCAAGGTTGTCACCATTGAGATAGATGATGAGGAGGAGGACTTACAGGCTCTCGTAGATGAGGTAGAAGCGGATGAAGAAATGGAAGAAGACATCTAGCCGATTCGCGCTGCAGCAAAATTGCCCGAGTACATCCCTCTGTAGAAAGGGAAAGCTAAGGTACCCAAAGATTTGGATGCCACTAAGAGCACACTCCAAACCCCACTCCTCCCCGATGGAATAGTGTTTGAGGGCTTGCCCCTGGGCCGTGTTCCCACAATGAAGTTTGAGGATTGGGACCTCTCGGACAGCAAGAAGTTCCCACATTTAGAGACTAACAACCTCATGAAACAGAGCATGAAGGGGTCAGTTACAACACTGGGGCCATGGAAATGGCTGCGCAGAGTAGAGAAGGCTGGACTGCTTCATCTACTATGGATTCCACACTTTCACCGCACACCTATCACAATTTTCGTCATTAGGCAGTTGCTTTTCCTGGCGCATGATGGGTACTTATGGCTGGAGGAGCCTATTACCATCATGGCGGATCTTATCCACAGGATTTCCCGGCTCCCCTGTAAGGGCAAGGACCCCGTGGAGATAGCCAGCAAAAGTGGAGATTTGGCATTCGCAGAGGCCATGAAGAAGAATTATAAAATAAAAAATAAGAAGAGGGGATACACAATTAATAGCATTAAAGATAAAGGGGTGCGTGTAGCCACCCAACTCCTGGCTAGGAAGGTGATGAGAAAATGTCGCGGAGACGAGGTACCAGTGCCAGTAGTTACATTGGCAGAACAATGCGCAGAGGGGGGTCCAATTTAACTGGGCTGAGTTCCTCTGCGAAGAGTTCCTAAGTAACTGCAAGGAAGCTCAAGAGCAGGGCAAGAGCTTCCACTACGTGTGGTTGCTCTTGTCTATTTTACTGGTGACAGGGGAATTTCCTAAGGATAGTCAGTTCCCTAATATTGAATAGGACTTGCCAGAGGCTGCAAAATACGCGTCGCTCTGGGATACTAAGGACGCCACGCGGATCCGTGAAATTAAGATCTTCTGGGTGCTCATGGAGGTGAGCGTCCGTATGTGTATTAACAGGAGGCCGTGCCTCTCCCCCACAGCGTACAACAGTTTGCAGAGCTTTGCAGACTTCAAGGTGGACATGCACAATGTGTATATCAAGGCGCACAAGGATCCGACGAAGAACTGGACCAATCTTCCCTTCATCACAATTGATGATGCAATATTCTATGTATTGGAATCATGGCCTCCTGAGTGGCACGCCTCAGATCTGGTAGAGTAGGACAAAACAACGGCACAAAAGTAGAAGGATGCAACCAAGTTGCGCATCACCCATCTGGCCCAGCAAAACCGCAACGAATAGTTGGCCGTAGAGGTAAAGCCTACCCGCAAGGCAGTGAAGGAAGCTACAGAGCAGGCAAATGCCACCGAAAAAGCTACAACAACACAGGCAACAGGGGCCACCGCGACACAGGGGGAAGAGGGCCAGAACTTTTCTACAGGACAAGGAACAGAAGGCACGACAAAAGGCGTAGACCCAAGCACAATGTATACCCAGCTGAAATGACCGCAAGTCACGGAGAGATCAAGCCAACAAAAGAAGGCCAAGGCATCCAAACTGGACATTGAACCAATCACATTAACAGAGGGTGACCTCTACGACATCGGTGACATAGTTCGCAAGGTGACCAGGGAAGCACTCTAGGAAGCCATGACGAAGCAACATATTGTGTTGGGGGCCCTAAGGGCACAGCTGCAGGAACTTCAGATGCGGCCCCCACAGGAAGGATCATTAGCCATATTCGGCACCGTAGGTACATCAGCAGCAGAGCAGCTGCTACGCAAAAATGGATAACACCATAGTGCTGCTAGAAGGAGCGCTAAGAGTGGAGAACGAGGATGATAGAGCCACAGTCAACAGGATCAAGGGAATGGGTCTTAATGTGGCTGCCCTTCTACGGAACACATTGTATCTACTCTAGGATGGCATCATAGCAGAACTTTGAGCCAGAGAGGGCCGCGCGATCCAGGTGTTGAGTGAGCAGAAGATCAACATCGAACAACTTAGCCTACAACGTGCTGAGCTAGTGGCACAGAATTAGCAGATCGTGCAAACAATGGATGAAGCATGACGATGCATTCCAGAATTGTCCATCGTCGTAGACCTACCCACAGGAATGTGGATCCACTGTTTGGCCAGTGGAGTCTAAAGCGCGCATGAGGAAGCAACGCGCATACGACTGGAGTTGAACCTCTAGATTGTCGAGCTGTGGCTGAAGGTGCAGCCTTCCACTCCTCCAGAAGTTAAAGAACAGCGCATTAGTGCGATTTAGACAGGATTGGAAGAAATTGGAAGGGTGGTGTAGGATTGCACTGGTATGTTGGACCAAGCGTTCGACGTCCTCACATCCTTACAAGAGGACCCCAACATACAGTGCCTGGAAACAGAGGCGCGCAAACTGTAGCAGCAGTATGACAGTGTCAGGGGAATGACGCAGACAGTCGTCCTCACCCAACGACTGGCCAAGATGAAGTAAGCAAGGGCACTGAAGGAGCAGGTGGATGTTGCAAGACAGAAAGAGGCACTTCTCAAAGCACGCGTCTAGCCTTGGATTGATGAGGCCTTCACCATTATGGCCGAGATTGAGGGAAAGCTCACGTAGATGCAGGGACTATATGCGCTAAGATAGATAGTAGAGCCTCACAAAGAAGCAACAATAGAGCGCATGCAACAGGTCCAGCAAACAACAAAATAGTGTGTCGCGGACCTCCAAGCAGTGCGAGACTAGTTGGAGGGGTTCTGTGCCAAGATCACTGCATCAGCAGAGTGACCCGGGATGAGTCACGATGAATGTGTTGGGGGTCTGTTGGGCATGGAATGCCCCCATAACATGTTTTGGCGCTCAAAGCCCAAGTTTTGGTCAAAGGATCTGTAAGACTCCACGAATTGCAGGCGCGGAGAGCAAGGTTGATCCGGACTTAAAGGAACGCAACAAATTACAAAGATAACCATAAACACAAAGATGCAGCGGAAATAGTACTTCATTTCATTAATGTAAAATACTGAAATATGCTTACAAACAGTAATGGAAATAACCAGCTAGGGCGATGGTAGCTTATCTCTGAGAAGAGATGTGGTGGCTACATGCCTCTGAACTGTGTTACAATGAGGCTCAAAGGCCTATTTATTGTTGAGAAACAATGGAAAACCCTTAACATTCCAAAGCCAAACTGTGGGCCCCGTTTGGGTAAATTGGTACATCAACTTCCCGGGGTTGTAACTTTGGCATACAATCTCCGTTTGACGCGTACAATAGCTCGTTAGAAAGATCTATCCGAGCACTACCACTTTGGGAAGGGTAACATTGGTCCATGGATTGATGTTGCCCCCAGATTTCCCAAAAAATGTCGTTTAGGGCCTCAAAACGGCTCCGGAAGTTCAGGACCCGAAAAACTGCTAACAATAGTAAACTGTGCTACAATTTAGGAAACTGAAAAATTGAAAAAGACAGTTGTGGGGGGTCCAAATGGGATAGGCGGGTGGCCACCAACATCCACCTGGATCATTCCTCCCACCTTAGGAAGCAATGGTCCCCATTGCGTTGAGTTTCCCCCTGAGATGAGGAAGCTTCTGCTGAGTTGGGTCTCTGGTGAGCTGTTCTGCAATCACTAATGTGTCCAGTAATGGTGGGAAGCATGGTCGATGACGGTCCACATTGAACACTCGGTGCAAGCGAAGGAATGGAGGAATGTTGTGCTCCAAAGCATTGTTTCCTGTAGCCTTGGTACTGGTGTAAGGACCATGTCTGAGTGGTCTGAGCTTCTGATGGTTTCTGGTAAGGCATGCTTTCTGTCGATGCAACCAGACTTTGTTGCCCACCTGAAACTTGTGTGGTACCCCTGTGGGTGAGGAGAAGTTGTTCCTGTGTTCTGTCATGACCGTATCCCTTTGTTGTTGCTGCTGCATGGAGGAACCCTTTGCGGGGGTCATGGATGTAGCAACGATCTTCCCCTTACTTTGGGAGTGAACCAGACAAAAAATAAATTTCCTAGTCTGGGAGATGAGCTTGCTGCCTTTCTTGGTAGTGATCAAAGAGGTGGCGGTAGGTGGGGCTACCTCTGGTATCCTGTATAATGAATTATCTAAAGAAATAATGACAGCGCGAGGCCTTGACTCATACACAACATGTCGCCTCCACAAGTATGGCTGGCCTAATAGTACATCGCAAACATCTAGAGGTGTAACATCACACAATATCTCGTCTGTGAAGGGCTTGATGTTGTAGGGAAGGAAGCACTGTTGGCGAACTTTGAGATCTCGTCCTTCGTGAAGCCACCCGATACTGTACGGCTGTGGGTGTGGTGTAGTCGGTAGGCCCAACCGCTTCACAACCTCTGCTGAAACAAGGTTCTTTTGGCTGCCACTATCGACAATGAATTGCAGCGGCAAACCCTTCACCCACATCTGTGAGTGGAAAAGACACTCCCCTTCCTCTGAATTTTCGGGCTCATTTTTTTGGATCTTGGCAGTGGCAACAGTGGCGCTGGGATCCGCATCAATGATTTGCTTCCCTTTTCCATTCCACTTGTCGGGTTATGGCTTAGGGTCGGAACATGCATCTAATTCAGAAGCCCTCAACTCAACCACCATTGACTGCTTGGTCCGACACTCACTTGTGTTATGAGTGGGACTCTTGTGGAACTCACACCACTTTCCTGTGTCCTTCTTCGGCTTCATGGTGTTGTTCTTTTCTTGCGGCTTCGTCAGGTTGTCTTGGGTCACCTTGCCTTGGCTTTGTCCTTTGGGCTTCAGATTTTCAAATCCAAAGTCTCGCTTCTTCTGTTTGAATTTTTGCTCGATTTTGACAGCGTATCGGTATGCCATGCCGAGCGAAGAGATGTTCAGGAACTCCATCTCTTCCTGGATGTATCTGTGTAGGCAACCGCGGTATTTGAGTACCAAATGCAGCTCAGAATCTTTGATACCCAATTGTGTGCGAAGGGTATGAAAAATGTTTGTGAACTCTGGCACACCTTGGTCTCGTCCCTACCGTAGTGTGGTCCATTTGATGTATTTATCCTCATAGCTTTTGATAGGATAGTACTACTCCTTGATGGCATCCCGGAAGTCATTCAAAGTGGGTGTGGCTAAAAATAGTGAGCCTGTACTTTCATCCTTCTGCTCGCAGTAGGTTTCTCACCAGTCCTTGACGTGGGGGCTACTTTGAGAAGAGCGAAAACAATCTTTTCCCAACTCGAAAATTCATGAACAGAAAAATACCCATCTAATAGATTTAACCATTTATCTACGACATCTGCATCTATTTGACCCTCGAAGATGGGGATTTCAAAATTCACTTGTACCTTAAATGGTGTGGTGTTTCCAGAGTAGCTGCTGGACGCCGATGCATCGCCTCTGGGTAGTTGTTGAAGGATCTACGCAAAGCTATCCATCATCGCGTTCCTTTGTCGCTCGAGGGCTTCTTCGAGCAAGATTTTGATAGGATCTCCTGCCTTTCTTCTCATCCGCCATGGGAGGCCGTTGGGATTTGCGAGGCTGGTCTTGCAAAGGTTCGACCAGTTCAAGCCCTAACTCCTTATATCCCGACCTCGTTGGGGACATGCAAAGAAAAACAGAGAAAAAGCAGACCGCTCTGATACCACTGATCCGGACTTAAACAGGAACACAACAAATTACAAAGATAACCATAAACACAGAGATGCAGTGGAAATAATACTTCATTTCATTAATGTAAAATACTGAAATATGCTTACAAACAGTAATGGAAATAAACCAGCTAGGGCGATGGTAGCTTATCTCTAAGAAGAGATGTGGTGGCTACATGCCTCTGAACTGTGTTACAATGAGGCTCGAAGGCCTATTTATTGTTGAGAAACAATGGAAAACCCTTAAAATTCCAAAACCTAACCCTAGAAGATGAAACGCCAAACTGTGGGCCCCGTTTGGGTAAATTGGTACATCAACTTCTCGGGGTTGTAACTTTGGCATACGATCTCTGTTTGACACGTACAATAGCTTGTTAGAAAGATCTACCTGAGCACTACCACTTACATAAGGGCAACATCGGTCCATGGACCCATGTTGCCCCCAGATTTCTCAAAAAACGTCATTTAGGGCCCCAAAACGGCTCCGGAAGTTCAGGACCCGAAAAACTGCTAAAAATAGTAAATTGTGCTACAATTTAGGAAACTGAAAAACTGAAAGAGACAGTTGTGGGGGGTCCAAATGGGATAGGTGGGTGGCCACCAACATCCACCTGGATCAAAGGTATAGGATGAGTCATAGGGTTGTCCGCCCTAAAGTATTGTAACAGAATGTAAAGTCATGTTTGCCTACCCATGGTTTGTGGACCATGGGAGTGTATAAATAGAGCGAGGCTCTAGGTGTAAAGATAGTGATGATTAGTGAGAGAATAGTCTAAGTGTACTGGGTCGTAGTGGTAGGAAAAGGCTCTGCAGCTGAGTGCACAGAGGCCTAGTAGAGTCCGCAGCTGAGTGCGAAGACCCCTGCAGCTGAGTGCGCAGGGCGGTGTCGAGTCTGTAATCTGGATCGGAGATTAATAAAGAGAAGTTGATTCCTATTTTGGTGTATCTATTGTGCATTGTCTTCTTTACAGTTATGTTGGTTTATTTTATCATGCTCTCTGATATGATTGATGAATATGCTGTAATAATCATACACACAAGTTAAGTAATCGAGTAATAACAGATTAACAAGAAGGAACTTGGGTATTGTACGAGTTGCGCCCCGGGTAGGGCTGCGCGAAAGAAACATCACAGGCTACGAAGGCCTAGCAAGTGCGTGTAGCGACATGCACACAGGGTTAAATTGCGGATCTCCAAAATCTCATCAGACATCCATAGGGTGTGGAAACCTAGTTCTAGCACCCTCCCATACTACTTTAGGTGAGACCTCAGTCTGCGCTCCGTGACTGTTGCCAAAAGGGCCAGTAGTACTGGGATTTGTTCGGCTAAATCACCTCTGAACCTGGGTCAGGACCATACAAGCCAACACTTTTTACTATTTTGTGTATGAAATCTCTTTTATAGGACACTCTCAATAAATATCAATTCAAAATATAAAAGTTGACATTTACAGGAAACAATAGAAATAATTCGCATAGTTTAGATGGGCCACAATTCTCCCAAAAAAATAGTAGAAATTCCGACATGATTTTTAGAAAACCCGACACAAATTTTTGGAAAACCAGATTACAGTTGGCAAGCTTAAGGATTTTCGTTATCACGATAGTTATTGATAATACTGAATTTTCTGCTTTTTCTGTTTCCACTATCTCTTACTATTTTGAGTGTGAAATGTATTTGAAGGAACGTTTTGAATAAATAACAATTCAAAAATAGGAAAGCCAATGTTTCAGAGAAATAGTGGAAATAATTTAAAAACAAATCTCGAAATCTAGAAATTATTTACTCCATGTACGAAAAAATTAAATGTGAATCTTTTCTAATAATGATAGCTAACTTATAGGTTGTCAATAATCACATCCACTGCTATATCGATGTCAGTTTACATGTAATAACATTTACGTTCTTGATTACGTGTCAATTATTCCATTCGCCAAAATGATATTGAACCATTATGTCATGTACAAAAATGAGGAAACTGCACTCCGTACAATGTAAGTTTTTTTTGTTTTTGTTTTTGTTTTTGTTTTGTTTTGTTTTTTGTTTTTTGTTTTTTG
The DNA here is from genome assembly GCA_031772625.1 of Pinus tabuliformis. Classification (NCBI taxonomy): domain Eukaryota; kingdom Viridiplantae; phylum Streptophyta; class Pinopsida; order Pinales; family Pinaceae; genus Pinus; species Pinus tabuliformis. The sequence goes on along the minus strand of CM062819.1, from coordinate 1,947,950,787 downwards.
TTTTGTTTTTTGTTTTTTTGTTTTTGTTTTTTGTTGTTTTTGTTTTTTTTGTTGTTTTTTGTTTTTTTTTTGTTTTGTTTTTTGGTTGTACACAATGCTACATTGTAATTTCACGTCTTTTCCATTAGCAGTGTGCCCCTCTAGCATTGATTACAATTATAGAATTGCACTAGTATCAGTTCAACAACAGTAAAACTTCATGCACAAACTTGAAACATAGATAAGTTTTCTTTGTATAATGAAAACTATGCATACAATCATAGTTTTTATCTCACTAGGTCAAAGCTTTCCTGCATATTGTTAAAAATAACTGAATCTTCATTCATAATAGAATTATTAATTGTTTTTTGCAATTGATAAAATTTATTATTAAATAACCTTGTAGATTAATTTAATTTACTTTTAAGATTTTTAAGTTTATTGTTGTTTATTAAAATCTTTGAAGTCTGCCTTAAGAAGCAGAGTTTTTCTAGATCCACCCTTCCCAACAACGTCAGTGCGGAACACAAACTTAACCTCTACATTGATAACACTCGGAGATAATGCTTCCATGCAAAGTTTAGAATTAGTTTGGGATTTTGTTGAGAGAATATCTTAACCTCCTTATCCATGTTTGGAATCAATTGGATCTCAATCCAAATATATATGTATCATATTTTTGAATAAAAAATGTGAAACAATTTTATGTGTGCAAATTAATTTCCTATTTTGGTATCAAATCCCTTTTGGGATTAACTTGTGTAAGGGAGGGCCCAAGGATGTGTAGGTCTAATAGTTGTTTTTGTTGTTGTGTGTTTGTCTTTCCATCCTAAAGAGTCATCATCGAGGAAACATAGTCTAGAATGGAACACTAGAGCAAGGGGGTGGAACACATCCATTATCAATTTGATTGTAACCTAGTAGTTGTAGATGACCATGCTGCATAATGGGTTAAAGAGATTAGGCACTACAATAAAATTATTTTTCTATCTAATGTTTAAATACTTCAAGACATAGGGTAGTTGTTCTTTCAATGGAAAAAACGGGATCGACTCGTCAAAACCAATGGACAATGTGAGCATGGAGAACAACATTATGGCATCCAAGAATTTGAGAAGTTGATGAAATCCAGCTGATACTTGACGACCTTTGTTTAGTAAATGCCTACGTCGAGTGATGAATTTTGTGCACACTTCCATGGATGTAATTCAGTAGCAGAGATGGAAAATGATCAACAACACTGGTTGCAAACATGATATGCTCTCCAGATGCATGGCACTGTCCAATCTGCAAGCTAAATGAGATGATTGTCTTTTCAAATAATTTCTCTACCCATCTTGGTATGGATCTATAGTGTGGAGAGACATGCACATGGGGACTTGTGTGAAAGGATTTGTTGGCATCTTCTACATCATCAATCAACAGTTGGTTTTCCTTGATGCGTATTGATATGAGTCATATTATTAGAGAATTGTTGCTGCCACAAGTTATGTTGCTCACAAATAACACAATTTATTTATGCCTTTTATTTTGTTTCACAATTTCCACAACATGATCGATTAGGTATACAAGAAAGGAAGAATATTCCTTGAATGTTTAATATATTCAAGACTAAGTTTAATGATGTAATTTCATGGGTTGTTGAATCAAATTAGGGTGTTATGATTCTGCAAAAACTTAGGTTGATAGTTGTGTGTGAATTTCACACGGAGATTCGATCAACATGTTTGATCATATCACGTGCATGAGTATCTGTAGAGAATGATTTTTATTGGTTTGCAACATAAATGTTTCAATGGTGCCTTGGAAGAATTAAAATCGTAACCTGCCATTCCCCTTGAATTTGAGAAACAAAATTTAGTTATTTGTCCAAAGAAAACCATTAGATGTGAATGAATTTAATTCTTTGGATTTGCAATCGTTTGTTTTGCTAGATGTTGCAACTTGTAATTTGTAGTGCATTGTTGTATGTATGAGTATGTCATGTCATTATAATCCTAGTTTTCATTGAAGTGACATTAGTATAACCAACTATTGTCACCAGTCTGAGTCTATGTTGGAACCGGTAATTTCAACAATAAACACATTTATTTGGAGGAAGTATTAACTACCAGATATGATGAAGACATGAAAAAGAAGATAGAATTACATGATAGTGGTTGCAGCTACATCAAATATTAAAGGATGATGGACAAATAAGTGTGAGTTTGTGTGTGTTTTTGAATAGACTCATGAACGTGGTGTATTATGTGGCACATATTATTAGTAAGAAAGTCTATGATGTTTTGTAGTGGTCCTTGGTAAAATTTGATTATGAATAATTAATGAATGGAGTAATATAATTAAATTAGTGGTTCTCGACGTTTTTCAGTGTCAAGAGAACATATCACTAATTTGATTACATGAGTCTCTTATATGTTGATGAGTCTTGTTGCTCTTTGGTTCTTCAAGAACACCAGTTACAGGTCATCTATGTGTGTATGTGAAGAAAGGTCAGTGGTATAATTGACTTTCAATACACTTAGTACTCAAACAACTTATCTACATAACTATCGAAATTGTAGTTCACTGCATTTTGATAGATGGAATTTAGTCCATAGAGTGATTCAAATTGAGATTATCCTTTAGAGGTCAAGAAGCGTGAATTCTAAAAGTTCATTAATGATGGTTAGAGGCATTTATGTTTTAAATGGAGGTCAAGTGGTAGCTCAAAGTTGCGTGGTGAAGAAAGAGCATTGTCCACGAGATTCCAGGGTGAGCGTAAGTGCTGATAAAGATTGGTCAGACAGAGATCAATATTGTTGTTCTAATGTGTGTTTTCAATATTTGTTACATATAAGTATTAAGAGAGGGACTTGGAGATAATGCTTACATGTCGAGTTTAGAATTATTTTTGGGATGTGTTGAGAGTATATTTCAACCTCCTTATCCATATTATATATGTATACATGTATGAAAAATGTGAAATAATTTTATGTGTGCAAATTAATTTCCTTTTATAACCAACTTCTCCAATGTTGCAAAGGCTTGTTATTGGCCTACTATACAAGTTTCCTCATTGAAGAACCTTCCGGTTGGAGCTTCAGACGTGGATGCAAAACTAAAAATTGAAGCTTGGGTGCTTTCTCCTTGCTTCTCTATGTGCAGAAGCATGAGGACTTGAGGGGTCAATTTCAAATGTTTTTTGATATCTGAAATTAGAATATTGTTTCTTCTGCTTGTGTGATAATTGTAAAGACCATTGAACCTTGGTATTGTGCACTATCATTGCAGCCTGTAAGAGAAGTTCCTGCAACTTTTTAGCCCATACATTAGCCGCTGAAGTGTCATTATCACTTCCAACATAGGAAGTTCTTCGCTTTCTTTTCAATTCCATATGGTATTTATGAATATCTGTGTTGCTATCACTACAACAAAAAGGGGGTTTTAAGACAATATTTAAGACAAATTTTGGGTAAATTTTCTTAACTTGAGACAAAAGAAAACTTGTGTATTGTCTTAAATATTGTCTTTAAGTGTGTGTCTCAAATTAAATTGTCTTAAAATATTGTCTCTATAAAGACAATATATAACACAAGCATTTTTGTCTCTCTAGAGACAATTTCATTTTTGTCTCTCTAGAGACAATAGTTGGGATTAAAGACATATTGTCTTTAAAGAGACAATGTCTTTGATCCTAATTATTGTCTCTCTAGAGACAATAAAAAATTACATTCAAAGATAATACAATATCACTTTTGTCTCTTTATAGACAACATAAAATAATGGATCTAGAAAAATATATCACCATTGAAATAAACCAATATTAAAAGTATTTAATTAAAAATAAACTACAATATCATTGATTAATTCATATTAGGACACAGTGGAATCGAACCACCAACCTCCTCATGTGCCCTTCCATTGAGCTAGTACCCTTTAAAGAATTATGTGAGAGTTATGGTAGTTCTTGAAATTGCATATATAGGCATTGATATAAAAAAAAATCTCGACACATAATGGCGTAATCTTTGTAAAATCTAAAATCATGCAGCCCCTATTTTTAAATTGATAAAAATAACTCAATGGAGTTAGCTCAATTTCACACCCATGTAGCATGACTCACACAACAAGCTAACTAGAAATTGCACCAAGAGGTGCAAAGGAATGCATATAGGAGGAGTAGGGGAATATGGAAAGAAAGTTGAAAAAAAAAAACCTTTTGATCGTTAAGCATTAGGAACCACTCCAGTCCTTGCAATCAAAGAGGTTGTTTTTTTTTCCAAGACTAACTGCCCAATCAATTTTAAAAGTAATTCTATTTTTACAGTTAATGAAACTGTTGTTTTAAGATTCACAATAAAAATGGCAATAAAAATAATAGTTATTAAAAACAATTTTGTTAAACAAAATAATAAAACAATTAAAATAAAAATAAAATATCAATAACTCACAATTTTGATTAATTTTATTTCATTTATAATTACAATAAAATTTTGAATTAAATATTTAAAATAAAATACATCCAAATTAAAATCACAACAATTGAAATTATATCAAAATCACTCTCAAAGCAGTGGAAAATCTCAGTAAATTGAAAACGATACTTTTGAATGGAATGGTTGAAAACACAATAGCTAGAGTTACATTAAAGTGAGACCCAAAATAATAAAACAATAATAACCCTTGCAACACAAATATGCCAATAACTTTGTGATTTTGAGAGATTTTAAATCTCATAATTTCGGTGTATCTTTTGCTATCTATATATATATATATATATATAGATATACTAAATTCACCCTAGAAGAAGTGAACTCACCCACACCTGCAGATCCAATATCCTCAAGATGAACTATTTGTGACTTCAACCCTCACAAATAGGTTTTTATTTGTGAATGTGAATGATAAAAAATTAAAATTAAAATATATGAACCAACCAAGAATTAAAAGAATCACATCAACAGATACCAATCACATTTAACAAACACAATGCTAAAGCTTCTTTCCTCTCCAAACATCTTAGTGGAATATATAAAAACTACCAATCACATTTAACAAACACAATGCTAAAGCTTCTTTCCTCTCCAAACATCTTAGTGGAATATATAAAAACTAATTTAAATTAAGGAAAAATGGTGATGAATGGGTTCATGGGTAAACAACAAAAGTTCAAGGCCATGTTACACCCCCCTCAAAATTTCTATCTATATTATTGCAACATGATATGGAAATAATATTAATCCCCACATTCAAATGGTGTGCATAGATAGATATTCATCCAAGTGGATGGCAAAGCCAGATTTGTAGGTTTGTATACCTATTTTTTTAGATGTTCAGCCATTTCTTCCCATTTTTTTAGAAAAAAAGATACATTAATAATTAGTACATAGATTTTATGACAATAAAACAACCAATTGCTTGAAGAAAATAGTACATCCTATGGATCTTTATATCAATTATAGGTTTTTCCACAATATCTGCTTTTTTCAAAATTCCTTGTTCTCTTCTTTGAGTTCTTTTACTTCATCTTCCAACTCAATAGTATATGCCTGCAAACAAGGAAATATTTTAAAGGATTAATATTCCTAGATAAAAATCTAGCAGCAAATACGAGTGTTGGGTGTGGAGCATGATTATCATCCTAATTTAGAGGTCTTTGTTTCAACCGGATTTATGCCCTAGGAAGATTGTACACCCCTCCACGTGGGGGGGTGCAGGGGGGAGTTGCCCTCCCCGCGGGGGTTCGGGGGGGCCCATCCCCCCCGGCTGGGGGGTCCGGGGGCCAGTGGTCCCTCGGCGGGGGTTTCAGGGGCAGCGCCCCTGAAGCTAAAAACAAATGTAAAATTGCCTTGTAAAAGTATAGTAATTTCTAGTCAATCTGGGCCGTTCATTAGGTGGCTGATCTGATGGTAGAACTTATGTTTAGTTTAGGGTTTTTTGCCCTAGAAGGCAACCCCTCTCTTTATATGAGGGTATTGTATTGAGGCTGTTGAATAGATGTGTATTCTCCGAGCGAGAAACAAAGAGGTGAGGCTGTGAGAGAAAATAGAGGATATTACAGCGGATCTGCTATAGGTTGTGTCTCTTCATTTTGTTGGATAATAGAAAGGAAGGACTCGTTGTTCGGGGTGGACGTAGCCCAAACTGGGTGAACCACGTATATCTGTGTCTCTCTGGTTTTATGTGTTTGTGTTTTTCCGCGTATTATATGTCTTGCATTTCTCTGTCATATATAATATTTTTCTAACAACGAGCTTTTTCAAGCTAAGGGTTATGTCAGAATGCTTTCCCAAACATAGTTGAGTCATTAAAATAGAGAAAAGCACAACAGTTATAATAAAATCATTACATAATGCTTCTGCAACAATAATTTATCGATTAGAACTGACATTCTTACAAAATAAGACAAACAAGTTAAGAGATCAAGGGCAATTTACTTACCTTAAGTTTAGAAGGGTTGACCTTTGAGGACAAGCTAACAAGACTTATTCAAAACCAAGCACGTGAGGTATCTTACCTTCATTACAAGGTTTGGAACAATGCTACCCTCTGGCTCAGTTAAGACCTTTCAGACGAGCACACAGCCATAACCCTCTTTCCTACAGCTTTGTTTCTTCCTTCTGGAGTGCCTAGGTAACCATGAATACCATTAGGAGGGTTGGGATAATCTTACCTTCTACCTTAGGTAAGACATAGATGATTGGGGAGGAAGAGCACTCTCTCCTACAACTTTGTTGCATCCTTTTTGGAGCACCCTAGGTCACCAGGACAATTATGAGCAAAATCAAATGCAAACAAATCATGATATCAAATGTTTGTAAGCCGCAATCATGGACCTCCCAGGCCATAGTAAAAAGATGAGGACCTAACAAGCATGGAGTGAACCATTAGTTTCATGATCTCAAAATCCAACCAAAAATAGACAGGTCACTTGTGCATGCAATTCATTAGAAATGGATTATACTTTACTGTTCAATCCTAATATCTTCCCTAATACGTAGGTAGGTACCTTAAGCCAGAGAATGGATATTAACATAGACTTATAGTAGTTAAAAGTACAATGTATAACTTGTAATGTTGGATGCTTTTGATTGATCCAACAAATAAAAATCTAAAACGTTAAGGATATAATTACTCTTTCATGATCCTAAGATTAAAAAAAATGATACATACTCTTTCATGAACCTAAGATTAAAAAAAATGATACAAACATTATTTTTACCCCTAATTTAGGTCAAGCACAAAATATCATATTTAGAAGAAAATTAAAAATTCTGTGAAGAAAGACATAGTTCATATTTCTATAGAAGATTTAGTGTCTCAGGAATTCAAAATTTGACAGATGAAAACTATTCTTCTCATTTTTTACCAACATAGATACTCAATTGCAACGAATCAGAGCATAACCTACAATGTACACACAGTTCTTCAGTACCCATCTCATAGGAAAAAAATGTAAAATACACCACATAAGAGCATGCGCATGGACACAATTTCAAAGAATATCAACAATCACCTAGAACAAGCGCAGGATAGTTTTTTCATGAACCAGAAAAAATTAAGTACTGAGATTCTAGAAACTCTTCGCACATAACAAATAATAGAAGATAAGAGAATAAATATAATTCTTAACTTATCTTTTAGGAAATAATAATGTATGCAATTGAGTTTGAGTTAGGTTTGTAATCTAATGCACCTAAAAAATCCAAGAGTGAGTTTGAAGGGCGGGCTATGGTACCAGAGGCAATGATTTGGGTGAAGCCAGATCAGTTTCAAGATCAAAGACTGAATGAAGGCCTCACGTAGATCAGACCCATACTCTCTAACTTGTATAGTAAGGTGAAATCATTGATACAGAAAAGGCTAGTTTTATATTAGTACTTTTGGATTACATGATTTGGTCTCATGTCAAGAAGTATGCAAAAGGTTTCAGACAATGGCAACATAACCTTAAACGTGTGTACTCTTGAGCATGCATCCAGGGTAATGTTTATTGAGGGAAATGGGGCAAGTTTAAGATGAAACTGGCAAGAATGTTTCTATGCAATACTTCATGCTAAAGCATTGTACAAAGACATGTCCACTCATTCATTTTACAATCCATACATATCATAAACATATAATAATCAAAATGTTTGATTGATCATTTGAAATAGAAACACAGTAGAAAGTGAAGCACTAGCTAAATGTCATAAAGGAAACCTTGTATACAATACTTTCCTACACTCAACGCAAAGGTTCAAGAAAGCAAAGCAAAATTCCCTAATATAGGCATTATGATCCTTTATTTTTGGTGGCTCCTTTTTCACTAGTGGTGAAGAAAATATATCATTTGAATTTGTTTCTTTGAAATGAGAAAGAGGGTTGGCTGATGATGACCCTAAGAGATTCAATTAAGGGTCAAATATCGGGGCTCATGTAAGGGCAGGTACCCACATACGTATTGTAGGGATAATGTATGAGAGAGAATTTTGCTCACTCCAAACCCTGCAATTTTTACTTCCCGTTTATCACCAAATAGGAGGGCTTTATGTCTCTATGCACAATTTTGTGACGGTGCAGATATCTCAAGCCCTCCAAGACCTACCTTGCCAGATTCAATAGGAACCTCTTAGACATCATCTTGGATTTCCTCTTCTGTAGTGACCCTTCGTCCATGTACACTCCAAAATGAAGTAAGTTTCTTCTCCCTTCTCAAAAATATGGTAGCATTTCTTAAATTATTTTCTGCCTCATGGTCTGTTGTGATTGCCCTGAATGACCTTCAGAGCTTAAAGGGCAGAAGTATTTTTCTGTTGAACCTGGTACACATTTTCCCCCACTTCCATGGTCGAGAATCTAAATTCACTCCATATGAGATCTGATACATCTTTAGAACCAGTTGCCCTCTGTGGAGTTAGAGGAAGTCGATAAAGTTGAGTCTGTTAGCGTGCAGGGATGGGGATATTCAGCTGTGGAGCCAACATTTCATTCATTCAATTAATGAATAAATTCTTATGGTTGGATCGAATTGATGAGACTCTAAAAATCACAAGGTGAAATAAGAGGCGAAAGGGACCAAAGCAGAATCGTCCCAGCTGGAACCATATGAATTAGAACTTCAAATTTCAAACTTTGAACTATGGTCAATTTAACAAAATCACCCCTGTATTCTCTGTACTCTTACTTGCCCTTCATCTTCAAAAGTGTGCCTCTCGGGGTCGAACAGGATGTCTAGGCCTCGTTGGGACTCGAAACCTCACCTTTCAATAATGATGTATGTTTTCACACATATTCTTCACAGACCTTCGATTTAATAATCCAAAGACTAGGGAAAACATATATGGTTTGGGAGATAATCCCTTCTCAAGTACTATGGGAGCTGGGAGCTAGAAGTATCATCGGAGGCAACTCTTTCAAGGTGCCAAGAGGAGATAAGAGGTGTGGAGAGGAACGATGTTGAAGAAACACATATTGGAACTCCAAACCCAGAACCAAGCGGGAAAATTCTAGAGGAAAGGCCAAGTGATCAAGATCTACGTGTCAAATTTTAATTTGTTGAAGGAGGAAAAAATAACACTTTGCGATTGGTCGAGGTGAATAATGTCTACTCACCCACAACCTGCAGACAAAACACCTCTCGGTGTATAAAACACAATAATTTATAAACTATTTAATCTAGTCATACTAAAAAAAGTAACTAGAATTTTCACAAGCCTTTAATATCTTGCCACAACTATTGAATGGTTTATGTTTAGCATGTTTCCACTCTTCATATATTCCATCAATATGAATTTTTTCAAGGAATTTTTTGCATCAACTAAAGTTAAGGTATAAAGAAATTGGCATAGCCATCCTCCCATCTATCCCTAAAATTTTTGCAGCAAGTTAGATAATCCAACACAATTATCATTACCTATTAGTAATGATAAAAAATGAGAGTCAACAATGTCCTCATATTTAACTTGCACCCTAGAAGAGAAGGTTAGTGCACAACCAACATCTACTTGGCCATTCAATGTAACCAATGCTAATAGCCTGCTATGCAATTACACTTCCAAAGAAGTCATGCATAGCTTTGAAAGCTTGATTTAATCCTACTCCATGGCAGTCAAAAGAGTATGGTATATTTTGTTTTACCACATATCCAAATTACACCCTGAAACCACAAAGGTTGAAGTCCTAATTAAAAAGAAAAGTGATCAAGTTGCCTTGATTTCATCTCTAGGAGTTGCAACAGGGTCTAGCTCACAAAACTTTTGGGGTAAATTTGGGGCTTCTTCACCCAAAAGTCTCTTTGCTGGAACTTGATGAGAAAATCTAAGAAGCTCCTTCCTGGGAACCAAGTTAACTACCTACTTCCTCTGATACATAGACTTGAAACCATCAATCTTGACAAGAGGAACCACACTCACTCCAAGCTCTTCCACAAGTCATTTTCAATTTATATCATTTCATACTTACATTTAACTTCTGGAGGAGTGTCTTCGTTCCAAGCAAAATTCCACTCTCTGTATATGGCCCAAACATCACCCTTTTGGGGAAATATCCTAATAGATTGTTTAGGAATTTTCTCCCATGCAGCAATATGACAAAAGAAATTTAACATGTTTTTGTTGGAAGATTTTCCATGCTTAAAATGCCCACAACCCTGGTAAAATTCATCATCCATCTAGTTAGTGACAATTTTCTCTTCGTTGGTGATGGCCTCAAGCCAAACAATCTTCATCTTGAACTTGCTTCATGAAATAAATTTCTTAAAGTGAGCATAAAAGCGTAATATTCCACCAACATCATCATATATAGCCCAAACTCGATCTGCTTCAAAAGAATTTTCAGTTCAATCCTTGTTAAAGTCATGAAAATCAACATCAGGTACATTAATATCCTGAGTTGATTATTCTTCCTCGGTATTTCCCATATCATATTTATGTGATTTCAACTTGTGGAATTTTCCAAGGCATCATTTTTTTCAATCTTTGGCCTCTTCTTCCTCATCCTCTTATTTTCTGCCTCAACATCCTACCCATTGTTGTATGATGCACCCTTACCCATAGCTTTTACAGCTTCAAATTAATCTTCATTGAAGTCTACTTTGTTTTCATCATTAGGATCATTTTCCTTCGCTTTTCTTTGACTATTCTTCTCGGCAATGGATTTGCTACCATTTCCATGAGAATCTGCATTGTGATCTTCTTCAATCTTTGGGTTGATTTTGATTTTCCTTGGGAGTAACTTATTTTTTCTTAATAGGCTCAGTTTTAGCCTTCACATCACTTGCGACATTGGAAGCCGAGTTGGAACCCTTGGCAAAGGCATTCTAAGAAAAATAATTAACATTGGGATAGGGCACACCTTTAGACATACCTGTAAAAGATCCTCCAAACAACATATGGGAAGGCATAGCTACTACTCCTGTCCTAGAAAATGGTTTGATTTCAAAGGCCATGAATCATTTATGACACGTTGGGCATAAAAGGTGATGATTGACATAAAGTCTTGGGTACTCTTACTACATTTTACAAAATGGATAGGACGTCCAGAAGGTCGTGATAGGAAAGGAACCGCTAGTTCCCGTTTTGGGCTGACTGGGAGGAGGATGTCTATAATGACCATTGTTAGCATTCGATGCCGCATTTGGGTGTTTCTGAATCTTCTGATGTAGTTGAAAGGATGACGTGTTTCTCTTCTTATCAAACAGATCTCTTATCCTTGTCAGAGAGCACGACCCACACTTCACCTATGAGATTGAAAGCACCCTCAACACCTATAGACGTCTTCTTATCTAGATTGAGAATCAGGGCTAACCTTTTGTACTGCTTCTTGATAAGTGCCTCGTCGGCAACCCAGTCAACCTGAAAAATCCCCTAACAATCGATATTCCCATTTTTTTTCTTCTGGGCTGCCCTATGGACATTGAGAACGATAATCATCTTGGGAAGGCCATCCAGCATAGGATAGAGCTGTTAGGCCTTCATAATGAATTTCTTATCCCCACTCAAGTATTGTGCCATAAATTTCTTCTTTGTGATCTCTTTGGCCCTACACACTTTATCTTTGTTGTATTCCATACTTCCCAAACACTAAACTTCATTGTTTCGACCCAAAGATCACAGAACCAAAAAATACACACATATACCACACTTTGTTTCCCTCTAGAGTTGCGGGTCATCCATCCTCAACTGTCACTGCCTTCATTTTAGCTCCTTTAAACCCTTCGAAGGCTGTTATTTCCAAAACCCTCAAATGTACACCAAATCCAGCTGAAGAGCAACACCCTAAAGACAACAAAAAATGAAAGGGGCATGTACCTGAAACATAATCGAGGGAAGGGAATATTTGAAAGCTAGCATGTACCAGTTCTTGTAAAACCACCTTCGCAGCTCCTTGCTAAGGTGTTGATCCCAAATTTTGTTAAGGATTGGATCCCTTTGGGACTCATTATATAACCAGCCATACCCATGGTCAACATTGGCAAAGTATTCATTATTATTATGGCTTCACAGGTCTGAGCCCAAACTATGTAAAGGGTTTGAAGCCCTCTAGGATTTTTAATAATACTTACCATGCCCACGATCACCAATGGTGAGGTCTTGATTATTGTTACAACTTCACAGATATCCTTCTTGCAACTCTTGGATATGGGCTTCTCGACCTCTCTGACAATGTGGGTCATGCTAGCCTTCTAGCCCAAGAAGGTTATTAGCTTGCAAGGCTTCGATGGGTCATCCTGGGGGAATGAATTTCACTTTTCCTCTTGTGAGGGAGAAAGCGCAAAGATCCATGCCTGAGATGCTCGAAATTCCTGTAACTAATATGAGACCCATGAGTTTGTGTTTTTTGGGGGAAGGTTTAAGATGAAATGTTATTTTGCCTTAAATATGTCTTAAATTAAATGACATATAATTTAATATTAAATAATATGAGGGTTGTTTCTTGTGGAAAGGTTTAAGACGAAAAATGTATTTTGCCTTAAACAAATGTCTTAAATGACCCTCATGTGTAGTAGTTCCTTATAGAAATTCTAGAATTTTACATAGAACCAATTTACCATAGACATGTTTGGCCATCTCATATTTGGAAACTACCAAACCTACCTATTGTAAAGAAATATTCTGTTATTGTTTTCAAGGCTTGTTTTTCTTACTATGGAAAGCCAAGACCAATGATAACCACGAATGCCAATGCACTCTAATTCCATATGGAAATCACATGAGAAATATACCCTCCATTTTGGGTTCAAGATTTGAGTGCTTACAATGCCAACTAGATAAATAGCCTCTGTTTACGAATTTGTAGCTCCCAAAATCTGTTGTGACAACACAAAGAACCATGATAATTCATGAATTTAGCTCCATAGGTTCAAATATGAATGGTTGTTCATGAATGCCCATGCACATTCCTTAGTATTTGATGCCAAAAGTACACAATGGTGCATTGATTATTAGCTCGAGAAACATATTAAATTGATTATTAGCTTGGGAAATAGAGCACAAACTTTTCCCACAACTGATTATTAGCTTGGGAAAGAGAGCACAAGCTTTTCCCACAACAATAAATCCCACAAGAGTATTTATGAGCTATAAATTTAATATTTAAGAATATTTATAAGTAGGAGATCACTAAAACGATGTCTGCACTAGTCAGCAAACCATCTGAATGATTTTGGTGTCGTAATATAATTTACATAAATTACCTGGATGAATATTCCATAACCAAAATACCACGAATGGATGAAACACTAGAAGTGTGAGGGAATTGCACCAAGCCAAAAAAAAAATTAGTTAAACACCGATGTGGATGATTGTCACCAATGAAAATGGTTCAAAATTTCCACACAATTACACTAGTGGTTTGAGGGAAAGTTGACTCTCATCGAATAATGAACTAGTCATTAGAATTCCTAGTCAAATAACGAGGCTGGATGTGCATTCAATTAACCTTGTAAATCCTATGAATTGATGATATTGTTGTGATTCAACAATTCATTGAATTAACTTTCATGATGCCAACATCTTGGTGCAAGGAACTTGGCAAGGTTGAGCAACATGGTCACAGGTATTTCCAAACTAGTCACAAGGTGAATGTGGACTTTGTTGGAATCACATCTTGGGAAACAACATGTGCATGGAATCATGGACCCTAAATCTAAATATACCATGATGGAGTATGGTAGGATCAACTAAATCCCACTGGGAAAATGTATGTATTACTACCACAAGCATCACCTAATTATTAGCATAATCTATTTATGCAAATTATGTCAAATGGGAAATATTGGCTAAGTCAAATGAAAATTAGGTAGCAAGCCTTGTGGGGCCTTCAAACAATAATATCTTGATCTCAATGATAGCATAGGTAAATCATTAGGGACAATTTGTTTTTCAACCAACCATGTTAGTAGAAAATCTTCACAAAATGTAGGCATGCAAAGATTTCTTTTAGTTCTAAGGAATAACCTAGTTAAAGCTATCAGTATATGACTTGGACTCTTGCATGTATTTATATGGGATTCAGTCTACCTAAATGAAAGTTGCATGTTATGGTTGTCTTTGAGATTTTGTTCCTAGAGACAACATAATTTATAATAGTTAGAAGGGTTCTCATGCCAACAATGGATGCCAACTTGTGTCATTATTTTCTAGTCTAGAAGCGTTGGTTTGTGTACTTGTGTTGTATTCCAATTGACACCTTAAAAATCACTTGTTTAAGTACTTTAGGTTTCTAGGTGATTTGTTATGGTCTATTACATCTGTGTTATGTCTCCTCGTGTGTTAACCGATGCCACTTAGGATATATTCTGTAGGTTATGATGTCTATAAGACAACAAGATAAATAAGATCTGTTAAACCAACTTCAACGCTTGCAATTTAATTCCAATGGAACACCACATGTTCATGTAAATTTTTATAAGTAATGTTATATAACTAAGCTTACCAGAACTGACTAGAATGTACAATTTGGATGCAACCTCTGGTATAGAGCCAAGATATCAAATGAAGGAAACAACCCAACTTCCTGTTTAAGCATAACAATCAACATTATGACAGGAAATAAGGGATGAAAATTTAAGCATAAGCCTTTGAAAATGCTTATTCAATTTTATTTTCTACAATATCAATATTCAAACAATCATAAGAACAATATTTTAGGTCAATTCCATAAATAAACATAAAATAAAAGTTTATAATCAACAATATTCTAGGGTAAAACTGTTTGTTGTTTCAAAATTTCAATTATACACATTTATTTAAATTTTAAGCTCATGAGCATGCTCTTGAAAATAAAATCAATTGATTCATGTACATTCTTTGTGACATAATTATAGGATGATCAACACACAGTAAAACAATACAATTTTATTGGCAAGATCAAATTTTTTTTCATAGTTTTAGCATTTGTGGTTCCTACTGAAGTCTACAACAAGATCATGAATGCTTATGGGACTAGTTACCCCTCTTCTAGGGGGTACCTATAGTGATATTTTTCACTTTCATGGGCATTTTTGTGAGTAAAATAGTTTGGATACATGGTTACAACATTAAGCCACCTTGCATTTTTCTCCATTGATAATCAACATACCCCTACCTGAAACCCATCTATCTCCCCCTTTTCTTCCAGATCCACAAATCCCTTTCTAGGTCATGAAAATGGCATCAAGATTTTTTTTCAAACAAAACTAAGCATTTATTTCGGCTCTCATAAGTTCAAAACCTGGTATGCTTGCAAAAGTTGTAACAAACATGAAAATATCCCAAAACCCTAAACTTTATGATGACCTTAAATGAAAATAATCAAGTTGAATTCCATAATATAAAAAACTAACTCAACAACCTAACAAAAATACCATGACATGTAGGACTTCAATGGTAGGAGTTTTAGAAATGAGCACGAGCACTGTGACCTCTAAACTTCTTGGGCTCATAGTGCCTTGGATCAACCACCAACATATTCATGTCATACTTGACGAGGATATCCTTTATATCCTTCTTTGACTGCTCGTCCATGTATTTCTGGTAGAAGGAAACTAGGGCCTTCACAATGCTCTGCCTAATGGTGTAGATCTATAAGTGTGCCCTCCTTTCACTCTGATTCTCATATCCATGCCAACACAATTCTTTGCCTAATGGCATAGATATGTAAGTATGCCTTCCTTTCAATCTGATTCTTATATCCACGCCAGCAAAGTCGTAGTGTCCCAATAGAAGAATGGGCTCGAATGCCTTGTAACAGAGAATCTCAAGTTCTTATAACATAGGCGGTTTGTGTACTTGGAAGGGCATTGACAGTCTGCAACATTGTTTTTTAATAATATTTTTTAGTTATGAACGGATCATCATGGCTATGTCATATTTATAGTTTGCAGAGAAGAATCTCATGAAATCCTACTTCAAGGAGGACCCCAACACACAGACATATATATGCATACACACAATATAAGGCACGACAAAATATTTTCAAATTACTTGAGAGAACCACTTTACAATATTAGGTAAAATGGAACACATAGGCATATATATACATGCGCACAATATAAGCGACAAAATAATTTTTCAAATTACTTGAGAGAACCGCATTACAACATCAAGTAAAGATTAACGAATTACCACACTGGAGAAAATAGAGAGAGGTATGTACCTGAAACAGAGGTTGTTTCATTATCTGGAAGGCCAGTGCTTATCTTCAAGTTTATTTTATTTTTAATAATCTTTTGAATTCTCACCAGACCATTATGACTCTCTCCCCCAACAACTATTATAGCAAATTATCCTTCCACTCCTCCATTCATCCATTGAAATTTTCTACAAACCCACTCTTGATACCTTCACAATATTGTAAACACATGGTTGTTACTATCCCTCCTGCATCCCACACTTGTTCAATGCCCTTCCACGGCTCAATGGGGTTTCCATTGATCTTGATCAAAATTCAACCCTTCTTGCAATATGTCACGACTATGGCCATGTTCTTTCGACTGAAGCATTGAACAGAATTCATTGCCACCATTGTTGAATGCTTAATGCTTGATGTCCCTCTCTATCAGTATCTCTCTAGTTTCCATGTTAAACACTTACACCAGAGCTTAGGTTCTTAACCTTAGGGCTCATTTATAATGGGTCGAAAATTGCATAAGAACCTGGCTTCTACTACCATACAAACCCTCCATTGGTTCCTCACAGAGAACGAAGGAAAGGATAAAATCTCCCTTACAAGGGAATGATTGTGGAAAATGCGAACAAAGACCTCTCTACTGATATAACATGTGTTTGATATTTTTTGGTGCCAAAGAAACTCCCTTAATAAAATGTCTTCCACCAATTTTTTTTTAAGACAATTGTATTTCACTTAGTTTACTACATGTTTTCTTATGAAAATTGTATTTCACTTGGTTTGAGATATTTTTTTACGATAATTTTAATGTTTAAGACTTAAAAAATTTCTTAGACTACCCTTTCATGTAGTTGTGCACCTTTCAAGACCTTTCCAAACTAGGAAAGGCACATCCACAAATCCCAAGGGTACCCTTAGCATCCGGTAATATTAATATGAGCCAGTAAGAAAGTGCGAGCATATTAACTCAAGGATTTGAAACCCAAAGTTTATGTTTGGGTGGGCAATGTTATAGGCCCATACTATGCTTAGCTAATCTTTGGCACATGGAGAATTCGAATGTCTAGAATAAAATGAAATAATGATATAGGACTAACCTGAGCCAAAGCATAGGGAAATGTAGAGTACATTTTTGCACCCTTTTCTCTGTAGAACACAGTTCTTTCTACTGCAACCAAATGTTGCACATTTGAAAGTTGTTAACTCCTAATAATATAACTACTCCATACAAAGCCCCAACAACGATAAAGAGATCATTGCTCATGTCCCTAATATGCAGTAATCTAGTCATTAGTATCTAAGAAGAGTCTATATCATACAAAATGAGAACATCACACATTTTGATGATATGTCTATCCAAATAAAATATTTTGGGCAGTAATCTGTTATACAAGATATTTTCAACTACATACCACTTTGTGTTGACTTTCCAAAATATAGTATCAAAGAGAAAAGCACAGGTAGGTGTGAAGAAGTATCTAACAACATTATAATAAAGACTTTGTTAGTAATTCCACCACTACTTCCACAGACAGGACATGAATTGTCCAAATAATAATAATGAGTATGGGGTAGTGAAGTATAGATCTTGAGTTGAGCTCTTTAACGAAGGTTCTATTCTGCCTTCATGTTCAAGAAAAATAATGAAATCTTAAAATGTGACTTTGAAGTGGATATCTTAGTATCTTGTAGAATTGTTATAATGTTAGCAGAAGGATTCTAGTGCCAAAACATTAGCAACTTTAATGCCTACTTGTGGAGGGAATAGTTTTTGTAATTCTCTGCAAAGTCTATCCCTAGATGATGTTCAGAAAAAATAGAACTAACTTCCAACATACATGTAACTGGGTTGTATTTTTCTTTGATCTTTGCTACTCCTTGAATAACCTGCAGTTTGCATGGTGAAAGTAAGAAAATTAACTCACATTTAGACATTAAATTGATAGTACTCTGTTAAAACCATTCCTTTTCTAGCTACAGGACTTTGAAAAGTGGTTAACTCAAAATATTCAACAATCTCGTGAGAATTATGGCCCAGTAGCCTGAAGTGAATGACTTTCCCTCATATTTTCATCAACAATAATTGAACCCATTCTAGTAAGTAAAAAATCACCACTCTAAAATAAAAAATATAAGTTATCATATACTCTAGACATTTCTTTATCTCATAAAAACCTTCAAAGATGTCAATGTTGGGTTGATGAATGGTGCATATAACCATCCTTACATTATCTATTATATTACGAACAATTTACATAACAATTGCAGTTACTATGGCATCCAAAATAGAAGTGGGCTCATCCATGAAAATTATAGAAGGATTTTCAACAAGCTCAACAACTATTGTTAGCCTTTTCCTTTGTTTTGTTGACAATCGAGTCACCCTAGGTAGGATTACTAGTGCATCCCTTAAATTTTATAATTCTACAAGTTCCATGACTTCATCAAAAAAGGCCTGCAAATTGGTTTATTTTATAGGTCAAATCTCGACTTCCCTTTCTCTGCTTCAAACCTACAAATTCTCAACCCTAATTCAGAAACCCTAGTACATGTAGATGACCTTCTCTTGTACCTTGATTTCCTTCGATTTAGGTGGAGGCTACCTCCTTGACAACTTGGCTTGAGATACTCCTTAGTTTTTTCCTTGAATTGACCTTCAAAAGGGGCTGTAGTACTTTTGCTTCTTCTGCAATAGCTGGTGTCTACACTTTGCACCTGTGGAGTG
Organism: Pinus tabuliformis; assembly: GCA_031772625.1. Taxonomy (NCBI): domain Eukaryota; kingdom Viridiplantae; phylum Streptophyta; class Pinopsida; order Pinales; family Pinaceae; genus Pinus; species Pinus tabuliformis. The sequence goes on along the minus strand of CM062819.1, from coordinate 1,947,931,511 downwards.
ATTTAGCCCAAAACAAAGCTAAGGACATCACTCTTCCTGTGGAGTGATTTAGCCCAAAACAAAGCTAAGGACATCACTCTTCCTTTCTTTCTCTTCGTTGGTTATGAGGCTCCTTTCCTTGTGATTCTCACAATTCTTATTGCAGACTTCTCCTTGACCAAAATTGTCCTTGAAATGAAGTCGAGCTGCCCTATTTATAATGGTTTTCCCATGTAAATTTTCTGACTTGAGTTGTGTGTGAGTCAACATGTCCTTTGGTGAAGTTTCATAATTTCATTTAAGGCCGACTTGAAGGAGATGCTTGGGCTTGATATAGGAGGGTCTCTTTAACTCTTTCAATGACTCACATATATTTGTAACATACTCAAGAAGGGTATTCCATACATAACATTGACTCAATAGACTATTATGACTTGATCAAAAACCTAAAGGCTCACAATGGGAACTTTAACTAAAATAAAATTCCTTGATCATGAAACCCATGATTCAATCATAAAAAAACTAATTTTATTTTCTTCTTTACATCAAATACATAAAATCATATTTACACGCCTCATTATGGAGATGGATCCAAGATCAAAATTGGATTAGATGCCATCATGGGGAAGGTTGGAAATCATTCATTATCCTTTCAGTTGTTACAAATCCTTCACAGAAAGGACATTATCCGCTTGCAACAAATACATCTGTCGGGGACTCAAAACATTGATCAATAGAGTTGGAGAAGGGTCGAAGATCTTGGCATACCAGAGACATATCATGAGGAATGGGGGTCATACATAGCACAACTTCGATATGATGGCATCACTCTTGGTGATAAGCAGGACTGTATGATATGGGGTGGTAAAATGAAAAATAACAATCTGATGGTCCAAGACATCTACTTGAAGTTTCCAAGGCTTGGGAGGATCAATGACTATAATAAGCATCTACAGGATATATGGAGATGGAATCTCCCGAACAAATTAAATTTTTTTGCTCGCTGGTAGCACATGATTGTATATTAACATGGAACAACTTACAAATGTGTGGGTTCATTGGTCCTGGAATATGCCCTATATGCATGGGGGGGAGAGGGGCGGGGACATACAGATCATTTGTTGATCAAATGCTCATATGCGAGGCTGATTTGGGATGGGGTTATGGAGGAAATGAAGCTTCCTTTCATTGGAACTAATCAACCCTTGTTCAGATGTCTTCTATCATGGTTCACTTCACACAGGAAGTACAAGTCCCTCCCATTATATATCATATGTATTATATGGCGAAGTAGGAATGCTAGCATTTTTTTATCAGAAAACTACGATTGTTAGAGAAGCCATTATCAAGACAGTTTCTTTTTTCAATGAGATCGGGTTGGTGATCAAGTTTAACAGAGAAAGGAAATGTGGATGTGGTGCCAACAATAGAAGGAAATGCGGATGTGGTGCAGTCATAGTTATTGAGCTTGGTAATTTCTTCCACTTCTGGTGGGAGGGAAGAATGGGATCAAACAACAAATCATAAATTACAACATTATGGGGACCTCGAAAAATACTCCAACTATGTCACTGCCTATCCACGTTCAACAAAAGTGCCTCCATTGCTCCTCTCATGAAGCACACCTCTGTTGTCGGCCTCCATCGCCCTAAATCCCATTAGTTGTTGTCGGATTCCATTGCTTTGCTTCCTAAAGAACTCATCAACAACATAAATACAGACTCCTAATCCTTTACCTTTACCTTTTTTACTAGCGCCTCGTACTGAAAAATTTTAAGATAAAAAAATTCTTGTCTTAAAAATTGTCTTAAAAGCATCCTTTGTGTAGTAGTGTCGAATGCAACAAAAGGCAATTTGTCTCTAATCGTATCAATAGAGATCGAAGGGACATAAGTTGAATTGATGTCGAGGAATTCTTCCCACGAAAAGATATCGCATTCTTTAGATTTGACTACCCCCACAAAACGAAGAGCCCAACAAATCATTGTCTTTATATAAGATAACATGAATGATAAGTGAATTAGCAACCTCGGTATAGGTGTGGGACAGTAGTAGCATGCAAGTTGGCAGACTTAGGGCGCACTGTCAGAGTCAATTTTATAGTTAAATAATATTGTTTTAAATTGATATGTTTTTATCTTAATTGTTAATTGTCTTAAATGAGTTTCATTTAAGTAGTCATTGTCCTAAATATAAAGTTTTGTCAATTTTTTTTGTTTGTTTTAAATATAAAGTTTTGACTTAAAATAATTTTGTCTTAAACTGTTTTTGTCTTAAAATATTTTTGTCTCAAATTGTTTTTGTCTTAAATATAAAGATTTATCTTAAATTGTTTTTGTCTTAAATATAAAATTTTGTTAAAAAATATTTTTGTCTTAAATTTAAAGTTGTGTCTTAAAAGATTATACACAATATTCTTATCTGTTATATTACGAACAACCTACCATTACACATTACACAATATTTATATTGTTGCTTAAAAAAACCATGCTAGTATCTACCATTTTCTATCGCGGTTGGAATAACTTTTTTGGGAGGTCACGATTAGAATAAATGTTAATTCTAACCTGCGTTATGCAGGTTACCATGCAATAATAATGATGGAAAAACTTTCTTTCGCTTGGATTCTTGGAATAAATGAGTGCACGAACTGTTTCATGCTATGTTGGAATACATAAAAGAAAAAAAATATGGTTGGAAAGTTGTGGTGTTTTCATTAATGTTGTTGTAATATGTGCTCCCAAAAGTTGTAATTTTTTTTTTTGTAAGCTGGGGTGGTTCTCTTTCTATTACTTATATAAAATCAGAGCAGTACATGTTGTAAAAAGATAATAACTCGCCCTCTTGGGGAAACCGAGTATTTTGCCATCTCAAGTTTTTTATGGCAGACCAAAAATAAAAAGTCCAAAGTCTAAATATCGCAGCAAGATAAACTATACAGTCCTGAGAGTTTCTGATTCTACTAGTTTGCAGATAACATTTTTCCTTATCTAAAGCATTCAAAAACCTGCAATTAACTAAGCTATGTAGATTCATTCTCAAGATTATACATATCTTTCCTCAATCGTCTTCGGCTCCTGGTTGCTGGCTAGCTTCTCCATCTGCGCCCCGTTGTTCTCCCTTCAGCATCTGTTGTAATTCATCCAACTTCTTTTCCTGCATCTCTAAGGAGATGTGTATGAATCTCAGTTCCCTTCTCCATTCCTGGCCTCCCTGAGCTATATCCTCCATTTCAGTAGCAACTTGTTCAAGGGCCTTCGCTAATAACCGTTTCATAACCCAGTAAATATGAAGAGATTGTTTAAACAGAGACATCCTTCCTCTGGTATTTCCGGGATCATGCAGCAGGAATTCCCAATCCTCCATTTCGGAGTCAGATTGGCCCTGCAGAGCTTCCTCCTCCAAATTCTGTATGAGTCGCCTGACTTGTGGGTTCCTTTCCTTCCATATCATCCATAACACAAATCCCGCAATAAGGTCCCAAGCTCTGCGCACCACTCTACACTGGTATTTCTCCTTGTGCCATTGAAAGATTATTGCCTTAATATCGCCGGGGACTAGCTCGGTTTTACAGAATATCTTTCTTGTGTCCAGCCATAATTTTCTGGTAAACATGCAATTAATAAGGAGGTGATCTCGCGTTTCCTCATCCTTTTTACAAAGACAACATCTAGAAGGACCGCTAAAACCTTTTTTTTGAATTTTGTCCCATGTTAGGATCTTATTTTTGGCTGCAAGCCATGTGAACAGGGATATTTTCGGCCACCAGTTGCTTCTCCAGATTATCATCCATTCTTGATTCTCCTCATTTATAACCTGGGAGTTAGTTAAGTAGTATGCCTCTTTGACTGTGAAGGATCCTTTCGCAGAGTTTCCCCATCTCAGAATGTCTTTTCCTATTCTAGCTTTTATCTTCCTGGAGTTCACCTCTTTTATGAAAGCTTCTTGTTGCTCTCTATTTAGCTTATTGTCCCATTCTTTTGGATCTATCCATTTCCTCCAGATTCCATCTAATTCATCTGCCTTCCAATAGTATTTAACACATTTTCGATTTCTCCCTATTTTGTCCTGTAACTGATGGACATTTTGAATTCTGTTCATCCTTTCCTTTTGCTGCCATCTCTCCTCCCAGAAGTTGGCTTCTTCACCTCCTCGTATTTCCCAGAACGCATGTCTTTCAACTATATCTCTATTCTGCCAAGCTAAATCCCAAATTTTTGATCCCTTCGGAGTTTCTTTCAATCTTAGAATGTCCTCAGTTGTATTCGGCATGTTGTATTTGTGTGTCCATATAGCTTTCCATAAGTCGTTGCCCCCTCTTAACCATCGCCACCAGAGCTTTGCACCTAACACTCTGTTTAGCTTTTCTGGGTCCCGTAGGCCTAGACCTCCTTTTTCCTTTCTTTCAGTTAAGTGATTCCAAGAAACTAAGGCCCATTTTTTACGTTGGGCTGTCCCTCCCCAAATAAATTTAATCATGATCTCCCTAATCTTTGCACAAACTCCTGATGGGGCTGCCATTATTGACAGTGGATAGATGGGAATGGCTTGTAAAACCGATTTTGCCAGCACTACCCTTCCTGCTATGTTCAAAGTTCTGAAGGCCCAATTCATCATTTTATTTTTTAATTTATCCAACACTCCTTGCCAATTTTTCAACTTTTTGGAAGTGAAGTCTAGTAAATTCCCCAGATATTTTGTAGGAAGCTCTCCTTGTTTGAAGCCCAGCAATCTTGTGAGATGGATTCTGATTTGTTCTATAGTATTAAATATAAACACAAAAGACTTATCTTTGTTTATCTCCAGACCCAAGGCTTCTGCAAATAAGTCTAAAATCCTCTTCAGCTGCCTTATTTCTTTTACCGTTGGCTCCCCGAATAACATGATATCGTCAACAAATTGTTGATGAGTTATTGGCAGATTATTACCCCAAAGTCTCAGTCCCTTAATGTTATTCGCTGCTCTTTCTTTCTTAATGTATCTACCCAGGCCCTCTGCAGCCAGTATGAAAAGAAATGGGGATATCGGGTCACCATGTCTAATGCCTCTAGAAGCATTGAAGGCTTTTGATGGGGAGCCATTGACAAGGATCGAAAAATTCAGAGTTGAGATTAGACTGTGAATCCATTTAATCCATCTCTTACAAAAACCAAAACTTTCTAGGACTTCTTCTAAGTATTTCCAGCTCAATCTATCATATGCCTTCGACAGATCTAATTTAATCATCATACCCTTCTGTTTTTTCATTTTTAGAGAATGGATAACCTCCTGGGTCACTACCAGCCCATCAAGGATTTGTCTTCCTTCAACGAAACCAGTTTGTTCCGTGGAAATTAACTTGTCCAGCATGGGCTTCAATCTTTTGGCTATTAAAGTTGTTATTATCTTGTAAATTACATTGCATAATGCAATGGGTCTGAAACCCTTAGCATCTTCCAAATTTTCGTTCTTAGGAATCAAAGCATAAAAGGTAGAGTTAATTGCAGGCCATACCTTTTGGTTCATCCGAGATTCTTCTATCAGATCCAGAATTTCTTCTCTCAGGAAATGCCATCCCGCTTGGTAGAATTCAATCGTAAAACCATCAGGACCTGGAGCTGTACCCTTTTTCATGGATTTTACAATTTCATCTAACTCCTCCATATTGACTGCTCGCATCAATGCGTTATTTTGGTCCTCTGTAACTAGTCGAGGAATGGCTGAGCATATTTCTTTTATTGCTTCTGTTCTATCCACTAAGGGTTCCGCTACAATGTCTTTGTGGTATTCCACCAGCACTTGCTCTATTCCTTCCTGATCCACTATTCTTTCACCATTTTGGTCTCTGATGGACAATATCCTATTTCTTTGCCTGTGCTGAACCATAGCCTGATGGAAAAATTTTGTGTTTCTTTCACCTTCCCTTAGCCATTTTATTCTTGATTTCTGCCTCCAGAGGATTTCTTCTTGTTTCCTCCTTTCCTCCAATTTCCCAAGAATTATCCCTTCTTCCTGAATGCTCTCCACTGTCCTTCCTTCTACTATAATTTTTTGTTGAAGAGCCTCCATCTCTCCTTCAAGTTTTTGTTTTTCCTCCATAATATTACCAAATTCTTCCTTGTTCCATTTTCTGATTTTTCCTTTTAGCTCTTTAAGTTTCAATTGGAAGGTATGCATTTTTCCTTTACCCTTCACTGTACTTTGCGTCCACCATTCTTCCATTTTCTTTATAAATTCCGGATCCCTTAACCAAAAGGTTTCAAATCTAAAAGGTCTTCTTCCAAGATTCCGTTTAATATCCACCTCCAATCTGATGGGCCAATGGTCCGAACCAAGAGAAGGCATGATCTTTGCTTCAACAAAAACATCCTTATTCATAATGCTTTCTGAAACCAGGAAGCGGTCAAGTCTCGATGCTATCTGATTTTTACCCCCTCTCCTGTTATTCCAGGTGTAGATTCCATTGATAGTGTGTATATCTACAAGTCTTAACTCATCTATTACATCATTGAAACTGTCCATGTATTGATCTGATTTTCTTATCCCTCCCTTTTTCTCCCCTAGGGATCGGATTAGGTTAAAATCGCCTCCTATAACCCAAGCAGACTCTGGATACATTCTGCGAATGGCTTTCATATTTTTCAAAAAGCTTTCTTTTTCTCCTGGGGTATGTGGGCCGTAAACCCCTGAAATGACTACCTTTTCATTTGTACCTACTATTCTACCCATAACTGTAAGGTTTCTGGTCATACTAGTCCAGCCTTCTAGGATTATGTCGTTTGGGTTCCAAAAAATTCCAATTCCTCCTGCAGATCCAATAGCATCTTGCCCCATAACTTCGTATTGAAGCTTATTCTTGTTGATTATTACTTCCAGCTGTTGCACTGTAATTTTCGTTTCCTGAAGAATCATAATACTCGGTTTGTCCTTTTTCAATTTCTCTTTCATGTACCTCTGTTTCCCTTTACTGTTCAAAACCCTAATATTCCAGCTGATAATAATCATTTAAAACTTTTGATAGGAGGGGAAGAATACCTCTGACAGAGGTATCACTTTACCTGAGTTTATCAACGTTTCTCCCACAGTCTGAATGGTTTCACTCAACGTTTTCCGACCTCTTTTCCTGCTGTTTTTGCCAGAGCCGTCCATTCCCATTTGACCATTCTCCTGTTCGCTTGCTATGGTTATCTGTTTATCCATGTTCTCCCCTTTTTTTTCTTTGTATTTTTGAAATGCTTCTTTGTATAGTTGTTTCTGTTTCTCTGGTATGAATCTGCTATCCAGGTTTTTCCATTCCTGAATTAACTGTTTCATGATTTTTTCCTCCTCCACCTCATTTTCCGTCTGGCCTTCCACCTCCATCTGGGTTTGGTTTGTTACTGTTTCTGACTCTCCTACAGGTCTTTCTTCAGCTGCTTTCCCTATATCTGCTTCTTTTCCTTTTATATCTTTAACTATTTCCATTGGCGTATTTCCAGGATCTTCGTCATCCTCCAGGTTCACTTCATAATCCTCGTTTTCATTCTGGAGAATTTGAAATTTGTTTTGACTCGCTGTATTAAGGGGTTCTTCCTGTGTCTGAGTTTTGGAGCCATCTTTGCCTTGTTTCTTCCTCCTTGTAACCTGTTGAAAGTCCCTATCTACCTCTTCCATTTTTCCTGATTCTCTTTGATATTCTTCTTGATTTCTTTTTAACCCTTCCTCCTTATTCAACGGACATTGTCTATATAAATGGCCGTATTCATGGCATTTTCGGCACCTAAATGGAATATGTTCATAGTCTATTGGCTGTTGCCAGATTTCATCATGATATTCCAGCTCAATATATTCTGGAAGGGGTTCTGCTATATTCATGTATACACAGAGCCTTGCATATGATGTATATTTGCCTCGCTTCGTTGCTTCTGCTATTTTGACAAAGCCCCCGATTGTTTTCCCAATCCCCTCTAGTATTTCAGGGTCCCAAAATTCCACTGGTAAACCAAACAATCTAATCCAGACAGGAGCGGCTAGCATTTTTTCTTTTTCAGGGTTATATCTTTCTTCCCAGTATTTCATAAACAGACCCGCATTGTTCATAAAATACGATCCTTCCTCAAAAACCCTTTCTTTGTCCTCCAGATTCGCAAAGATGGCTGTAAAAAACCCTTTTGCTCCCAGTTTCAGATCTATATGTCCTTTTGGTCTCCACCTTTGATAGATCCACCTATGCAGTTCTTTCTCAGTTGGCCAATACCCTACAAACTTGCAAATCAGCGCATGGTCCTTCATGTAGCAGTTATATTCCTCAAGTTTGTTGCAGGGAATGACATATCTAGGTTGTTTTTGTGCCCTTGGAAGGCATTTCCCACCCATCCTCTTTTGCCATAGGTTACCCATCACTGGTGCATAGTTTTCCTTCAGATTTCGCTGCATCCCACTTGCACTGGTTTCACCTGCTACAACATTTTTGTAGGAGGGGATCTCTCCCCTCCCCTGCCGATTTTCCATTTCCTACTCAGCTCTGATACTTTTAATGCTTAACCTCGTTTCTTAGCTTGAAGACTTATCACTTAACTCGTTTATGCTACGAGCTTATCTAGCTCAATCCGCCTACCATGCCTCTCTTCGACTTCTGCTCCACGTTTTTCGTCTGCAGCTCCGTATCGCTGCGCCGTCGGCTTTGAAAAATTGTAAAATTAAATTACAGTGAAAAATAAAAAATAAATATAATTATTTTAACAAAGGAAAGTGTATAAGTTTTTGAGGTAGTTCAAATAATAATAATAATAATGGTTATGAAAATTGTTTTGTAAGGAGGTTGAAGATTTAAATTTCAAAAAAACAAAAATAAAAATAAAAATAAAAAATAATATTAAAGTGTTTTGTGAGGAGGTTGGAGATTTAAATTTCAAAAAAGACAAAACTCAAAATAAAAATAAAAATAAAAAATAATATTTATTGAGATGAATAAAAATGAGTATATGTTTTAAGAAGCTTCAATATCATTAGAATATTATTATGAGTATTTCTATTAAATATAAAGTAAAAGTAAAAGATAAATATATATAATAAAGTTGAGAATTTTATTTTTAATTTGGAAAAAAAGATATATAAATAAAAATTATTATTTATTTAAATTTATAATAATATATATATTTATTAAATGTTATAAAATATTATATATATATATATATATATAGAGTAAAATAAATGCTTATTTATTAAAATATATAAATATAAAGATGTGTATAAATTTTTTTTATTGTTATAATTGTACAAATAGTTATTTCTATTAATCAAAATCTATTTCTATTAATCAAAATCTATTAATGGTAATAATATTAGTATTTTTATTAATTGCGGACATGGATTGCTCTTATAGTCTGTTGTTTTACTTTTTATTATAATAAATTGTTATATATTATTATGTATTTTATATTCTATTAATGGTATAATATATTTTAGTTTAATATATATTCTATATAATTAATATTATTAATATATTCCAAGTAAATATATTAATAGATATATAATAATTATTGAAAATAATATAATAGTAAAGATAAATACATATTCTTAATAATAATTAATGTTACTATTATGTTATATGTGAATTATATTATAGTTTTAGATATAATTATTAATATATTAGCAAAATTTGATATAATAACTAATATTATATTAATATAAAAAAAATAATGTTAATATAATAAGTATAATTATATAAATAAAAAATAATATAGCTATTATTATTTATATAGTTATTAATAATGAGAAATAGTTAGCTTTTAACAAAATACACTTAACAATTATTAATGTGGCGGGCGGTGGATATCAACCACATTGGTAAATGTGGTTGTGCTAGTAGTTATTTCTATTAATCAAAATCTATTAGTTGTAATAATAATGATATTTTTATTAATTGCGAACACATATTGCTCCTCTCTAGCCTGCATTTGTACTTATATTTAGGGAAACTTCAAATGTCATTGCCTAGAAATTGTTACCATCTCTTCAACACATTCTCAGAGACCTGTATAGCCTCTAAAACCTTTGCAACACACCATTAAACCTCTGTAACCAATAAACATCATGACAAGCTCAAGAAGACCGTTGATATCATTACCAATCTCAAGTGGTTAACTATCTCCCAGGGTTGACATCAATGCCAACACCATGTTGTCAACAACATCAGTCTACGGTGATGTCAAGTTGATGTTATGAGGACAAATCCTCCTTTCTAGTGCCAAAAGCATTATTGTTTTCTTGTCCCCATCAATCATGCTGGGCATGTTAGCACACACTTTAAACCTCTCGGGGTCTGCAATAGGTGATGAAATCATCATCCCACATGGACCCATCTAAGGATGCCATGTTTCACTCAAAATTAGGCCATTTGTCCCTTCAAAAAGGTCTCAAGTGTTTTTCATGTGTCACGCCACCTGTGTGCCATGTCATCATCGTCTCCACACCACCCTATCACCTCAACCTCTAGTTTGGGTCCCCACGAGTCTCAACTCCATATGAAAAATTAATTCCCGTTTATAAGATTTATTTTTGCCTTATGGTGGAGCTCGACCTTTGGGCCTCCACGTAATCACACCCCAACCCAACAGTGTGACACAAGCTTTACCATGGACCCATGAACACAATGTGACTTTATCCATCCACTGACAAGATGATCCTCCATATTTTGGCTCCCATCCCTAGAGATCACTATGACACGATACCTTCCTAGGAACCCACGATTGCGACATAAAATTCCTTGTTTTCTGAAGAAAGAATTTTCTGTCTCCCGACCCCTGTCTCTCGGGGCTACATTGAAGTGGAAAGTGCTCTCAACCTCTGAGGAGAGAACGAGACTCCCTTTGTTATATGATGGGAAGCTCCCCTCTGCAAACACCCTTTCAACACTTGGCCTCTTCCTAATGGGATTTGCATTCAATCAGTCCTTGGGGACACAAACATAAGTTTCTCCACATTATTCACAAGTCTTCTCACCCTTCACATGGGTGATCAGGCATGCATGTTGAGTCATAAAGGAGAATGTACATACAACCAACCCCATTGGGCTATTTAGTGGTAACATAAGCCTATTATTATAAAACTAGGCATGAATACAAGTAAACAAATCATATAGGCTCATAACAGATGAAGATAAACACACATATTGTCTGCTAGCTAGTCAATCATGATCACGAAACTGTTATTACATTATGTATTATGAGTATAAAAAATAGCCCATACAAGACTCAATCATCTCCTTACAAGTAAGATAAATTACTTACAACACCTTACATTGTAACACATGGAGATATATAACAACATCTCTTTGGAAGCCAATCAACATGTACAATATAACAACATAAGTAACATGGTAATGCAAGTAAATACTTATGTTATAGTTAAATGATTCGAAGTTAAGAGAGGGAATTCAACTCTCCACCCAACCATAGGTTGACTACATTATTGTTCTTTTTTGTATTCAATCACCCTTGAGCCAAATTCAAATTTTGAGGAGGTAAATTGGTTAGGAGTTCTCAACCAGTCACTCATTCACAAGGGGTAGATCCCATTTCTTAGGTGATACTCAACAAATTCTAGCGGTAACAACACAATAGTTCTAAACCCTTAACCAGACAACACTAGGGTTCAAGCATAGCACAGAGAGTTTCAGTTCAGTCTTAGAAAAGGATATGCATAAATAAAATGGAGACTTACCAACTGTATTACTATGGTAGAAGTAAGAGCGCACATGTGCAATAAATTCTCAATGGTACTTGCACCTGTGTTCTTAACCCAAGGCTGCACCAGGTGTTATTAGCCCAACTAACAGTGGGGTGCCTCAACCTACCAGTAAGTTCTCAACCCAACTAGTTCCTAGTGGTTTATCAACCCCTGGTCAAGCCACAACTTAGGTGATTCTTAGCAAGCAAGCCCCATGGTTTTCTAAAATTGACTATGACCAGAGCATCACTACCCCACTAAACTCTCTTCTGGCATTCAACACACATACATGCTTAGGCCTCAACAAAGAAATACACAGGCACAAATACTGACCTCTTGAACTGAGGGAAATACTGAAGCACATCTACAAGCCTCCCTTAACACAAAGAACATAGGAAAGAACACAATCATGTGTGAACATAGTTAATACATATGTAAGAAAAGAACTTGTCCCTCATTCTTCTACTGAGTATATAATCTCCCTTCCTCTGTCGCATCTCACATATTTATGCATAATCCTCTCCTTTTAGAACCCTTCTCCTATCCCCCCCTACTCTTTCTCAGTGTGTTAACCACATTTGCGCCTTCCACAAGAACAAGATTTCCTTTTTCCTCGTGAGAAGGTACCCATATAGTCATTAAAATACTTGTACATGGTTTTTCTATTTAATTTTGCAGGAGCCCATACTATTTCAATATATGTATTGACATGTTTGTAGTTCCTTATAGGGAGGTGACTCCTAATTGCACCTCTGAGTTTAGTCATTTCCCCAAGAAATCCCCCCCAATGACTTCCCCACTCAAGATTTGAATCCATGCCCTCTCCTTAGCTAGTCTTTTTATTATATTTCCACATTATTTACATAAATAAAATTCATAATAATGTTTACATGAGGGATTAACCAAAAGGGATGTCACATGTTGATCGAGAGGAATAAACTCTTGATGATTTGTCATGATGTTCGTACATTAATATAAGAAAATTTTCATGTGATAAAGGAAAGGCTTAGGTCCCAATAATAAAATATTACACAACAACAACAACATTAAGATTTATTCATAACATATCACATTTGTCTTCAGCTGTCCTCTTCTTCCATATGCTACCCACTTACGAAGTTTCCTTTGCAACATGTGTTGTCATTTCTAGTAGTTATATTCATTTAAGGCTATTTCCTATAAGAGTATTATATTACTCACAAGATTGTGTAAAATTACATAGAAAACCTCCATTATATATCAATGGAGGAGGCCCATTGTTGTTTAAGGATAACCATGACAACTAGGCATATGAAAATCCCTATGTGAGCTTACAACTCACCATGGTTATCTCCTTGGGAAAGGAAGAATTGGAAAAGGCAATTGTAACCCACTCCCCCAAAGCGAAACATAGGGAGTAACTAGAAAAGAAAGAAAACAAAGATTATGCCTTGGCAATAAGGCCTGCTTAGGTACCCATGTACAACATCTAATAAGCAGAGGAAAAAATAAGTTTTTGTAGGAATCCCCACCCACCCCCCCCCGCCCGCGCCCCCCACCACCCCCCGCCCCCCACCACAAAAAAAGAGAGAAAGATGCCAATTCTCAAATAAGCATGGAGATAAAATTGTAGATCCCATAACAATCCACTAAATGGAAAGAAAAAAGGTTCGCTGCAATCAAGAAGTATGAAATGTTGAAGTGCCAATACTTTGAAGATGAGAGCCATAAAACCTCAATAAGGCCAGTTGATCTCCGAATTAGAAATGTTACAGAGGCACAATGGAGGCAAACACTGTCAAATTCTCCAAAAACACTTTAGAGAAAATCGATGTCGGTAAAGAACCAGGACAAAGGCTCCAAATAGAAGCAACACTATCAACCAAAAAATAAACAATTATGCTTATAAATATGGTAAACTCAGATCATCCATAGTACAAAAACACTTATGAAGTTGTTTGAGCATTGTCGCCATAACACCGATCAAACACAAAAAATTACAACAATCAACAAAGTAACGACATCAATATTTATCAACATATAACTGTCCCCCATTAAACAAAACTGTGGAAGGATAAGGATTAAACAATATTTGTTGTCACCAAATTTCCCCCCTTGAAACGCAATTGAGGGAACAATGGAAATCAACAACAACACATGAGGAACTTTGTATTACTGCACAAATGATGCAACACAATAATATGAATTCTGCAAACATTGTTTTAGATGATGCCATGATCATCCATCGATCCATCCACAAATAATTTTGATGGTTGGCACTGGTTCACGATTCAATTTCTCACATCTCTTCTATAACTATCTGAATGCAGGACTACTATGTGACCAAGAATGCTAATGCTTGGGTAATTTCTTTCGATGAAGATGTGAAAATGGCTCATTTTTTTTTATATAACTTAAATTTGAGTACAACAACACTATCATTTGGAATGACATTTGGAGTCATTTCGTTTATCTGTTTATCACAATCAACATGAGCATTTTCATCTAGCACCTCAGTCTAAATTTCTTCGTAACAAACAACACCTTTCTAGTCTCAACAGAGTTGGATGTAGATGATGAGTCAACAAAAGGATTGTACCCATGACATGCTCTTATTATCTACACTGTAGGGAATCTCAAGAATTGGGACCTAATACCAGTAGTATGCTTTTCAAAATTGGGTGCAAAACAAGAATGTTATGAGACATGATCATCAACATCAAGCTTTTGAAATCAACATCATGAAGTGTGGAAGAAGATGAGCATGGAAACTAAACATTAGTTATCTCCAACTCAACATTTTGAATGTGAAAAATTTCCATTTCAAGGTGTTGTGTAGATCTTGCAACTTTCGAATAACCTCGCACTTTTCAATCAATTGTTCTGACAAGGCATCTTAATATTTTTTCAAAAATGGACATTGTTCCAACATTGAGTCTTTTAAACAACCAATCTCCATAACCTACTTCTCCTCCAGCATGGGAAGTTTCTTCTTCAAATTTTCAGTTTCTAGGTTAGAATAAGACTCAATTTCCTCTTCTAAGTCACCGTGGAGGTCAATTTTATTTTGAAATTCATCTGCAAGCATCTGAAAATATGTGCCCATGGTTGATTCGAGATGTTCAGCCTTCTTAATTTTCTCAGCGATTGAAGTTTGACGTATTCTTAAGATTTGCATTCTCTGCTTGCAAAAGAGATACCACTAACTACAACTAAATAACCTCTTTACAAATTTCAACTATTTCCTTCTTCTCACAAAGCTCCTGCAATATTTTACCCATATTTGTAACACAAAGTTGGAAATTATATTTCTACTAACCACAAAAAATTGCTACAAAAACAATGTTGATGATAACAAAAGTTGCTTTACACTTCTAATCACAATAAAAATCAAACTAATCCACATAGATTTACATGCCTAGGCATTTCGTAAGTCACCAAATACCAAATACATTACAAAATCCTCAAAAACCTTTATAAAAATTCTAGGAATTAATTTCCCTTTTTTCAACTTTTGCCCAAAATATCACTTTTAAGGAAAAAGGCTCCTAAATATTTTTTTCCTTTTACATTTTATTTTTTGTAAGTCAAACCTTTCTATTAATTCATAAACAAATTACATCGTAGAGAGATCATTTTCAGAAAAACTAAGGCCTCACTACAACCATATTTGTTGGCCATCAAGAACAAGAAGAAGAACTTTGATAACAACATTACAAAACCGTAAGCCCACATATCAATGGCCAAAAAGGCCCATAACTGTGCAAAAAAAAAAATTTAGCTTACATGCCTCATCACAAATGAACAATGTTAGGATCATGAGCAACAATACCAGCCTCAATAGGGTAGTGGAAAGTGTCTTGAACTAGTGATTCCATGCGTGCCATGCGGCCCTCAAAGTTGTCCATCCTGTCTAGAAGCCTCTTCTGGCATCTACGAAGGGAATCCTTGTAGTCAAGGATATGCCACTAGTTATGTTGAATATCATTGAGGAAATTTATGACTTCCTTTTGGTCATCGTGGTGATGATGAGTCTGTTGATCAATTTCCACTTGAACTACACAAATTTGAGCGTCTCCTTTCTCCATAGACAGAACCACTTGAGGCCAGTCTCCTTGACCCCTCTATCCCCCACCTTATCGTGGTCATCCTTGTTGTCACTACATAGGGAAGCCTCACCAAGAAATCCATGGCCCAAAGGGAAGAAACCAACACACAGTGACCTGACCCACTCCCTGGACCCATGTGAAAACTCCCTTCTCAGGCAAGAAATATCCCTCCTTCCCACACTGATTTCGTAGAGCAAAAAAATGACTAGAGATGACCTTGAATCCTCTCTTTGGTGCAAGATTTACAAAAATCCTTGCCGTCCATAACTTTCCAGGCAACTCCTGCACCTCCTTAAACTACATGTTTCTTTTCTTTTATGTATTCCAAAATTACATGGCAGAAAGTTAATGAGGGAATCAATGTCCCATCATTATTATTGCATAATTATTTATATGAATAAAGTTAGACGTGACATTTATACTAATCTTGGCCTTTAAAGAAAGTTATTTCAACTGTGATAGAAAATGTTAGCAAATAGCGTGGAATTTATTGGAGCAATTTAAATAATTTGCAATGTTGAGAAATGACAACAAGAAATTTCAGTTTAATTTGTTCTTAATTTAAATTGTGAATTGAAATCGAATTCTATTCTCATAGCAATTTGTAAATTTTCAATTAAATTTAATTAACTTAATTAGCTTAGGAATTTCTAGTTGAAAGTCTTTCTATCCCTAAGTTTTAGGGGTCCAGTATGAGTTTAAATTGAGTCGGAAATTAGATCACTCAGTTTACTAAGTTAAGGTCAGTTAAATTAGTTCTAAATTGTTTTTGGAACTAATAGAGGACTAACACTCAATTGGTGCACTAATGCATCCACTAGTGCTACTCGAGTTGATTGAAGATTCCCTCATGAGAAACTCATGCATGTCAGTTCAGAGAAAGACCTAGTTGAGACTAGAGTGCAGGGACAATACTATCAGTGGTATTATTTAGTAGAGTGTAAATATCATGCATGCATAAGAGATTGATCATATGTTTGGATTGCGCATTTTTGGAAGCATGAATTCCCTTTAAATACAGGCTATTCATCCTAGGAATTACGCAAGAGATTAGGAGTTTGGAGAGTTGCAAAATTGGCTAAGTGTTGGCCAGGAGCTAGCTTGTGAGCTAAGAGAGTTGAGCATACTTGTGCGGAATTGTTCTAGTGAGAACAAACCTTGTATATTCACTCATATTTATGATAGATGCAATACAGATAATAGGGTTTTGAGCAGTGGCTTTCCCCAGATACATCTTGTGTTATGTGCCATTGATATTCCTTCTTCTTGTTCATATTTTTTTCATCGATCTATTGGCTTCCGCTGGTTGAAATTAGAAGTAGATTCTTGTCCTGTGCTTTAGTACATTGCATGAGCTTGTGAATCTATAGGATTTTCTACATGGTATCAGAGTTGAGAACAATATACTAGAGAAGATTTCGAAGTTTTGAGTTTTGGGTTACATGTGAAATTTGAATTTGCAATACATACTTCAAGATCGGTTGATGGCGTTCTACGGTTTGCGGATTGAGTATGCCTTGGAAGGTAGCTCAAATTTTATAGCCTGGAGGGACAGAATGGAGGTTGTGCTAGAGGATAATGGGTTGAAGGAATTGTTAATCAAGAAATTCCTAAGCCACCAGTATTAGATGCATAGAATTTGACCGAATGGAAGAAGTGTGTGGCAAAGGCGAGGTGGATAATCCTTGAGGGAGTTTGAGACCACATTGTCTCGAGTCTCCATGGCAAGGAAACTCCGTATGCTATATAGAAAACATTGACGAAATTGTATCAGAATAAAAATGACCAAAGGAAATTGGCAATGAAGGATAAACTTCGAAAAATAAAAATGGAGAAAGGCTCGAGACGATTCCAAACTACTTGACCAAGTTCACTCAGAGTCGTGATGAACTTGGAAGTGTTGGAATCATGGTTTCCGAGGATGATATGGTGAGTCTTGTTGATCTAGGTGGATGTTGGTGGCCACCCACCTATCCAATTTGGACCCCCACAACTGTCTCTTTCAGTTTTTCAGTTTCCCTAATTATAGCGCAGTTTACTATTTTTAGCAGTTTTTCGGGTCCTAAACTTTCGAAGCCGTTTTGAGGCCCTAAACGATGTTTTTTGGGAAATATATCTCTATGATTTTTTAGGTAAAAAAATTTCTTTCTCGTCGTAGTCCTCAGAGAGATCTTTCCAACGGGCTATCATGCGCATCAAACGGAGATTGTATGCCAAAGTTACGACCCCGGGAAGTTGATGTACCAATTTACCCAAACGGGGCCCATAGTTTGGCGTTTCATCTTCTAGGGTTAGGTTTTGGAATGTTAAGGGTTTTCCATTGTTTCTCAATAATAAATAGGCCTTCGAGCCTCATTGTAAAGACAGTTTGAAACAGTTCAGAGGCATGTAGCCGACACATCTCTTCTCAGAGATAAGCTACCATCGCCCTAGCTGGGTTATTTCTATTTGTAAGCATATTTCAGTATTCTCCATTAATGAAATGAAGTATTATTTTCGCTGCACCTCTGTTTTTATGGTTATCGCATCTTTGTATTTAAGGTTATCTCTGTAATCTATTGCGTTCCTGCTTAAATCCAGATCAGTGGTATCAGAGCGGTCTCCTTTTTCTCTGTTTTTCTTTGCATGTCCCCAACGAGGTCGGGATATAAGGAGTTAGGGCTTGAATTGGTCGAACCTTTGCAAGACCAGCCTCGCAAATGTCGACGACCTCCCATGGCAGATGAGAAGAAAGACGAGGGGGCAGGAGATCCTATCAGAATCTTGCTCGAAGAAGCCCTCGAGCGGCAAAGGAACGTGATGATGGATAGCTTTGCATAGATCCTTTAGCGGCTACCCAGAGGCGACGCATCGGCTTCCAACAACTACTCTAGAAACGCCACACCATTTAAGGTACAAGTTAATTTTGAAATCCCCATCTTCGAGGGTCAAATAGACACAGATGCCGTAGATAAATGGTTAAATCTGCTAGATGGGTATTTTTCTGTTCATGAATTTTCAAGTCGGGAAAAGATTGTTTTCGCTCTTCTCAAAGCAGCCCCCCACGTCAAGGACTGGTGGGAAACATACTGCGAGCAGAAGGATGAAAGTACATGCTCACTGTTTTCAGCCGCCCCCGCTTGGAATGACTTCCGGGATGCCATCAAGGAGCAGTACTACCCTGTCAAAAACTATGAGGACAAATACATCAAATGGACCATACTGCGGCAGGGACGAGACCAAGATGTACCAGAGTTCACAAATATTTTTCATACCCTTCGCACACAGTTGGGTATCAAAGATTCTGAGCTGCATCTGGTACTCAAATATCGCGGCTGCCTACACAGATACATCCAGGAAGAGATGGAGTTCTTGAACATCTCCTCACTCGGCACAACATACCGATACGCTGTCAAAATCGAGCAAAAGTTCAAACAAAAGAAGCGAGACTTTGGATCTGCAAATCCGAAGCCCAAAGGAAAAAGCCAAGGCGGGGTGACCCAAGACAACCCCTCTAAGCTGCAAGAAAATAACATCACCACGAAGCTGAAGAAGGACTCAGGAAAGTGGTGTGAGTTCCACAAGAGTCCCACTCATAACACAAGTGAGTGTCGGACCAAGTAGTCGTTGGTGGCCGAGTTGAAGGCTTCTGAATCAGATGCATGTTCTGACTCTGAGCCGGAACCCGACAAGGGGGATGGCAAAGGGAAGCAAATCATTGATGCGGATCCTAGTGCCACTGTTGCCACTGCTAAGATCCAGAAGAATGATCCCGAAGAGCCAAAGGAGGGGGAACGTCTTTTCCACTCACAGATGTGGGTGAAGGGTTCGCCGCTGCAATTCATTGTCGATAGTGGCAGCCAAAAGAACCTCGTTTCAGCAGAGTTCGTGAAGCGGTTGGGCCTACCAACTATGCCACACCCACAACTGTACAGTATCGGGTGGCTTCACGAAGGATGAGATCTCAAAGTTCACCAGCAGTGCCGACTTCCCTACAACATCAAGCCCTTCACAGATGAGGTATTGTGTGATGTTACACCTCTGGATGTTTGTGATGTACTATTAGGCCAGCCATACTTGTGGAGGCGACATGCTGTGTATGAGTCAAGGCCTCGCGCTATCATTATTTCTTTGGATAATTCATTATACAGGATACCAGAGGTAGCTCCACCTACCACCACCTCTTTGATCACTGCTAAGAAAGGCAGCAAGCTCATCTCACAGACTAGGAAATTTATTTTTTTCTAGTTCGCTCCCAAAGTAAGGGGAAGATCGTTGCTACATCCATGACCCCCGCAAAGGGTTCCTCCACGCAGCAGCAGTAACATAGGGATACAGTCATGACAGAACATAGGAACAACTTCTCCTTACCCAGAGGGGTACCACACAAGTTTCAGGTGGGTGAAAAAGTTTGGTTACATCTACAGAGAGAACGCCTTACCAGAACCCATTAGAAACTCTGACCGCTTTGACATGGTCCTTACACCAGTAACAAGGCTGTGGGAAACAATGCTTTGAAGCACAACATTCCTGCATTCCTTCGCTTGCATCGATTGTTCAATGTGGACCATCGCCGACCATGCTTCCCACCATTTCTGGACACATCAGAGATTGCAGAACAGCTCACTGGAGACCCAGCTTAGCAGAAGCTTCCTCATCTCAAGGAGGAACTCAATGCAATGGGGACCATTGCTTCCTAAGGGGGGAGGAATGATCCAGGTGGATGTTGGTGGCCACCCACCTATCCCATTCGGACCCCCACAACTGTCTCTTTCATTTTTTCAGTTTCCTTAATTATAGCCCAGTTTACTATTTTTAGCAGTTTTTCGGGTCCTAAACTTTCGGAGCTGTTTTGAGGCCCTAAACGACGTTTTTTGGGAAATCTACCTCCGCGATTTTTTAGTTAAAAAATGGTCTTTTCCATCGTAGTCCTCGGAGATATCTTTCCAACGGGCTATCATGCGCGTCAAACGAAGATCGTATGCCAAAGTTACGACCCCGGGAAGTTGATGTACCAATTTACCCAAACGGGGCCCATAGTTTGGCATTTCATCTTCTAGGGTTAGGTTTTGGAATGTTAAGGGTTTTCCATTGTTTCTCAATAATAAATAGGCCTTCGAGCCTCATTGTAAAGACATTTCAAAACAGTTCAGAGGCATGTAGCCGACACATCTCTTCTCAAAGATAAGCTACCATCGCCCTAGCTGGGTTATTTCTATTTGTAAGCATATTTCAGTATTCTCCATTAATGAAATGAAGTATTATTTCCGATGCATCTCTATTTTTATGGTTATCGCATCTCTGTATTTATGGTTATCTCTGTAACCTATTGCGTTCCTGCTTAAATCCGGATCACTTGCTCTTCTAGGACTCCCAAAGAGTTGTCATAGTTATCAGGACTCTGTCAATGATCAGGAGAAGCTGTCGGATTGGGAACCATTGTGGTCGGATTTGATGCAGGAGGAGATCATGAGGAACACTAGGGATGACTCTTCATTAAAGACTGATGATGAAGAGAATTGTGCCTTAGCAATTAATATGAAGAAGGGGAAGGGACAACTTCCTATTCCAAATCGGATTCTTATCATGGAGGTAAGAAGAAAGACATGACGAAATTTAAGTGCTTTCATTGTCATGAGCTGGGCCATTTTGCTACAAATTGTCGACTCAAGAAGTCCAAGAAGAAGTCCTCAATAGGAGTGATGGGTGAGGCTTTGGCCTTTCAATTCAAATTGGACTTTTCCCTCATTTCATGCATGGTGTCATTAATGATGGGAAGTGTATGGTACTTAGACATTGGAGCTTCATTCCACATGACTGGTGACAAAGAGTTATTCAGTGAGCTGGAGGAGAAATATCTCTAGATGCATATCAAGATGGGTGACGATAGGATGTATAGCGATATTGGATTGGGCATGATTACTTCTCAAAGGTAGCATGGTGCTCCACTTACCTTGACGAATGTTATGTATGTGTTCGGGCTGAAGAAGAAATTGGTATCCATTTCCATGCTTGAGGATAGAGGCTATGATGTGATCTTCTCGAAAGGAAAGGCATTCCTTCGACACATAGCCATAGGTCAAGTAAAGAACATAGGGATTCAGGTGAAGAATCTCTATAAGCTAGAGGTTAAGGAGTATGCTATTTTGAGCACAAAAGCAAAAAGGGTGCAGAGCCGAGACGTTGGCGAGTTGTGGCACAGGCGATTGGGCCACTTGCATCATGGGTCTTTGAAGATATTGCAACAAATCTCTATCAGTCTTCCCAAAGGTACACTTGAGAAAGTTGATACATGTAAGGGGTGTACTTTGGGAAAATACACCAAGGCTTCCTTTCATGACAGAGATAGTCGAGAAAAGGATATTCTAGAGCGAGTCCATTCAGTGGTGTGTGGACCTTTCTCGACAGCATCCACGACCAAACACAGGTATTATGTTATATTTGTTGATGACTATTCTCATAAATGTTGGATATTTTTCATGCAGAAAAATGATCAAAATTTCAAAAAGTTTTGTGAGTTTAAAACATTGGTGGAGAAAGAGTTAGGCAAGAAGGTTAAATCTCTATGAATTGATAATAGCAGTGAGTATGTTTCAAACGAGTTTAATAACTTTTGTGCAACTGAAGG
The DNA here is from genome assembly GCA_031772625.1 of Pinus tabuliformis. NCBI lineage: Eukaryota > Viridiplantae > Streptophyta > Pinopsida > Pinales > Pinaceae > Pinus > Pinus tabuliformis. The sequence goes on along the minus strand of CM062819.1, from coordinate 1,947,909,149 downwards.
GATTAAACGGGAGTTGATGGAACCCCATAACCCTCAGCAGAATGGGGTGGCCGAGAGGAAGAACACAAGCATATTAGGGGAAGCGAGGGTGATGTTGCATGATCAGGGCCTACCACTACACTTATGGGTTGAGGCATGCAACACAATGGTTTATGTTCAAAACCATAACCCACATCAGATACTTGAGATGAAGACACCAAAGGAGGCTTATTATGGTAAGAGGCCAGATGTTGGTCACTTCGGGATTTTTGGATCATCGGTATATTTCCATGTGACTAAAGATGCACGGAAGAAGCTTGAGACGACAACATAGCTGGGAATATTTTTTGGGTACACTTATATACCTCACAACTATCGGGTGTACTTTCCAACCAGTAGGATGACAATAGTTCGCAGGGATGTTAGATTCAATGACAAGAAGGCCATGTGAGTTTCCCTTGAGAGGGAGCTCTAGTTACATACAGATGAGGAGCTTGTAGCTCCTTAGGTTGAGGAGCCTCAAATTGATGTGGAGCATCCAGATGTAAAGGATCCAGGAGTGGAGACACCCACTCAGGCAGAGTCTTCCAGAGAGGAAAGAAAGCACACCAGAGAGGTTGACAGATTGTTGGACGATGCATAGGAGAATGTGGGAGCACCCACTTCTCAACGTAGGTAGAGGAGGTCATTTGAGAGGTACAATGGATACATGGATTATGGGCGAAAGTGTTGTGACAGAGCCATATTCCTTTAAGGAAGCAATACAACAACCGGTTTGGGTTAATGCCATGGTGGAGGAGTATGACTCCATAGTTCGTAACAATGTTTCGGATGTGGTCCTGAGATAGAGGACAAGTTAGTGGTGAGCTCCCATTGGCTTTACAAGGTAAAGAAAGTTGTAGATGGTAGTGTGGAGAAGCATAAGGCTAGATTTGTGGCCTGTGAGTTTTCACAAGTAGAGGGGATTGACTATTATGATACCTTTTCTCATGTTGCAAGGTACTCATCAATCAGATCTATATTGGCACTATTAGATGGGTTGGAAGATACATCATATGGATGTAAATACAACCTTCCTTAATGGCATGATTGAGGAAGAGGTGTACATAGAGCATCTTGAAGGTTTTGAGACCTTTGACCGTGAGTCGCATGTGTGCCGGCTCAAGAGAGCGTTGTATGGGCTGAAGCAAGAACCCCATGCTTGGTACACCAGGATAGACATCTACTTAACCAGGTTGGGCTTCATGAAGAGTGAAGCAGATATGAACCTATACCACATTATGGTGGAAGGTAAACTGTTGATCATTGTACTTTATGCTGATGATCTCATACTGACAGGTGATGATCAACTGATCAAGTCTTGTAAGAAGGACCTTGCAAGAGAGTTTGAGATGAAGGACATGTGGCTCATGAATTACTTTCTTAGCATGGAGGTATCACAGGGAGATGGGGAGTTGTTTATGTATCAGGGAAAGTATGCCAATGAGATATTCAAGAGATTCTACATGGAGAGCAGTAAACCCATGGAGACTCCTCTAGTAGGTAACTGGAGGAAGGAGGATGCTACTTCAGGGGAAGTAGTGGAAGCTAATATTTACAGGCAGGTTGTGGGTTCACTCATGTACTTGGTGAACACACGACTGAATATGTGATATGCAGTTAATCAACTTAGTCAAGCGATGGTTACCAAGCATTATTGGAAGGCGACAAAGCATGTGTTGAGATACCTTAGGGGCACTTCTTAGTATGGATTATGGTGCAGAAGGATAGAGGGAGTGAAGCTTCAAGGCTTCACCGATGTAGATTGGTTAGGGATTACATCCGACGGGAAAATCACATCGGGAGGGATATTCAGTATTGGGTCAGGAAAGTTTCTTGGTACAGTAGGAAACAAAGATTGGTTACACTCAGTTCAACAGAGGCATAGTACATGGCTAAGAGTGAGGCAGCATGTGAGGCCATGTAGATGAGGAAGATTCTAGTTGGGTTGTTTGGCCAGTAGATGGATCCAACTATGATTTACTGCAATAATCAGAGTTGTATCAAACTCTCTGAAAATCCAGTTTTTCATGATCGGTCCAACCATATTGATATCTGATATCATCATCTTCGAGATTGTGTATTGAGGTGGATTATTCTATTAGAGTACATTCCTGTGGAGGAGAAAGATGTTGACATTTTGACAAAGGCATTGTCAAGATGTAAATTCTAGTTTCATAGAGACAGGATCGAGGTAGCTGATAATCCTTTTCTTGTTGAGAGGGATTGTTGAGAAATGGCAACAAGAAATTCCAGTTCAATTTGTCCTTGAATTAAACTGTGAATTAAAATTGAATTCTATTCTCATAGCAACTTGTAAATAGTTAATTAAGTTTAATTAACTTAATTATATTAGGAATTTTGAGTTGGAAGTCTTTCTGTAGTCATGTATATGTTCTCCCTAATTTTTAGGGGTCTAATATGCGTTTAAATTGAGTTGGAAATTAGATCACTCAGTTTACTAAGTTAAGTGAAGTTAAATTAGTTCTAAATTGTTTTTGGAACTAAGCTAGAGTTAACAGTCAGTTGGTTCACTAATGCATCCACCAGTGCTACTCCAGTTAACTGAAGAGTCTCTCATGAGAAACTCATGCATGTCAGTTCAGAGAAAGACCAAGTTGAGACTAGAGTACATGGACAGTGTATTATCAGTGGTATTATTTACTGGAGTTTAAATATCATGTATGCATTAGATATTGATCCTATGTTTGGAGTGCATAGTTTTGGAAGCATGAATTCCCTTTAAATACATGTTATTCATCCTAGGAATTACACAAGAGATTTGGGGCTTGGTGAGCTGCAGAATTGGCTAAGTGTTGGCCAAGAGCTAGCTTGTGAGCTGAAAGAGTTGAGCATTCTTGTGCGAAATTGTTCTAGTGAGAACAAGCTTTGTATGTTCACTCATATTTATGATATATGCATTACATATAGCAAGGTTTTGAGCAATGGTTTTCCCCATATACATCTTGTGTTATGTGTCATTCATTTGTCTTCTTCTTGTTCATATTGTTTTCATCGATCTATTGGCTTCCATTGGTTGAAAGTAGAAGTAGATTCTTGTCATGTGCTTTAGTACATTGCATGAGCTTGTGAATCTACAGGATTTTCTATACTGCAATGGTAGGTTTGCATGTAATATAACAATTACTTTCTTAAAGTCTTAAGGCTTTTGTATGCAATCTTAGCATTGGTTAACTAGTTCAATGAAGTGAGGGAAAATATATTGTGATATTCCAAGTTTATTAACTGCTCTATCACTCTTTCTGTTTGAGTTATAAGATTATTAATGTTTTATAATGTTTTTAATTAAAATTAATCAAATATGTATATTTATTTCTATTTTTATTATATTTGATATTATTTTTTATTTAGAGTATATATTATTTTTTATTTTAAAAGGAACATATGTCAACTTTAGTTTGAGCATGAAAGGAATTCACATATTAGTCACGAATTACACATTTTTGTGACACTGAGCTGTAGAATCCACCTTTGAATGCAATGAGTGTAAACATTTGAATGTCCACTCAATATGCCAGAGATATACTATCCATAAAATGAAACATTAACTTAAAAAAACAATATTAATAAAGCATAATATTGACTCAATTAAAAAAGACACAATCTAATAATTCCTTTTTATCTTAGCTCTACAAATTCTAGGGTTTCTTCTGTTTAGCAATCTATGCTTGGTTCCATGAGAGGGGGCTCTATCCCCTTCTTTATCCAGATTGTTTCAGGAGTTCATAATGAGTTTGGATCTATTAGTTTTAAATGTCAATCTCCTCATCTTGGACATCCTTTCCATAGAGAAGTTGGACAAAGTGGGGTTTCGAGGTTCGTAGCAAGCCCTCAATTGGGTGCATCATGGCAAGCTAGAAATCCAGGGCATTATCTACCAAAATTAGTGCATGATCCAAAATATGAGGTTAAATCTAGTAAGACAACAAAATATATCCAATATATTCATTATCATGTTTTGATCTGAAAATTTACTAGATTATGAACCTCTAAAATGTCTTTGATTAGGTGGATTTGAAATAAATGGAACCCCTAGGGTCAAATAGAATTGGAGTTAGGGTCCAAGGGTTTTTTTACATTCATTTTCTCTAGTTTAGAAGATAGATCATGGGTTCATTGGAGAAATTTTGAGGTAAAAAATGGGCCTTAAAAAAAAATTGTACAACTAAAATCAACTTTATAAGAACTAATAGGATTCAAGATGATGATGTCAACCATGGGGATGATTCACTATTTTTGGAGTAAAAAATTAAAAAGTAAAAAACTACTTTTTCAACTCGTATTTTCAACTTATCTCAATATAGGTTTACTCAAATTTCAATTGGGAGCACTCATTGGATGCGGAATTTAGTTCCTCAACCAAATAGTACCCATCCATACTTTCGATAGACCCTACAACAAGAAAAATGACAAATACATGAAAAATGTTATTGTAATCATGTTCTTCATGTATTTTTCATTTTTCTTGTAGCAGGGTCCATCGATATATGCAAAATGGGTACTCCTTGGATTAAGAATTAAATTTTACATCCAACTTGTGTCCCCGTTCGAAATTTGAGTAAAACCATAGGGAGATAAGTTGAAAATACAAGTTGAAAAAGTAGTTTTTTATTTTTTCCCTCTAAAATTAAATGGTGTAATTTATCTTATTTTATTATTTCCACTATTATTTTATAATATTCCATACGAGACCCAATTTAGACCTCAAATTTTCTCTAATGTTTGAAGGAAAGTCATATTTTTGCAACAATGAAGGGCTCTTCATTTGATTATGAAAGGAGCAGTAAAATCCTGAAAAGGAGGATTTCCTTGCAGCCCTCGTGTGGGTTCATCTCTTTTCTCTCCCCAAAGAATATTGGGAGGAAACCTTTGAATGAATCGGTAATTCCATCGACAAAATTTCAAAGTTTTGGAGGCTACCAAGAGAGGGAGGTACATTTCAGATACATAGATATGTGTTTATATGAATACCTCCCAACCTCTTCTAGCCTCCACAGATATTTATTATCAAGTTATTGTTTGGAAGTAGTATATAGATTATTAACAAGTCTCATTCTAATGCATATGATATCATCAATACAAGCATCTTATTGGGGAATTTTTTATGAATACTAAATAAGCGTTTCAAGAAAACCCTTCTCATAAAGATCTAGTTGTTTCGGGAAAAATTCCCCAAAGAAAAAAATTGAGTCCCCAAGGTACCTCAACTCTTGACCAGGTCCTTAGATCTAAAAATAAGTTCAATCTCTCTCCTTTATGAATGGGTCTCCAGAGGAAGTCATCATTCAATCAAGCATGTAATCAGTAGAAGGAAAATCTCGTAACCCTACGGAGGTCATGCAAAATTCTCTTGAATAAGATCAACATCCATTACCACATGAGATGATTAGTTCCCCTTCAAAACAAGCTAAAGCAAAAGCCCTACAAGCCTGATATGGATCTCCTTTATCCAATGTTGATTTCACTTGTAGAAGAATGGCATGGAAGAGATTTGATGAACATTCTAGCTCACAAGGCCATGCTTTTAGATAAGGCTTATCTTCGAAGCAAGAAATTGGGCTCAAGTTCCTCGTTGTCTAGTTTTGGGGTCCAGACGATGGATTTCAAGGTGGTCTACAGGCAAGAAAAAAATTCCAAAAAACAAGGTCTTAAGAGCATTGAGGTATTGATCCAAGCAAGAGAAAGAAGCCAAAAAACAAGGTCTTAAGAGCAATAAGGTAAAGATCCAAGAATATGGCGAACAATTAGTCAACTCAGGGAAAGTCATGTGAATTTCGAAGGCATTTTACCCCTTGAAATATTGAATCTGCAAGGAGTTTTCTATGTTGTTATGAAATAAATAAATAAATAAATAAATTATTTTTAACGTCCATGAGGCTAAAGATAGCCTATGGGACAGATTTCTTTTTCATCTACTTGATGTATTCGACCCTATTTATGTGAAGCTTCAAAATAAATGCTCCTAGTTTCTTGACAAACCCCTCACTAAATAGATTATCCCAAGAGCTAGCTGCCAGCATATCTGCATAACTTTTCCTGTTGTCTTTGAAGGCCTCACATTCTAAAATGAAATGTTTTTTTGTTTCCACTTTTCCGGAAGGAAAAAAAAATACATAATCTTTCTTCCCACACTTCCTTTGGCCTTTTCCAGTGCCCTGTTTCACAACAGAGTTGATGAGAATTAGTCCTTAACTGAGCAATAATAATTTTGGCTCTCCAAGAGATATTGGCCTATATGTATGCTTTTGGTTAATGACTATGAGTGGGATTAAACACTTCAATATAGTAATTTTTCTTTCTTCCTAGTTCCTTATCCCAAGTATGCTTGTGGAACTTTTCCATAACAAAAGATTTTATCTCTTTGTTGTTTATGGGACACACAATCAAGTCAATACCCCATTTACTAAACCATTTGTTGTTTTGCTGCATCCAAGCTTTTTTTCTCTTGCACAATCTATCATTAAAGAAAACCTTAGGCCATCTACCCTCTTGCATTTGCTTAATTTTTTTTAAATACCTTATGATTTGCACCATAGAATTTGCTTCAATAGGAGTAGTCCCTATTTCAGTTAATAAGATATCATAAGGAACTGCACTTTTAATCTTAAATTTATTTGTAATCAAACACCTCTGAATTTTCTCAATTTGTCTCCACTGCATGTTGGATGTACTGCTGGCCCATAGTTCACAACCATAGAAAATCATCGGAATCACTAGAAGCCCAAAAAGAGTTTGAGTGGTTTTCCAGTTCCATAACTCTACCTCTCTACACTTATTTTGAAAAGCATAAAATGCTTTCCAACCCCCCAAAATTCTTTTCTTTCTACAACCATTCCAGCTTAGATTTTTTTTGAAGTCAATTTTGTGGTATTTGTAATCCGCAACTTCTTCCAGAATGTTGCCTTCAAAGTAGAACTTATGCTGGTTATGTTTTATTTTCTTAGAGAAGACCACTACTTTCGTTTTGCTGATATTGACTTGCATCCCCACACTTCTACAAAAATGCTAAGGGATAGTAAGTGCTATTGCAAACCAAGAGTTGATTTAGCAATCAGAATCATGTGCATACAAAAGAAGCCTTATAACAAACTTTCCCAAATAGATACCATCACCCCCTTGCAAATTTAACCACTCCTCAAGCTTGTCGATATATAAACCAAAAAGGGTAGGAGATAGTGGGAAACCTTGCTTGACCCTGATATTGCTTCTAAAACTTTCAGAAATGTCTACTGAAGTTCTAATTTTGACTTTCACCTCTTCATACAGCCTATGCACAACTGCTCTCAAATGTTTAGGAACCCCAAGTTCCTCCATTCTGTGCCAAAGCTTATCCCTAGGAACCGAGTCAAACGCTTTTCTGAAATCAGCAAAGCAACAAAATATTTCTTCCTTTTTCTCGTAGTAGTTTTCTAAGTGTCTGAACTTGTTAGTTTCAAGTATCTCCTAGATTTTAGTCATCTTTTGGAAATTCAAGCTACCTCTTTTAAAATTCAAGCTAAATGTAATTTCTTTAATATCCTTTTACCCAACCAAAACATGGCACAATCTAACTAATAGACACAATGGTTTTTTTTGGTTGAAATATAAAAATACAATTTTTAGCAAGATTGTCATTTCTTGTTGTTTAAAATGCACTTTTGAATGCATAAATGGATTCTGCATCAAGAAAATCCCTGAGCAACTAGAACTTTGAAAATTAAAGAAATTAAACTTATGATTCTTAAAATATTCTACCATATTCTAGATAAAATTGACTTTAAAAATGCCTTGAAAAAGGGTCGTCTCATCTATTACTTAAACTACTTGAGTAAAAAAAGTAATAAAACATACTATTGGTTCAATTAAAAAAGTAATAAAAATAATAAGTAGATCCAATTCACTTTATTATGTTATAATTTTGTTTTTATAAATAAAATTACACACATTTTTCATTAAAATAAATGCAAATAATAATAATTCATATTTATAATCGGAGTTGTCTTTAGTGCGACTTTTTGGAAATATTTGAGGTGAAATCTTGATTTGTGTTATTTAAACTGGTTTTTTTTACTGTATATATGGATTCAACAACCTGACTTTGGACTTGGACCTTCCTGTGCCAGTGGAAAAATTTGAGGTGAAATCTTGATTTGTGTTATTTTCCTTACTCATCTTTTATAGATGTATTTCCATAATTTCTTGTGTATATGTAGGTAACATTGTTACCACTTTTGCTTTTGTCTTTATCTTAATGCTTTTTAGATTTTTTGAGAGCATAAAACAACCAAACACTTTTTTTTGGTGTAGTGCTTCCCGATACAAATAATCTTTGAGATACCAATAATATTTTGGTAATACCTTTAAAGCTTCATATTTTATCGTAGTGAAGATTTTAACGGAAAGCATTACATCCTCCCTGTTGGATACCTATACCAATAGGTTTCATATTTCATGATTTGCAAATTCAAGAGCCAAATATGCTCTGCTTTGATGGTACAAAGCTCCCATATTTCCAAGAAGACAAGGTGTGTAAATAGTTTCATGTTCTCTCAAAGTTTGATGGATGGTCCAACAACCTAATCTGGATCATGCCATGTTTTGAATTTTCTGTTGTAGAATAGAGAAAGAAGTCTGTCCAAACTATCTAATCTTGGCAGACAAGTAGCTAGGTAGAGAATTAAGGTTCCCAACTGCTTAATCTGGGGCCTTGGAAGGAATAAGGGCAGTACTAGATAGGAAGTCAAAGGAAAAAGCCAAAGGAAAAGAAAAGGCACACAAAGGGTCTGCAAGTCTAAATGCACCCTCCAAGAAGAAACAAAAAATGCTAGGCAAAGTAGCTGGGTAAGTAGATGGGGTTGCAGAAGTGGTATTCATTTCAGATTTAACCTTGATGGTCAAGATGAGAAAAGCAAAGCAAAGAAGCATGTCTAACTTCCCAATTATCCCTTTTCCCACTCATTACTAACATCCCCTCATCAATTGAAATGCTTAGAAAAACTTGAGGCTTGATGGTGGTTTTATTCATTGAGAAGCCACATATATTGTCTAAGATTCTTTTCATTTTGATCTACTTCCTAAGCTAAGTAAGTTTCAAGTACGCTTAGTGACATCACCCCTCATTTGCATTCCCCCCATATTAACCACTAATTCTATTATATAAATCCCCTATCTTACCCTTTCCCTAGTATTATAACACCATGGTGTATAAACCCCAAACATGGTATAAATATCCCTTCCCTTGGCATTATAGCCATATGTTCTCTTCCAGGGATCAAATGGACATTTGGTCAGTCTGATAAGCCTAAGCCTTACCCCTCTCCCCTCTTCTGAATCCATTTGACTCATTTAAAACTTCATTTGCTAAGAAAACCTTATTAAAAACCCCTTTTGTCCCTTTAACCCGCTTCATTTGCAAAAATACTCTAAAACCCACTTTTCTCCTTTATCCAAAGTCTAAGCACCGGGCGCATTTTTACAAAAATATTCATAAAAAGCCCATTTTTATGTTATCCAATGGTTCGGGCGCTATATTGGTTTTATTGAAAATACATTAAAAAACCATTGAAATCCTCCATACCCCAATGGTCTTCCGCTAAGCGCGCATCCCAAAAAATATATTTTTTAAGTCCCGCCCCCCTTCCGTATTGCCCGATCACTTCATCAACCCGTCAGCCGTTCGATCGAGCGCCTCTGATCGGACGACCCTTATACGTATCGGGTTGGTCCCGACGCCCGACAGTTAGTACCCGAGAAACTGACGAAGGGTTACGTCAGTCCTCGGCCACGCGTCACCTTCTCAGTCTCTCGGGTTGCCCTCTGACAAAACCACCGCCGTGTCGTAGGCGGTCCGAGAAAACCATTACCGTCTTTGTTGATTACCGCCAGTTTTGCCGGGCTTATGTCATCTCCGCGTCAGGGCCACGTCACTGACACCCTGCCGTCGCGTCAGCATCTCCGTCCGCCCCCGCGCTGATATGTCCGCCACCTCATTAACCCTGTGGACCAATCATAGCGTGCCACCTCGCCAGTGACGTCATGCTGACGTCATCTGACTTCGACCTCACCTGATGACGTCATGCTGACGTCATCCCAAAAAGGCGCCAATATGCCAAAAAATCCATATATTGGCCAAAATTTCGTGTTTTTTCTACTTTTGCCGAAAGAGACTATTGTTGTTCCTGCATGTATTTTACGACCATACCAGCGCCAACCTGCACAGTTCGACTCTGAAACCGTGGGCGCCTCCGTCGTACCTGCATTTGCAACTACCATTGGCAATCCGCAAGGTATTTCTCAAAATTATTCTCTGCACCTGGTTTTTATCCAAATTTCTTCAAGCAAACTGTTAAGAAGCTGTAAAACACTATTTTCACCATCAATACACAGTGACCTGTGCCCATTTTCAACCAGTGAAGCTATAAACCTCCTGCAGAGCCGCACTCGGCAAAATTAACCTGAATTTACAAGTAGTTCGCGCAATCGTGAGCTAGAAACCTCCACTGGCTAAATTCACCATAGAAAAGTTCTGGTCAGCCCTGCTATTGTTTAATTAGTTTGTTAAACAGTATTTCAATTGTTGTTTGCTCAATTCACCCTCTGGTCCTTAAAATTCACACTTCCATTGTAAGGAATCACCTCTGTGTTGGTCTGCTTACTTCAACCAGTTCACCTGGAAGTCAGAAGCTTAATAAACCATGGAAACTCCAATTGCACTGAATATCAAGCCTCTCAATGCCCCTCAAAGGGAGTTAGAATGGAAAGCTCTGGGAGATATGGATTATCAGATGTTAGACTGTTTCCCAATAGGCTCTAAATATAATATTCAGATGCTAAATGAGTTGAAAGCCCAGCACCTTAGTGGAGCTGATATCCTAGGGATTTGGGACTCAAATTTGCCCATCTACAACCTCCCTCAGGTCAATCCTATGCCAGAATTGATCCACAGATGCCAGGAGTGCTATGATCCATGCCAAAGAGCTGTTCTCAGCCCCACAGGCTCAATTCTGTTCCATATCACCCCAGAGAGCATAAATGAGATGCTGCATTTCCACACTGCAAAACCATTGACCCCTCTCTCCATGCAGAACTTGATAAAGAAGGGGACTAAGTTGTCAAATGACCAGATCATCAAGATCAATTAGATGTTCATATAACCAAGCTCTGAAGCCATCAGAACTCCTCCTATTGGATATACATACTTAAATGACTTGGGCAGAATGCTGGTGGATTTGATCAGCTATGTCCTAGGGTTCAGGGGAGTGGAGGATGTTGATGATAGTATAATGGCAATGCTGTCTATATTCTCTCCTGGAAAGCCTCCAGCTGTACATTATGACTATGCCACATATATTGCAGATAGGATCCATGACCAGCTAATGAATCTGCAAAGGGAAAGATTGTTCAGATACACTTCATACATTTACCATCTATTCTTGTTTTATCAACCAGACAGCTTCCTCATTCCCCTGAAGAAAGTTAATGCCCAGGGGAATCCAAGGTCAGTTGTGTTTTGGACCTCAGTTTTTCATTGCACCTCTGTATCACCATACACATACTGTGAATTCATAGACTTGTTCATTCATCCAGCTATGACATTATTGTATGGTGTTTCTCCTCCAAGGTTGACTGATGACATGAGGAGAGTTCTCCATCTCTCCAAATCCTACAGCATTGGTGATTGGTACTTTTACCAACACCACACAGTAATCAGAGTATATGGCTGTGAGTTGAAGCCTTATAGGCTGCCAAGGTATGTCCCTATGAGACTTTTTGCCCTAGAATACTTCAGGCAATTTGGAAATGCCGACTGCCACCACTTCCAAAGCAAAAACAAGAAGGTGCAGTTGAAGGTAAGGAGCCAGCTGGGCCCTTTCCTATATAACAAAAGAGAGGAGGGATGGAAAGAGGCAGATAGGATCCTAGAGGGCCTCAAACTGCAAACTAGTTTTGAATGGACACCCTATGACCCCAATCATTTTGTTTCCTTCAGGAGGATAAAATACAAATTGGGTACCTATGCACATATGAGGCTGCCTGAGATTGAGCTGTATGCCAATACATTGAGCTGGAAAAGGGGCACCCTAGAAGAGGAAATTACTAGTGAAGAGCTGCTATAAAGAGAGGCTAGAAATATTCAAAAAGAAGCTGACTTGGAAACTTGTGGACAGGTTCCCCTCTCATATCGAAGGCAACTTGGAGCAGCTGCCTCATCTTCAACAACACATCAGCAAGCTGCCATGAATACTCCACAGACATCCAGCAAAGGCAAAGAAAAGCAGATGGAACAGCCACCTCCTATGACTGAAGAGAAAATGGAAACACTAGTGCAACAACAAGAAGAAATGATGCAGCAGGGAGTGCAGCAACAAACACAACACCAACAGCAAGAAGAACAAAGACAGGAGCAGCCTGTCCAGCAAGAGCAAACAGTGGAAGCCCCTAAATCCACTGAACAAACTGTGCCTCCAAGGCAAGAAACTTCAGCTGAGGCATCAATCCTCCAAACTCCACAAAAGGAGGATACAAGCAGAAAAAGGGACAGAGAGACTCCCCTTACAACATCAACAACTCATGGGGAAAAAAGACAGAGAATCAATCCCTTCTCAGAGGAAGAAATGCCAATGGGACAGTCTTTTGGTATGGTCCCACCCAGCAGGGAAGCATCAGCAAGTTCCTTTCAACAGGAACAGGACAGAACAATGGGAGGAGAAGTGAGTTCCTCAAGTCAGCAAAGGGAAGGTGAACTCAGCATTAAACAGCAGTTCATCGACATTAAGAAGAGAAATGAGCCCATCAAAATACAGCTGTATAACCATTTGTTGAAAATGGCTCCCACCAATCAACAAAGACTCATGTCTGCATTTGATGTGCAGGAAGGCAAAATGATCATGAGTCATTTTATGCCAACAGCATTGCAGCCCCAATCTGCCTCTGACTACTTGAGGACCAACCTTGAGGTCCTTGCCAAGGACATCCACCCAATGGACAAAATAGAACTGCATAAGCAAACGGGTGAGATGGTGTATGCCTCCTTGGCAGACAAAACATTTGATAACTATAGGCTAGAGAATAGCCTTAACAACACAGCTGCTCAGCTTGAGTTGGAGAAAGCATCCTCTCAAGCAAAGGACAACAGAATTAGGTCCCTAGAAGACATCATCATAGAGATTGGGCATGATCCCAAAGATATCAAGGGCATACAAGAGATATTAAAATTGAGGGATGCAGACATGGCAGCTTTGAGGAGAAAGATCAAACTCCCAGCCACAATTCACCCTCAAACAAATGATGTTGCCCAGCAAAGACATGATCAAGAGGCCACAACCTTGTTGGTATCTCTGTACAACCAGCTAATCCAAACTCAAGAAAAGCTGGGAGAATCGGAGGCTGCACAGGCAGCATTACAGGCAGCATTACAGGCAGCCTTGAAACAAAGAGAAGAAGGTCAAACCTCCCAGCCTCCTCCTGAAGTAATCAACCTTGAGGAAGCTGCTCCAACTACTGCTCCTCCTCCTCAACAAACAGAACCAACAGCACCAACTACATCGACAGCTGCACCAACAACAGAGCAGACTCATAGTCTGGATATGCAGAAGCTTCAAAATGAGATTCAAGTCCTGGAAGCTCAAATGTTAGAGCTTAATCAAGCCAAAGAATCTTTGTCTAAAGTAAATGAAAGATATGATAAGAGCAAACAGAATGTGGCTGAGAAGGAAAGAGATATAAAAGCTCTCAAAAAGAGAATAACTGAGCTTGAGAAAGAGCTCACACTTGATAAGGTGACAGCAGAGCTCAAAACAGTCCTATGGGCCAATATTGGCCAGTCCATTACTGATCAGTGGCATTTAATTGAGACCATAGATGAGCAGTCAGGGCTCATTACAAAGGCAAATAGGGAGATACAGAGAGCAAGAGCAAGCCTTGGCAACATGCCTGATGCTGCCAATAGGATGATCAACATATTAAATCACAGGACAAGCTCTCAACTGACCACCATGGGAATTGCTAACAGGACTGAGACAATCTCAATAGTTAAAAGGGTCCTGACATTAAGAAACCTGATTGGAACATTAGAAAGGAGAAGCCAAGATATGCAGACCAAAATCAACAGGTTCATGGACAAGTTTCAGGTATTACAAAACAGAGGCCTCCCCAGCCTACTAAGCAGTGTGGGAAGACTGCTTACCCATGAAAATTATGCTAAAAGGGTCAATGCCTTTGCTGCAAGTCAAGTTGCAGAACAGCCCAGCACTTCAGCAGAATCAGGGCCAGCATCAGGACAGACTCTCTACAACAGGGTGGAAAACCTGTTCTTTATCATGAACGAAATCAATCATCTGTTCGATGTGCCTCCAAATTTCTATAAATATACAGAAGCAGATGAAACCATAGAGGCAATTGTGAAGCACCAATTGCCCACACAGGAAGTCTGGAATAGATTGATACAGCTAATATTATCAAGCCAGAACCTGTAATGTCAAGTTTTTGCAAATTTATAAGTGATCATACACAGGGAAAATTTTGGTAAATCAGCATACAAAGGAAAGATGAAGGCTGAGCCAACTCAGCAGGGCTATTCGGTCACCACAGCAGCAAGCACAGTCACAGGTGGCAAGGCCGAAAACTACAGCACGACAGCCGTAAAGACACATTTTCCAGCATTTAAGCAAAGCGTTCCAACCGACTCAGTGACCTCCAAAGGTCAAAATATCTTCTGACAGACTTAAAGAGCAGTTATGTTGTATTCAAAGCTATAATAACTTCTTTTCTACTTTTCTGTACGAAGTAATGAAGATATTTCTCTCTCAGATGACTCAATGCCTGAGATATTTTGTATAAACATTTCTATAAAGTCCCCTTCGCATGAGTTTGCAAAGGGTTGTTGTTGATTTCATTTCTATATTTTTGTTGTTGTACAACTCTCAGAGAAATAATACAAAAGGTGGATGGAATTTCCAAAGCTCTGTGTTCCTTGATGCACTGTGGTGGCCAGCTGAATGTTACAGGATTCCTGCATGTTTCATAGCACAATAAGTCTTCTTTAAAACTCTGCGTTATATGTTTTCTAGTCTTTTCATCTTCTTTCATGTTTGTGAGTTTTACACTTAATGGCAAAGTAAAAGAATAGTTCCAGGATTTAATCACAGATTACCCTGAACTCAATCTAAGCTGTTATAAATGTTTTCTTCCAGATAGAGTAAATAAGGTGTAATTCTTAATTGCTACACTTTCAAGCTATATCTCTCAGTGTGATAAATATCTCAGGAATTCAAGTTTGCTCCTGAGGCATCTATCTCTTTCCCCCACCCCAGCTTAGTGGAAAATTCTTAAATGCTTTTCACTGGTTGTTCACATGTCACCATCATAATCTAACTTTGTTATATGAAGTATTTAAATGGCCTTGTAATTTCAGTCAACCACCTCAAGATTTCTAAACACTTGTAGCCACAGACTCCATTGCCCAATGAAATAAACTAATCTGCAGATTTCACACTTCAAGTACAGAAAGACATCCCTCAACCAAATCATAAAACTAAACACCCTCACTTCATAACTAGCCTAAAATCTCCACAGAACAGAGACAAATTATAAAGAGAGAGCTCTCTATGATTACAGTTTGGCTAGACACTGTAATCCAAAGATTGGTTAGTGGTTACCCCGACCGTATTCCCTTAGAGTCAAAGGGAACAACCTGGGTGTTAACACTCCCCTCCCATTATATTGGTAACTATATTTTTTTAACTCAATAAATATATTTCTAATAAAGGAAATGTCTCTTTCTCACCAAACTTGGTAGGGAATTTATTTAATTTAAAATAACAATAAATATGTAATTTCTAAACTCTTTTAACTTAATAAATTACCATAATTGAAGATGAGACAAATTTTTAAATTCACAAAATCAACCATATATTTTTACCATCTCATAGCAAGATATCCTGAGTTGTTTTGACTTTGAAATGTTCATGATGTCACCAAGTAGACTCATCATCATTTCATCTTCCAACTCGAGACTTTGAAATGTTCATGTTGTCACCAAGTAGACTCATCATCATTTCATCTTCCAACTCGAGTGTCTCCAGTTGAAGCATACTCCCTAGTGTCCCCTCGTTGATTGTTTCTGCCCCATTCCATAAATGTAATTGTTAATTTCCTTAGAGAGCCCAAATCATTCATGGAAGCATCTTTCTTTTTGTCATATTTTATCCCAACATTCTAGCATCCCATGTTTAAGTAGTGCAAAGAGGTAAGTGTTAGAGAATAATCTCTCTTCTTAACTAAAGTCATCAAGTCCAACTAGTTATTAGATTGAGTTATTTTTAGAAAGCTAAATTTAGCAACTATCAGTCATGTGTCAATGATGTGTGCTTGTGAGATAAGATTAGCATGTCTATTCTGACTGGTTTTGGGTCTTTATAATAATGTACCTTTGAGCAATTGAATCAAGTAATTCTCTGAGCAATAACTCAGGTTTGAGTATGTTAATTAGTTTCCTCCTTTGACCATCTCTTAGTAAGGAGAGAGATGCTATGAGGAAGGCATTGCAAATTGTCACAATAAGAAAGGTGAAAATGCCACATGGATGTTAACTTGGAATGGTAATTCTTTGATATTGTACACAGATCTAGGACGAGAATTGCCTGATTTGTAAGAGTTGTAGGAAACCTTTTGATGGTCACTCTTTGTAAGCACAAGGATACTATCTATTTCAATCTCCCTAAACTCTTTGGCAATGACTCCATAGAGTTGCCACTCAAATTCTGAACCTTTAGAGAGACCATATTCTCAATTATCTTTCTTGGAATTTTTGTAATATTGTTCCCAAAAATCAACAATGAGCAGATTTCTAGACTTCTGAATGACTTGGGAAATGAAATATGATTTCTTTTCATTCAAGAAAAACCTAGTGCATTATGAATAGTCACTTTCAACCAACAATGTCAAGCATTACCTGCGCGACATTAGAATTTTTCTTCTTGCTCACCAATTTGTACTGTTAAACCACGAAAGATGTTGTGCATCTTGAAATGGATCACATGGCCATTGATATCTCTAAGAACTAGATTTATCAAGCAATGATAAGATAAAATGTTGGCATAAATTCTTCCTATCTCAAATGGGCCATGGCCACTCTGATTCCTTTCGGTTAGAGTTATAATAGAAAAAGACTCAAATCTTATAAGCGTAAGTAGCTTATCCTTATCTGATGCATTGTCAGTCATATCACTATCTCCTTAGTTTCCAGTCTTATCTTCTAGCTATTTCTTAGAAGCCTCTATTGCTTTTATAAATTAAGTACTTGTACAACACACTTTCTCAAGTAAAGAAGTGATTTCTCTTTGTTATTCATTTTGTGTGATCTCTTTGTACAAGGAATTTTATGCTTTTCAGTCTCATCCATGGGTACTTTTATACTCTTACATGGTATCAAAGCTTGACTATAAGCTCCCTTCTTATCTTTTTTAAGAGATCTATGACAAGTCACAAAAAATAATCTTGATGAGACAACCCAAGGGGACAATATATGAGGCTTGTCTTTGAGAGTGAAGAGCTTTGGCTTATATAATAGATCCACTTTGAACATGTCGGGAAAAAAGCCATCATGAAGAGGTATATGAAGATAAAGTTGCTTCCACCCCTTCATTCCATCCATTGCTTCTTTTCATAAAAATTTTAAGGGCGAATCTTAGCCCATGAGAAAAATTTAAAGGGTTTTCTATTTTGGATTGTTGGACATTTGATGGTATGAAGGTGGCTGGTTGTGTAAGTGTTGGCATTGTTGTAAAACAAGGCTGAGCTTGATGATGGGGCTTCATGCCTTGGTGGTTGTGATTCCAGCTAGGTAGATACTTTGGAGCCATATTTTGAGGTAGAGTGTGGGCTTAGTGGCTAATTAGACTCCTTTCATTGGAAATTTCTCTGGAAGAGCTTTCCAATGGTACGTGGAAGTCTAGAAATGGACTTGTGGTTCGAGAGATATGGCCTGCTGAAGTTCAGGATGATTTAGGCCTTGTGCAGTGAGGAATATCGGAGATCAAAGGTCCCAGCATATCGAGGATCAGGGGAATTCAAGTCCTAGTGCACAGGTCTCGATGAATTGTAATTGGAGGTTCCAAAAAATCGCATATCAGAGGCCCCAACGAATTACATATTGGCGATCCCGCATGTCAGTGGTCTTGCAATTTCGGGGGATAAGCCAAGACTATGCATTCCTTGTTAACTCATCGGGGACGCCAAAAAGGAAAATACAAAGAAATTTGGTGAAAAACTAGAGTAGGCAAGGCCCCTTTCTCTCTCCTCTAGGCAAGAAACATGGAGGCATCCAGTTGGCTCCAATAAGGACAGAAGGTAGCATCGAAGGAGCTCTAATGAGGACTAGTGGCAAGATTTGATTGGTTTTGATAAGGGACATGTGGTCACTTGCATCAAAATTACATCACGATATGGAGCAATACGTGGCAGGCTGTTTCGGTGTTTATGGATGGCCTAATGGGCCATATCTAAATGACACGTGTCACTGATCAGAAGATACCACGTGGCATGAGATGATGTCACTTTGGAAATCAACGATTGGAGCTTTGTAATGATTGGCTCATGTGCCACAATGAAATTTCATCGGGATGCTGGATAGCAGGTTGTCGCGAAGGCTTAAGGGAACTAAGGTCTAGGGCTGAATAGAGGGGCTAATCAGAAATCGACGATTGACAATTTGTGATGGACAACACATTGTCACAAAGTGGAAATCATTGATAAGGGGAAGCACATGGTTTAGAGGAAAGACAAGAAACCAAGGGCGTGACACTTTATAAGGGAACCAAAGGCCCCTGACAGAGTGTTGAAAGACTTAGTGCATTAAGGCCAAGCTCCCGGTCATAGCCCTAGGTCCTATAGTGAGAAGTATGCGGTAAGGGTTGAGCGGAAGGAGCTTAAAAATCAGAGATCGGTGATCGCAGGTTTGTGGTTGTTGGCACATTGGCCACAAATGGAAAAAATCAATATAGGGGGCTCAGATATGGTTGGAACTTGGTCACCGAACCAAGTCCTATGGTGGAGATATAGCAGGGGTATAATTCAAAGGGACTAGACTTGATCGGAGGTCAGAAATAAACTATTTCATAATGTTACACCAATACATAGAACTATGATGAAAAGCTTTGATATGATGGTACATGGTGCCATTAACATGCATGAATTGGTAGTTGTGGTTTTGAATGCAGAACTATAAGGTTGATGGCCGAAGACCACCTATGCAAACATTTTAAATAAATGCAAAATAGATACTCCATGATGATGTACAGGTAGATCTCTTCGAACCATATAGAAGCATGGGGAGCCTCTGTGAAATATGTAAGGAGGATTGAGAGTTAATACACAACATGGAGAGTCAATTGTATGATAGAGAAGTGATCATCGCCCATCCTTATGAGTTTAATGCAATGAATGAACTGGAGTTTGCGTAAATCAATAGAAGAATTGGGTGCCATGCCTGGGGTACATGCATGGGAAAAATTGATGATGACAGTGACTACATCGAGCCAAGAGTAGCACAAGAATAAAATTGTGAGCCTCCATTGAGCTAATGTGGTGTGGGAGTATACTTGCAAGAGAGCATATCAGTGAGTTGTGAATTGGAGCATAATGTTGCAAGGGTAGTGTTGTAGTGAAATAGTGGAGAACCCTGAGAAGATAAAGCATGGCATAGAGCAAGTGTTGCAGTGGGTAGGAAGAGGAATACTACCACAAGTGTTCAAAAAGCAGAGTGTAGAATTTGAATCTACAAACAACCATTAAGTTGGTATTTTACTTGTAATTTGTATGCCTCTATTTTCAGTATGAAAATTGTATGAAATAGTAAAACAGTGGTAGTGACAAGTTGGTGCCTGCACACTTAAGAGGTTGGTGCCTCTAGGAAAGTTGGTGCTTGCTAAAAAAAGAGGTTGGTGCCTCTTGGCAAGTTGGTGCTTGCTAAAAAAAGAGAGGATGGTGCCTCTTGGAAAGTTGGTGCTTGCTAAACAAAGGGGGTTGGTGCCTCCAGTGAGTGGGTGCTCACAAAAAAATAGATGTAATTAAGTTGGTGCTTAAACTACATCATAAAACAAACAAAAAATTATTGGTCTTTTCCCTTTGGGTTTCCATGTGTAAACAATGTTTCAAATGTATGTTGATCATGAGATTGTTGTTTGAGTATGTGCTCTAAAAGTTTATAATATTTACTGCTTTATGAATGAATGATTTCACATATGAAAGAACATAAGAAAGAACTATAATCACAGTAGGAAAATAAAAATAAGAGTTTCTTAAATTATTGATTCACCCCCCCCCCCCCCCCCACTTATCAACAATTCCTTAATTCCAACAATTGGTATCAGAGCCAAGTTCCTTCAGTAACAGTTTAACCACTGGAAGGAAGATCCTTAAGGAATTATGAATAGGCAAGAGAGTCAAGAAGTTTACTTGAGTAGGGTACCGGTCTTTGATGGAGCCAATTATGTCTTTTGGAAAGTAAGAATGGAGGCATACCTTATGTCCCTGGGGGTAGATGTTTGGACCTCAGTACTAGTAAATTACATTGTCCTGGATATTCCCCCCACATATGCAGATGGAAAGAAATTGTATCTAAGCAATGGTAAAGCCAAGCATGCCATTCTTGAGGGTATCAATTGTTAGAAAATTATATATTACGGAGCAATGGAACACATCAAATATTGCAGAAATATAAACACAGAAAATGCACAAAAAAAGAGAGACACAGATATACGTGGTTCACCCAGTTTGGGCTACGTCCACCCCGAACAGCGAGTCCTTCCTTTCTATTATCCAACAAAATGAAGAGATACAACCTACAACAAATCCGCTGTAATATCCTCTATTTTCTCTCACAGTCTCAGCTCTCTGTTTCTCGCTCACAGAATACACATCTATCACACAGCCTCAAATACAATGCCCTCATACAAAGAGAGGGGTTTCCTTCTAGGGCAAAAAACCCTAAACTAAACATAAGTTCTACCGTCAGATCATCCGCCTAATGAACGGCCCAGATTGACTAGAAATTACTATACTTTTACAAGGCAATTTTACATTTATTTTTGGCTTCAGGGGCGCTGCCCCCGAGCCCCCGCCGGGGGACCACTGGCCCCCGGACCCCCCAGCCGGGGGAATGGGACCCCCCGGACCCCCACGGGGGGGACAAGTCCCCCCGCACCCCCCCCGCATGAGGGGTGTACAAGACTTCCTAAGGTATACATCCGACTGAAACAAAGACCTCTGAACAATCATGCTCCACACACAACATCAATAAGTCAAAACTTGTGTAAGGTTATGCACTATAAGTATTCTTATGAGTTGTGGGAGAAGCTTAACGAGTGTCATGAAGGAGATGAAAAAATGAAGCAAGAAAAACTTCAGACTTTCATAATGAGGTTTGAAAGCTTGAAGATGACTGAGAATGGAAGCATAGTTGAGTACTTCCTCAGAGTTGATTAAGTAGTTCATATGATTAGAGTACTTGGTGAGGAAATCAAGGAAGAGTTGATCGTACAAAAGGTATTAAGATCTCTACCCATGAGATTTAATGCCAAAATATCAACTATAGAGGAAATGGTCAACCTAAAGGATCTCAAGATGGATCAATTACATGGTACTCTCACACCCTATGAGATGAGAGTAGAAATGGAGAAATCTGAACCAAAGAAGCTGCATTTAAAGCATCCAATAAGGGCAAGGAACACAAGGTTCATCAAGAATGCTCTAGCAGTGAATTTGACCAGGATTTGGCTCAACTAGCCAAAAAACTAAAGTGAGGCTCTAGTAAATATAAAGGGAAGTTTCCCTTTAAGTGTTTCGACTATGGAAGAGTTGGACATTTCTCTTCCAAATGCCCTTACAAAGAGGGGATTGAAAGAGAAAAGGGTTTGAAATTTAGAAATAAAGTCTAAGACATTTTAGAAGAAGAAACTTGATCCAGGTGGATATTGGTGGCCACCTGCCAAGTCCACCTGGACCCCCACCATTGTCTTTCTCAGCATTTTCAGTTTCTTTAATTGTAGCACAACTTACTATTTTTAGCAGTTTTTCGGGTCCTGAACTTCCGGAGCCGTTTTGAGGCCCTAAACGACGTTTTTTGGGGAATCCGGGGGCAACACCAGTCCATGGAATGGACTGGTGTTGCCCGTTCCAACAATGATAGTGCTCGGATAGATCTTTCTAATGAGCTATTGTACGCGTCAAACGGAGATCATAGGCCAAATTTACGACCCCGGGAAGTTGATGTACCAACTTACCCCCAAACGGGGCCCACAGTTTGGCGTTTCATCTCCTAGGGTTAGGTTTTGGAATGTTAAGGGTTTTTCCATTGTTTCTCAACAATAAATAGGCCTTCGAGCCTCATTGTAACACAGTTCAGAGGCATGTAGCCATCACATCTCTTCTCAGAGATAAGCTACTATCGCCCTAGCTAGTTTATTTCCATTTCTGTTTGTAAGCATATTTCAGTATTTTCCATTAATGAAATGAAGTATTCTTTCCGCTGCATCTTTGTGTACATGGTTATCTCTGTAATTTGTTGCGTTCCTGTTTAAATCCGGATCAGTGGTATCAGAGCGGTCTGCTTTTTCTCTGTTTTTCTTTGCATGTCCCCAACAAGGTCGGGATATAAGGAGTTAGGGCTTGAACTGGTTGAACCTTTGCAAGACCAGCCTCGCAAATCCCGACGGCCTCCCATTGCGGACGAGAAGAAAGACGAGGGGGCAGGAGATCCCATCAAAATCTTGCTCGAAGAAGCACTCGAGCGACAACGGAACGCGATGATGGACAGCTTTGCGCAGATCCTTCAGCGGCTACCCAGAAGCGGCGCATCGGCTTCCAGCAGCTCCTCTGGAAACGCCACACCCTTTAAGGTACAAGTTAATTTTGAAATCCCCATATTCGAGGGTCAGATAGACGCCGATGCCGTAGATAAATGGTTAAATCTGCTAGAGGGTTATTTTTCTGTTCATGAATTTTCGAGTCGGGAAAAGATTGTTTTTGCTCTTCTCAAAGCAGCCCCCCACGTCAAGGACTGGTGGGAAACCTACTGCGAGCAGAAGGATGAAAGTACTGGCTCACTATTTTCAGCCGCACCCACCTGGGATTCGTTCCGGGATGCCATCAAGGAGCAGTACTAGCCTGTCGGAAGCTATGAGGATGAATACATAAAGTGGACCACGCTGCGGCAGGGAAGGGACCAAGACGTGCCGGAGTTCACCAATCTTTTCCATACCCTTCGCACAAAGTTGGGTATCAAGGATTCGGAGCAACATTTGATACTCAAATACCGTGGCTGCCTGCACAAGTACATCCAGGAAGAAATACAGTTCCTAAACATCCCCTCGCTCGGCGCAGCATACCGGTATGCCGTCAAGGTCGAGCAGAAGTTTAAACAAAAGAAGCGAGACTTTGGATCTGCGAATCCAAAGCAGGGGAAAGGTGCCCCTAAACCACAGAACAAAGGACAAAGCCAAGGCGGGACAGCCCAAGACAACCAGCCGAAGCTGCAAGCAAAGAGCAACGCCGCGAAGCCGAGAAAGGACACTGGAAAATGGTGCGAGTTCCATAAGAGCTCCACTCACAACACAAGTGAGTGTCGGGCCAAGCAGTCACTGGTGGCTGAGCTAAAGGTTTCAAAATCAGATGCATGTTCCGACTCTGAGTCAGAACCCGATAAGGGGTATGAAAAGGGAAGCAGATCATTGATGCGGATCCCAGCGCCACTGTTGCTACCACAAAGATCCAGAAAAATGAACCCGAAGATCCAGAGGAGGAGGAGCGTCTCTTCCACTCCCAGATGTGGGTAAAGGGCTCCCCGATACAGTTCATTGTTGATAGCGGGAGTCAAAAGAACCTCATTTCGGCAGAGGTCGTGAAGCGGTTGGGCTTACCGACCACAGCACATCCACAACCATACACCATTGGGTGGCTTCACCAAGGGCGAGATCTTCGCGTGAGCCAGCAGTGTCGCCTTCCATACAACATCAAGCCCTTCACGGATGAGGTATTGTGTGACATTGCTCCCCTTGAAGTTTGTGATGTATTACTAGGACAACCATACTTGTGGAAGCGACATGCTGTGTATGAATCAAGGCCCCGTGCTGTTATTATTACATTGGGAAATAAGTTGTTCAGGATACCAGAGGTAGCACCACCTGCCGCCATCTCTTTGATTACTGCAAAACAATGCAGTAAGATCATTTCCAAAACCAGGAAATTTGTTTTCCTGATGATACGCCCTCAAGGGAAGAAGAAGACAGTGGCCGCGACCTCCAAACGGGGTCCCTCTGCACGGCAGCTACAGATGGACAAGATTGTGGAGGAGTACGAAGACATCTTCACCTCCCCGGCAGGGGTTCCTCTGCACTGTCAAGTCAAGCACTCCATCGATCTGACCCCAGGTGTGCCGCTACCCAATGGACCAATTTATCGGCGCTCCGTTCTGGAGAACAATGAAATCAAGAGGCAGATTCAGGAGCTCCTGCAGAAAGGTCACATCCGTCCGAGTTCTTCACCCTGTGGGAGCCCGATAGTGTTGGTACAGAAGAAGGATGGGACGTGGAGACTCTGTATTGACTATCGGGTGCTGAACAAGATCACTGTCCGTAATAGGTACCCGATCCCGCGGATTGATGACCTCCTAGACCAACTAAAGGGGGCGAAATATTTCAGCAAGATCGATCTGAAGTCAGGATATCACCAGGTACCAATTGAACCCTCAGATGTGTGGAAGACTGCCTTCAAATCCAAGGAGGGCCTCTTCGAATGGTTGGTCATGCCTTTCGGATTGACGAATGCTCCTGCAACCTTTATGAGGCTAATGGATGACATCTTGTGGCCATTCACCAACTCCTTTGTAGTAGTATACCTGGATGACATTCTGATCTTCAGCCAGAGTTGGGAAGAGCACCTCCACCACATCCGACAGGTTCTCCAAACACTGCGGCAACACAAGCTATGTGCCAATTTGGAGAAATGCACTTTTGGCATGACCGAGGTTCAGTATCTGGGATACATCATTGATGAACAGGGGGTGCATGTCGATCCAGCCAAGGTCCAAGTCATTCGGGATTGGCCCTCTCCAACCACTCTAACAGAGCTCCGCAGCTTTCTAGGTCTTGCCAACTTCTACCGCAGGTTTGTGTTGGGATTTTCTCATATTTCTTGGCCCTTGAGTCAAGTCACCAAGGGCGGGGCGAAAGCAAAATTCTTTTGGTCTGAATCTCAACAGAAGGCATTCAGGGAGTTGAAGGATCGCCTCTGCACGGCACCAGTGCTCGCGTTACCAGATTTACAACAACCATTTGAGGTCGAGACAGATGCCTCTGACTATGCTATTGGGGCAGTCCTTACTCAACATGGACATCCAGTGGCATATCACAGTGAAACACTTTCAGACACAGTCCGGAAGTACCCCACTTATGATAAAGAGATGTATTCCATTGTACAGGCCTGCCGACAATGGAAGCATTACATTTTGGGGAAGGAAACGGTCATCCACACAGACCACCGACCTCTGCAGTTCATACAGACCCAAGGGAAATTGCAGAATGATCGCCATCAGAAGTGGTCTACATACCTGCAACAGTTTCACTTGAATATCAAGTATAAAAAGGGCAGCACCAATAATGTTGCAGATTGCCTCAGTCGACCACCGATCATGGCGCTAACCACCGTGCTCAACTCTTGCGGGCACGAGACTTCTGATTGGCCACTTCTCTACAAAAGCGACCCAGAATTCGGCCACACATACCAGACACTCTTGGAGGGTCGGCAGGTTGCAGATTTTCACCTCCAGGATGCCCTATTATGCCACCTCGGTCACCTTTGTGTTCCTTCAAGCGAGCGTGCCAAGATGATTTGGGAAGCACACTACAGTCGGGCTGCTGGGCATTTCGGGGTCGAGAAAACAGTGGCAGTACTGCAAAACTATTTCTATTGGCCGAATCTTCGACAGGATGTTGGGAAGTACATCCGATCATGTACTGCCTGTGCCATTGCCAAACCGACCATTAAGAAGCAAGGCCTCTATACCCCGTTGCCTACCCCTAGTCGACCTTGGGAATCCATCTCCATGGATTACATGTCAGGCCTTCCTTCCACTAAGCATGGAAATGACTGTGTTTTTGTGGTCGTCGACAGGTTCTCAAAGATGGCCATTATGATGGCCTGCAAGAAGAATATCACAGCAGAAGCCACTGCTAAACTCTTCTTTGAACGAGTGTGGGTGCACTTTGGGATCCCACAGTCTATCATCTCAGATCGGGACAGTCGGTTTCTCAGCACCTTTTGGTCCAGTCTCTGGTCAATGCTGGACACCAAACTCACGAAGTCCACAGCCTTCCATCCTCAAACTGATGGCCAGACAGAGGTTGTCAATAGGATGATTGTGCACATTCTGCGCATGTATAACTCAAAGCATCCACGCACATGGGACGAGAGCCTCCCCTACGTTCAGCACAGCTACAACCGAGCTCTTCACAGCTCCACTGGCCATAGCCCTTTTCAGGTGGGTTTGGGATTCCAGCCACTATGCCCCATTGATGTGGCCATGCCACTTGCAGCTACTCACATGAATTCAGCTCATGTCCAGTCCGAAACAGATAAGGCCACCAGCTTCATTGAGCGCATCCAACATATTCGCCAGCAGGTCCATGACATTCTTGAGAAATCAAATGCCAAGTACAAGCAGCGACATGATCAACATCGGGTGCCACACAAGTTTCAGGTGGGCGACAAAGTCTGGTTGCATTTGCAAAAGGAACGCCTTACTGGAGCCTATCGGAAATTGAGACCACTCCGATATGGTCCTTACACCATTACTAAGGCTATGGGAGACAATGCATTTGAGCTCAGCATTCCCCCATTCCTTGGCCTGCACCCAGTATTCAATGTGGACCGCCTTCGGCCATACTTTCCACCATTGCTAGACACATCCGACATTGCAAACAGCTCAAACCCACAGAATTAAATCCAGATTGCATGGAACAAGCTGCAACTGATCGGATCATGGACACACAGATCAAGAACACTCGCCAACAAAATATCCAACTGTATCGAGTTGTCAAAGCAGGCCAACTCCTTCAGCAGGGCAAGTGGCTCACCAGGGAACAAGTTCAGCAGAAGTTTCCTCATCTCATGGAGGAGCTCAACGCAATGGGGACCATTGCTTCCTAAGGGGGGAGGAATGATCCAGGTGGATATTGGTGGCCACCTGCCAAGTCCACCTGGACCCCCACCATTGTCTTTCTCAACATTTTCAGTTTCCTTAATTGTAGCACAACTTACTATTTTTAGCAGTTTTTCGGGTCCTGAACTTCCGGAGCCGTTTTGAGGTCCTAAACGACGTTTTTTGGGGAATCCGGGGGCAACACGAGTCCATGGAATGGACTGGTGTTGCCCGTTCCAACAATGATAGTGCTCGGATAGATCTTTCTAATGAGCTATTGTACGCGTCAAACGGAGATCATAGGCCAAAGTTACGACCCCGGGAAGTTGATGTACCAACTTACCCCCAAACGGGGCCCACAGTTTGGCGTTTCATCTCCTAGGGTTAGGTTTTGGAATGTTAAGGGTTTTTCCATTGTTTCTCAACAATAAATAGGCCTTCGAGCCTCATTGTAACACAGTTCAGAGGCATGTAGCCATCACATCTCTTCTCAGAGATAAGCTACCATCGCCCTAGCTAGTTTATTTCCATTTCTGTTTGTAAGCATATTTCAGTATTTTCCATTAATGAAATGAAGTATTCTTTTCGCTGCATCTTTGTGTACATGGTTATCTCTGTAATTTGTTGCGTTCCTGTTTAAATCCAGATCAAAACTCTACAAGAAGAAGGGATTCTATTCCAAAGAGGATAGTTCGGACTTGGAATTAGACTGTGAAGACTCATCGAAAAATATTCAAATGAGTATATTCTTATGACTCTCGAAACGGACTCCAAGAAACATGGTCTTATGGAATCTGAAGAGGAAGAAGAGGAAGGAGTGGTAGACCTTGAGGGAGAACTCATCAATGCCCTTGATGAGTTGAAGAAAGTACGGAAGAAAAACAAGTAGCTGAACGAACAGTTGAAATGTGTAGAAGAAAGAATGTGTAACTCAGATAATGAGGAGTTTTCATATCAGAAAGAAAAACTTGAAGAGGTTACCAAGAGCAAGGGTAGTCTAGCTATTCTACTGAAAGGAGAACAAGGAAATCGTGAGAAGCTAGAAGAGGAGAACAAGTCGCTGAAACAAGAGATGCTCAAGTTGAAAAGGAAAACGACCTCAAAAATATACAAAGATGATTTTCTATCTTTAAAGGTTGAGCTGGAGGAAGCCAGAAAAAAAAAGAGGTACTTCAAGATATGATTCAAGAATGGGAAGAAAACTGCCAGTATCTTGAAGCAGAGGTGGTCTATCTAAGAATTGACCTTGATCCGGATTTACACAGGAACACAACAAATTACAGAGATAACCATAAATACAGATATGTAGCAGAAATAATACTTCATTTCATTAATGTAAAATACTAAAATATGCTTACAGACAGAAATGGAAATAAACCGGCTAGGGCAATGGTAGCATATCTCTGAGAAGAGATGTGGCAGCTACATGCCTATAAACTATGTTACAATGAGGCTCGAAGGCCTATTTATTGTTGAGAAACAACGAAAAACCCTAAACATCCAAAAACCTAACCCTAGGAGATGAAGTGCCAAACTATGGGCGCCGTTTAGGTAAATTGGTACATCAACTTTCTGGGGTCGTAACTTTGGCATACGATCTTCGTTTGACATGAACAATACCTCATTAGAAATATCTATTTGAGGACTACAACTCTTGAGTGAGCAACATCAGTCTATGGCCCATGTTGCTCTTAGTTTTCCTAGAAAACATCTTTTAGGGCCTCAAAATGACTCTAGAAGTTTAGGACCCGAAAAAACTGCCAAAAATAGTAAATTGTGCTACAATTTAGGAAACCGAAAAACTGAAAGAGATAGTTGTGGGGGTCCAAGTGGGATAGGTGGGTGGCCACCAACATCCACCTGGATCATTCCTCCCCCTTAGGAAGCAATGGCCCCATTGCATTGAGTTCCTCCATGAGATGGGGAAACTTTTGCTGAACTTGGTCCCTTCCCTATCGCAGCATGGTCCACTTTATGTATTTGTCCTCATAGCTTTTGACAGGGTAGTACTACTCCTTAATGGCATCTTGGAATGAATTCCAAGTGGGTGTGGCTAAAAAAAATGAGTTCATACTTTCATCCTTCTACTCGCAGTAGGTTTCCCACCAATCCTTGACATGGGGGGCTGCTTTGAGAAGAGTGAAAGTAATCTTTTCCCAGCTGGAAAAATCATGTACAGAAAAATACCCTTCTAGAAGATTTAACCATTTATCTACGACATCTGCATCTATCAGACCCTCGAATATCGGAATTTCAAAGTTAACTTGTACCTTAAAGGGTGTGGCGTTTCCAAAGTAGTTGTTGGAAGCAGATGTGTTGCCCCTTGGTAGCCACTGAAGGATATGGGCAAAGTTTTCCATCATCGCATTCCTTTTTCGCTCATGAGCTTCTTCGAGCAATATTTTGATAGGATCTCCTGCCCCCTCATCTTTCTTTTCATCCGCCATGGGAGGCCATCGAAATTTGCGAGGCTGGTCTTGCAAAGGTTCGACCAGTTCAAGCCCTAACTCCTTATATCCCTACCTTGTTGGGGACATGTAAAGAAAAACAGAGAAAGAGTAGACCGCTCTGATACCACTAATTCGAATTTACATAGGAACACAACAAATTACAGAGATAGCCATAAATACAGAGATGCAGCAGAAATAATAATTCATTTCATTAATGTAAAATACTGAAATATGCTTACAGACAGAAATGGAAATAAACCAGCTAGGGCGATGGCAGCTTATCTCTGAGAAGAGATGTGGTGGCTACATGCCTCTGAACTATGTTACAATGAGGCTCGAAGGCCTATTTATTGTTGAGAAATAATGGAAAACCCTAAACATCCAAAAACCTAACCCTAGGAGATGAAGCGCCAAACTATGGGCTCCATTTGGGTAAATTGGTACATCAACTTCCCAGGGTCGTAACTTTGGCATACGATCTCCGTTTGACACGCACAATACCTCGTTAGAAATATCTATCCAAGGAATATAACTTTTGAGCGAGAAAAATCAATTTAATGCACATGTTGCTCTCGGTTTTCCCAAAAAACATCGTTTAGGGCCTCAAAACGGCTCTAGAAGTTCAGGACCTGAAAAAACTGCCAAAAATAGTAAACTGTGCTACAATTTAGGAAACTAAAAAACTGAAAGAGACAGTTGTTTGGGTCCAAGTGGGATAGGTGGCTTGCCACAAACATCCACCTAGATCAGACCTTGAGAAAGCAAAGACCGAGAAGGGTCTAAGTGAGAGATTTGTTGAAGGGACTAGAAGACTAAATTAGATTCTGAGCTGTCAAAGGCCCTCAGGAATCAGAATAGGATTGGGGTACTCAAAGGACCAAGAATATTCTATCGGGAAGAAGAAGATAAAATTTAGGTCCGTAGGAGTTGAAGAACCACAAAGTCATAGGAGGAATCATCATGAAAGATTTCACAAAGACAAAAGAGCATCCAGACAAAGAGGAGACCGCTAATGGAGGATGCGTCAAACAGACAGTAGACCAAGGTATTTCTCTGCTAAACCTCATAATGTTTTTGACAATAGGTGTGCCTACTTATTTTATGGTCACTGCTACAAGTGTCATATATTTGGATACAAAGTTATTAATTGTAGAAGTGTCAAAGTTGAAAGAGATGAAAATGTCAAGTTTTATTCACACCGAACTGCTAAGTCACAAGATTCCTCTTATAGGAATTAGAATTCCTTCACTCCCCTACAAAGTGAAGTTAAATGTTTTAAATGTAATAATTTCGAGCACAAGGCTGACGAGTGTAGAAGCAGGTTTGAATACCTATCTAAATCTCAAACTGACAAACATACTGACATACAAAAGGATAAAAGAAGATGGAAACAAAATACTAAAAAGAGCATGCCATGGGAGCTCGCCTTATCAGTGCATGATAAATGAAAGAAATGGTATGTAGACAGTGGTTATTCCAAAAACATGACTAGAGACAAGAGCAAGTTTATGTCACTAAAGAAAAATAAAGAGGAGGCAATGTCACCTTTAGCAACAATGCTCCAGCAGGAATCAAAGGAAAAGGAGTGGTTAGTATTGATTAGAACACAAAAGCACAAAATGTGTTGTATGTGGAAGGCCTCAAACACAATATGCTAAGTGTTATGCAGATGTGTGACAACGACTAGGATGTGACCTTCTGATCTAAATATTGTGAGATTCAAAATGTAAAAAATGGAAAACTAGCAAGGAAGGCAGTTAGGAATCACAATAACGTTTATGGGTTCGATGACTCAAGGGTCATATGTTACATGAGAAAAACCAGCGAAGCACGACTATGGCATAAGAGGCTCATACACATGAATTTTGATAGCTTAATAAGGATAAGCAAGATAGGCACGGTAAAATGATTACCTAGATTGTCAAGGCCTAATAACACCATCTGTAAGTCATGTTAGTTATTGAAGCAGACTAGGACTCATTTCAAAACGAAAGAGTTCTCCTAATCTAGACCTCTAGAGCTTATTCACACAGATATCTGTGGCCCCACAAGAACAAAAAAATCAAAAGGATAAAGGTACTTCCTGTTGTTCATTGATGATTACATGAGGGCTACCTGGATTCTCCTCCTAAAAGAAAAGTCAGAAGCATTTGAGCACTTCAATAATTTTAAGGCTTGGGTAGAGATTGAGAAATATTTGAAGCTAAAATTCTTGAGATCAGGAAGAGGGGGAGAGTTCACCTAAAAAGAGTTTGAAGAATTCTGTGAAGAGCAAGGTATTAGAATGCAGTTCTCAGTGGCCAAAATTCCTCAGAAAAATGGAGTTGTGGAGAGGAAGAACCGAACAATCCAGGAAATGTCCAGAGCAATGTTAGATGAAGCAGAAGTGGTGAGGGAGAAGAAACTTAGGGAACAATATACTTGTCAAACAGAACTCGTCTCAGACTTGACAGTGACAAAACTCCATATGAGTTATGGAAGGGTAGACCTACATAAATTAAACACCTCAAGGTGTTTGGGAGCAAGTGCTTCATTAAAAGAAATGAAAAGAACATTGGGAATCTTGACTCATGCATTGATGAAGGAATATTTCTTGGATATTGTTTTGGAGCAAATGGTATAGATGCTACAACAAGAGGACAAGGAAGATAGAAGACTGCATTGACATAGTGGTTGATGAAGTAGGCTCACAACCTGAACCCTACGAAAGTAACTTGGACTCAGATGATGAAGAGAGTTTAGAGTTGAGGGACACAGATATGAATGAAACAAATTTAGACAATGAAGGTGAGGAAGCAAGCACATCTTCAAGGACAAGAATGTCTTCCAGGTATGTGCAAAAGGAACACCCTGAGAGTCAGATTCTTGGAGATCAAAGAAAGGGTGTCCAGACTAGAAGGAGACTTATGGGAAATACAAAACATGCAAATTTGAATCTACTATAAAAAATAGAACCCAGAAACCTCTATCAAGCAAGTGAAGATAAGTTCTAGGTGAAAGCCATGAATGAAGAGCTAGACCAAATTGAAAAGAATGACACATGGGAGCTTGTCCTAAGACCAAAAGAGAAAAATGTTATTGGAACCAAGTGGGTTTTCAAGAATAAGCTGAACGAAAAAGGTCAAGTAATCAAGAACAAAGCTCGGTTGGTTTGCAAAGAGTATGCCCAGATGCAGGTGGTAGACTTTGAAGAAACCTTTGCATCGGTAGCTCGACTGGAAGCCATAATAATATTCCTTTCTCTTTCCATTCAAAAGAACATCAAAATTTATCAGATGGATGTAAAGTATACCTTTCGCAATGGATAC
This sequence comes from Pinus tabuliformis, assembly GCA_031772625.1. Lineage (NCBI taxonomy): Eukaryota > Viridiplantae > Streptophyta > Pinopsida > Pinales > Pinaceae > Pinus > Pinus tabuliformis. The sequence continues at coordinate 1,947,876,180 of CM062819.1, read as the reverse complement.
TTAAAAGAGGAGGTTTACATTGAGTAGCCTGAAGGTTTTTTGCTCCCCTCTGATGAAAGGCTTGCATGCAAATTAAAGAAGGCTTTGTATGGTTTGAAACAGGCCCCTAGAGTCTGGCATGAAAGGATGGATAAGTATCTCCAGCAACAAGGTTTTAATAAAGGCTCAACTGATAGAAATCTCTATGTAAAATATGAATATGATCATCTACTAATAGTGGTTGCGTATGTGGATGACATCATATTTGGCAGTGATGTGGAGCAGTTGGGGCATTGGTTTGCAAACTGCATGCAAATAGATTTTGAAATGTCCATGATTAGTGATCTATCCTTCTTCTTGGGTTTGAAAATTACTCAGTTCCCATGAGGAGTTTTTATATCTCAATCCAAATACCTCAAGAAAACTTTGAAGAAATTTGGAATGGAGGACTACAAACCTGTCATAACACCCATGACTACAGGATGTAAAATGTGCAAGGAATATGCAACACCACAGGTAAATCAAACTGAATATAGATCAATGATAGGAAGCTTACTATATCTGAAACTTCAAGGCTAGATATCATGAAAGCAGTGGGAATTGTGGCAAGATTTCAGGATTTTCCCGAGAAAGTCATGCGGTGGCTTTTAAGATGATTTTCAAGTATCTTCAAGGTACAACATAGTATGGGTTGTGGTATCCCAGGAGTAAATACTCCAATCTGAAGGCCTACACAGATGTAGGTTGGGCTGGAAGTCTAGATGACAGGAAGATTACTTGTGGTGCAACTTTCCTTTTGGGTGACCGCTTGGTATCGTGGGTTAGTAAGAAGCAGGGTATCGTGGGTTCGCAAGAAGCAGGGCTCCATCTCTCTATCAACTGTTGAAACAGAATATATTGCTGCTACGACTTGCTGTACACATATTATATGGATGAAGCAAAACCTAAATGATATACAGGTAGAGTTTCCTAATCCCTTTCCAATAATGTGTGACAACACTAGTGCAATCAACATATCAAAAAATCCATTCATGCATTAAAAAACCAAGAACATTCCTATCAAGTATCATTTATTGAGGGAACAAGTTGTAGCCAATACTGTTAAACTTGTATATGTACCCACTAAAGAGAAATTGGAAGATATATTTACCAAGCCACTTGCAAGAGAACCATTTGAGTATCTCAGGCAGCAAATAGGAGTTGTGACTTTTCCCTCCAAATGGCTTCATTTTGGGTAGAGGTAGCAGTTACTTAGCAGGAGGAACTCATGGGAGAGTAGGCTGCATTGGTTCAGGGGGAGTGCAAGTGAATTTCTCTTTGCCACTGATGTCAAAAAGGGAGAAATATGGCAAAGCTGAGGGGGAGTCTGCAATGTTTCCATCAATGCCAAAGGAGGAGATTGTTGGAAATTTGATGGTATGAAGGTGCCAGGCTATGTAAGTGTTGGCATTGATGTCAAAAAAGGCTGAGCCTGATGATGGGACTTCATGCCTTGGTGGTTGTGATTCCAGCTAGGTAGAGACTTTGGAGCCATATTTTGAGGTAGAAGATGGGTTTAGCGGCTAATAATAATCCTTTCATTGGAAATTTCTCTAGAAGATCTTTCCAATGGTATGAAAAAGTCCAGAAATGGACTTTTGGTTCAAGAGATATGCCTTGCTAAAGTTTAGGATGATTCAAGCCTTGTGCAGTGAGGAATATTAGAGATCGGAGGTCTCGACATATCGACAATTGGGGGATTCAAGGCTCATTGCACAGGTCCTGGTGAATCAAGATCAGAGGTCCTGATGATTTGGAGGTCCTGACGATTCGGAGGTCCCGACGAATCACATATCAGAGGTGTTATCACTCTATAATTTTCCTAGGTTGCAGAAGAAAATCACAAAGGTAACCAAAACCACTTTGGAAGCTGGGATCTAGCCCTACCAGCTTCAGAGAGGGGTCTCTCTGTTTGATTTAACTTTACTGTATTAGATATTAGGCTAGTTATGAGGTTTCAAAGTTTGGTTTATGAATTGGTTTGGTTGGAATAGCAAGGGAAGAGCCATTGGGCGATGGAGTCTAGAAACTCAACAGGAATCTGTCTCAGATTTTTAAAGGAGTTTCATACGGCAAGGTAGCTAAACTATCTGGATCCTTTATATTTAAATGAAATGCAACAAAAGAAAATATATAGGTTCAATTTAAGTTAAAGAGAAATTAAGAATTCCTTAACATGATATCAGAGGAAAACATTGAAATTATATAGAGCCAGAATCAGAGTGTATTTTTCAACAAATTCTTTTCATCAACTTTTTGTGAGATAATTCAGTTTTAAGAAAACATAAGCATGGAAACAAAGGAATTACACATAGACAATGAGAGAAGCACTTCACCAAATAGTCCAACATATGAATCGTGTGAAGAATGTCCTTTTTGTAACATGTAAGTCCACTGAGGCTTGAAAAACATACAATAGATTTATTTTGTTCAAAAACCAACCTCTCTTACTTCAAATGATGAAGTATTTATAAGTTTATTTCAAAATATATTGATTTAAAATATCAGGATTTGTTATGAATATCTATACAAATATCTTGAAACAGAATTCAAGATTTTATTAGAAAAGTGTAAAAATAGACTAAATTGTTAAAAAATATTAGTCAACTGAGTGTTGGTGTTGTTTCTAGGTGTTTTGGTAGTGACTAGGCCTTTAAATGAGCCATGTTGTTTGTCTTGATAGCTTATGTGTTGTGTTGCCCCAATTTTCACTGCATTTTATTTGATTACTGTTGTGTTGAATATGCGATGTTGTTTATCTTGTTTTCCTCTATCCTTTTACTGCTATTTTTTCTGCTATTTCAATTTTAACCATTTCCCCTTTTACATTAATTAAATTTTTGTTGTTTATAGAATATTAGGAAATTAGGGAATTAATATTAATGGGAAATGATCTTTAACAATAATATAACCACATAAAAGGGGGGCCGATTCTTTGGGAATTTAATTATGATTTGTTTTAATCAACGGAAGGCAGGGGGGACCGATTATTTTGAATCACAAATCTATGCATAGGAAGGGCCACGAAGCAGTTGGGGATTGGGGAAATAGATATACTTTCAGGGATAGTGGACATCCATGGCTGAGTTGGAGCATTGTGGATGGAGGCTGGGAGATGAAGTGGAGGTGGAGCAGGGTTTGAAAAGTCAAAGGAAGCTGCTTTTCGGAGGGGGGGCTGCTACAGTGACATATGAGAGGGGGGGTCCGAAGTATGGAGAGCATGACACGTAGCATTGAGTTCAGACCTCCCCATTGAATAATTTGAAATGGATCTCAAGGGGTTCTGAAGTCTTCTCTGCCATTGAGAGATGAAGGGTTTTTTAACACGCAACCCCTTTTCTTATCGATATCATAGCAGGTCTAGGGCTTATACAATACATTTTGTAGTGCTTTTCCAAGGGAGTAGAGCTGAAGGTCACTTTAAAGATAATATATAATGAATCACATCCGGCATAGGCCTATATCATATCGTAGTCACAATGGGAGAGGATCTGTTTATATATACAGGATTCTCCGCAGAGCTAGACCTGAAAACCTTTTAAATTCACCATATAATATATCGCATCTGGTCGGGGTCTTTCACCATATCGCAACCAAATCAGAGGGGGTACACGTGAGTGGAAACATAAACCTGGACCTGAAAACCTTCCAAATCTAGCCTATAAAATATTACATCTATACTAGGACTTAACCACAAACCCGGACCCAAAAACTTTAGAATATAGCATATAATCATATTAGGTCTGGTCAGGCTTCGATCACATCAAAATCAGCAGGGAAGACTTGCGATATCAGCGAGTGAGACTTATCGGTGGAGGAGAAATATCGGCGGAGGAGGGACTTTGCGATATCGCAATCGGCAGGCAGAACTTGCAATATGCGATATCGCAATCGCAAAGGGAAGGGGGGACGGGTGGCCATTATATTGATTCATGCGATTTATGCCGATAACGATATATTTAGTGGCTATGCATATTGCAATTGCACAATACAAAGGGGCAATGGGGTCAAGGCCGATTCTAAATGTGATCGTGATTTCCCATGAGGCTTGGTGACACGTGGCCTGTGGGCCCGGTTTGTTGTATAAATAAAGGGGAATGGGGAACACGACTAGAGTTTAAGTATTTAAATGGATAAAGGCTAGAGTTTATAATAAAACATGGAAATGTGGCTAGAGTTGTGTTTTATAATAAACAAAGGGATAATGGAATAAATCTATGAGGCGATGATTATGTGGGTCACAGCTAGAGTTAAAAATCATATGGCATATTCATAATGGGGAAAATATTTTTCACAAAGGATAGATGCAAATATAATTTGAAACTGTAGCAGAAATAGTTCCCGGGCCTTTATCTGCTTTTGAAGTTCAACTTCGTTTTGGCCTATCTTTCAATCCAGGAATCGGATTTGAGCGCAGGATATATCGTTGGAAATTTGCTTCTGAGCACTTTCTGATGAAAACACCTGCAGTCTTATCTGATCCAAACATTGTCATGCAAAAATCTCCTTAAATCCTAATACTTGGTGTCCCTTTGGAAATAATTTGCAGGATGAAATATTATTTACAACATCTCAAACATAATAATGATCAACTATAATCAAACGATCCTATAAAATTTATAGGACCCTAACAGTGGCTCTATCTGGGGATGTCACTCTCCTTGTGAGATGTCAAGAACACCGTAGACTAGTAGGCTAATCCATTGGGATGATCTTATAATTTTCTTTCAACTTTTCAAATGTAGCATAACATAAAGGTAAAGAATTATTATGAATTTCTTTCAACACCTGAACTGTGGCATAACATAGGGGTAAAGAGTTACCATCAGCATAATTTGGATTTTTTTCTTGATGTTCAATGTCTAAAATATATGCATGCTCATCTGTTTCAATATTTCATCCTGGTTTTCATCGTTGTGATAAGTAACACACACATGGTGACTGTTTTCCTTAGCTTGCTGAAATTTAACATCCTCTTGACGATAACTTTCCACTGGTTGTTGTTCTAGACTACTTTCAAATGAATACCCAAAACAACTAGTTTCTAACTTTTGGTGATGTGACCCAACAACCTCTCCGTCTTCTTCCATATCTTCTTGAAAATGAGGTATCTTTTGCTATACATTAACAACAGGTTTATCTCGCAAAGTAAATGTGTTCATGAACCTTTCCATGGTTTTCATTAATGTCTCAAACTTAAGGTTTAATAAAGGAGGAAACTCTTCTTTAATTACTTTCCTTCTTTCAGCTTCCATTTTGGATCTTTTACTCAATAGGTTTATTTCCACATCAATAACACTTCTTTGCATGTCCTCCAAAGTGGAAGGGTTTCTTTCTCTGAGATAATAGGCAATCTCAACATCAAAACCATTCCGATAATGAAGCATAGCCAATCTTGGGGGAGGCTTTATATCAGTGGGTATGGAATCATAAACACTATTGAATTTGGTTAAGAAATTTTGTACTGTCTCATCGGGTTGCCTTTTTAGATTCCAATACTCATCCATAATCTGAAAATGTTTCTTTTTAACCTCCCATCTATTAAGGAAAATTCTTTGAAACTGTTGGAAATTAGGAATACTTATAGTTGTCAAACTTCTATACCAATTCCTAGGTTTTCCTGAAAGGATTTGAGAAAACAATCTCAATTTGACATCTTCATGATCAACTTCCTCCAAGTCAATGAATTCAATGATTTTGTCTACATGTTTCCTTGTTGTGATATTACCTATACCATAAAATTGAGGTAGCCTTGATCATAGTTCTTTGGTAGCTCATGCAAAGGGAATGACAAATTTAATGATGCATACTAGACAGCGGTCATAACTGAGGTCTAAGATGACTTTGTACTAGCTGGACTATGTCTGTTATTTGTATCTTGTTTGAGACAACCAATACTAAGATGAAATGAATTTGCAGCTTTTAGGGAAGGATATACATTCACAAAAAGGGGCTCATGTGCAGGTTCATCATCTTGATTTTGATTTAATAGACCAAAGAAAATCCTTAAGATACTTTCAGGAAAAGATAGAAGGTGATTGACAAAACATAATGCTATATCCTGAAGTAAATTCAGGTCTAAATACCTGAATTTCACATGTTGTCTTCCCATCCTTGTGTTGACAAGGCCTGTCCTTTGAATCTAATTTGAAGTTTCTTGGAACTTGGTCTATGAAGCCATCGAATATGGATTCTTTGATAGTGGAGTCACCCTAAAAACTTTGAAGCTCTGGATACTTTGAACATGGAGTCGCCATGAAAGCTTTAAGCTATGGATAATTTGAACATGGATTCGCCAGATGAATGATACAACGTTATTGTGTTTGATCACTGTCCACCATCAGTAATCAGATTTGGAACTTGATATGATTTTCTGAGGAACTTGAAATGTTCAGTTCCCCAGTATGGTCGCTAGAATGTTATCACTCTGTAATTTTGATCCGAATTGGATCCTCAAACAATTCCATGATTGGTAAGAATGAATGACAGATTTCAAGAAATATTATAGCTATCAGAAATAACCTTTGAATAATGGCAATTTGCAGCCAACACGGAGCAACGAGGACCTTCGGTCAAAGCGCGCTGACCCTTGGCCCATGGAGACTGTGGATGGCACAAAAATGGCAATTGGGAAGCTCAAATCCGGAAATGGAGGCTATTTCAAATACGCGATTAGTGCAAAGTGCTAATTGCGTATCACTGGGAAAACCCCCTCAAGAAGGAAAGACCCCGAGTGCTTGGTCACAAGGGAAACCCGAAAACCATGGGAAAGCGCTAAAACTGACAAGGCGAATCCCATGCTCAAAACTGGCGGAATATCAGAGGCATTTTGGGTGGTAAGTGGGTTTGGCTGAGGACCTAGAAATTCCATACACTAAGTGACGCATGTTCAGCGAGGAGAGAGAGAAAATGCTTACATCGCGGACTAACGGTCGAGCAACTCAACCGCGCGATATAAGCGAAGACCGTAGGATCTGGGGGCTCCAAATCAACGGCGGAGGTTCAACTTGATGGATGACTGGACCCGGGGGAGAGATAAAACTATGGCGCATAAGATTTGAAGTCTGATTTGACCAATGAATTGACAGAAGGATCCGTTTCGCGGGCATCTGGGAAATAACGGAAAAAAACGACTGTTAAGGAAGAAATGACACTCAATTCGCAAGGAGACAGGTGGCCACCTCTTTGAGAATCGTTACGCAGTAATGATGATGCAGGGCAGAGAAGTCCTAACAGACATAGGCAAGTGATCCAGAGAGCTGGGAAGCTGAAACGAATAGTCGGGGAATGAATTGGCTTTAAAGCCACGAGCTGACAGAGACAGGACAGAGACAGTGAGGCAGAGAAGCAGTGAAGGAGCCGAAGGCCGAGAGACACAAAAGGAGAGGCAAAGTTTCAGAGCATAGAGAAGCCGAGCTGATCATCAGAGTAAGGGAAGCATCAAGCAGACATAGACCAATTAAGGTCAAAATTCGGTAAGGGGAGTCTGTGAACTCTAAGGACTTGGGAATTCCAAGTGCCATCCTACTGATCATCCTCTGTCAAGTGAGACTCAGATTGAGCTCCTTATTGTAAGAATCTACTTTAAAAACATAATAAAAAGGCCACCATTGAAGGCTGGACCAAGAGACGTAGCCCAGTAGGATTGGGTGAATTCCTTATTAAATTTTGTTGTGTTTATGTTTGCTTACTGTGATCTCTTACTGTTTCAAGTGTCTGTGTATTTCGTAATCTTATCGATCCGTTGCATAAGATAACATAGAGATACACACTAGCACATGAGTCTGTAATACCTTCATTAATTTCCTGAGGTCACCCAGGGTTGATTTCGGATCAAATTTTCCGAGGATGTAGAAGAAAATCACAAAGGTAACCAAAAACCACTTTAGAAGCTGGGATCTAGGCCTAGCAGCTTTAGAGAGGGCTCTCTTTGTTTAATTTAACTTTGTTGTATTAGATATTAGGATAGTTATGAGATTTCATAATTTGGTTTATGAATTGGTTTGGCTGGAATAGCAAGGGAAGAGCCATTGGGCAATGGAGTCTGCACACTCAACAGGGATCTGTCTCAGATTTTCAAAGGAGTTTCACAAGGCAAGGTAGCTGAACTAACTAGATCCTTTAGATTTAAATGAAATGTAATAGAAGAAAAGATATAGGTTCAATTGAAGTTAAAGAGCAATTAAGAATTCCTTAACATGATATCAGAGGAAAACATTGAAATTATCTATAGCCAAAATCAAAGTGTATGAATCAACAAATTATGTTCATCAACTTTCTGTGAGATAATTTAGTTTTAAAAGAACATAAGCATGGAAACAAAGGAATAACACATAGACAATGAGAGAAGCACTTCACCAAATAGTCCAACACATGAATCCTGTGAAGAATGTCCTTTTTGTTACTGATAAGTCCACTGACGCTTGAAAAACATACAATAGCTTTCTTCTGTACAAAAACCAACCTCTCTTACTTCAAATGATGAAGTATTTATAAGTTTATTACAAAATATCTTGATTTAAAATATCAAGATTTGTTACAAATATCTTGAAACAAAATTCAAGATTTTATTACAAAAGTATAAAAGTAGACTAAACTGTTAAAAAATATTAGTCGGCTGAATGTTGGTGTTGTTTCTGGGCGTTCTGGTAGTGACTAGGCCTTTAAATGAGCAATGATGTTTGTGTTGTTGGCATATGTGTTGTGTTGCCCCACTTTTCACTGCACTTTGTTTGATGACTGTTGTGCTGAATATGTGATGTTGTTTATCTTGATGTCCTCTATCCTTTTGCTGCTGTTTTTTTCTGCTATTTCAATTTTAACCATTTCCCCTTTTACATTAATTTAATTGTTGTTGTTTATAGAATATTGTGAAATTAGGGAATTAATATTAATGGGAAATTATTTTTAATAATAATATAACTGTAGCAAAGGGGGGCACAGACATATACTGAAATTTTTGGTTATATTTTTGATGATCAGGCTACTGTAATAGAACAGTCAGCATACCCTGCGTGGTAATGCAACAAACAGCACAAACTATTAATACTTTGTAAAAAACAGACACTCTCATGTAAATTTTTGCTTATTAATGAAATATTTATGGATTTTTCCAGAGGAAAAAACTGTAGCAAAGGGGGCCCGATTCTCTGGGAATTTAATTATGATTTGTTTTAATCAATGGAACATGGGGGGGACTGATTCTTTCAAATCACAAATCTATGCATAGGAAGGGCAGCGTGGTATATGGGGATTGGGGAAATATATATACTTTTGGGATAGTGGATGTCCATGGTGGAGTTGGCACATTGTGGATGGAGGTCGAGAGATGAAGTGGAGGTGGAGACGGGTTTGAAAAGTCAAAGGAAGCTGCTTTTTGGAGGGGGAGGGGTGCTACAGTGACGTATGAGAGGGGGGGGGGGGGTCCAAAGTATGGAGAGGATGACACGTAGCATTGAGTTCAGACCCCCCTTGAATAATTTGAAATGGAGCTCAGGGGGGTATAAAGTCTTTTCCGTCGTTGATTTGGGCGGATTTGATCTGGGTTATTTAGAGATGAAGAGTTTTTTAACACGTGACCCCTTTTCTTATCGATATCACAGCAAGGTCGGAGCTTATACAATACATTTTGCATTGATTTTCCAAGGGAGAAGAGCTGAAGGCCACTTTAAAGATAATATATAATGAATCACATCCAGGACGAGCTTGTACAGTATCGTAGTCACAATGGGAGAGGCTTTGTTTATATATACGGGATTCTCCATAGAGTTGGACCTGAAAACCTTTTAAATTCACCATATAATATATCACATCCAGTCGGGGGATTTCGCCATATCACAATCGCATAAGAGGAGATACACAGGAGTGGAAACATAAACCCAAACTCGAAAACCTTTCAAATCTAGCCTATAAAATATCACATTTGGACTGGGATGTAACCATAAACCCGGACCCGAAAATTTTAAAATATAACATATAATCCTATCGGGTCTGGTCAGGCTTTGATCACATTGCAATTGGCGGGGAAGACTTGTGATATCAGCAAGCAAGACTTATAGGTGAAGGAGCGATATTAGCGAAGGAGGGAATTTGCGATATCGCAATCGGCATGCAGAACTTGCAATATGCGATATCGCAATCGCAAAAGGGAAGTGGAGACAGGTGGCCATTATATTGAGTCATGCGATTTATGATGATAGTGATATATTTAGTGGCTGTGCATATTGCAATTGCACAATACAAAGGGGCCATGGGGCTAAGGCCGATTCTAAATACAATTGTGATTTCCCATGAGGCTTGGTGACACTTGGCCTGCGGGCCCGATTTATTGTATAAATAAAGGGGGATGGGGAACACCGCTAGAGTTTAAGTATTAAAATGGATAAAACATGGAAATGTGGCTAGAGTTGGGTTTTATAACAAATGAAGGGATAATGGAATAAATATATGAGTTGGTGATTATGTGGGTCCTAGCTAGAGTTAAAAATCATATGGCATATTCATAATGGGGAAAATATTTTTCACAAAGGTTAGTTGCAAATATAATTTGAAACTGTAGCGGAAATAGTTCTTGAGCCTTTATCTGCGTTTGAAGTTCAACTTCGTTCTGGCCTATCTTTCAATCCAGGAATTAGATTTGTGTAGGTTTTAACCCCATACATAAATTACTTGCATACGATTTCGAAACCACAGAAAATAAACAATGCGAGAGCATAACACATAAAACACATATACACAAAGATTTTCCCCTGGATCCCAAAACTGGGACTACAACTTGATTTTTCATTATTTTCCTTTCAATGTTACAATACATATTTATACATGCCAAAGCATCCAATACCATGGACCAAAAACCATCACGTCCAAAACCATGGACCGAAAACCATCGTGTCCAAAACCATGGACTGAAAACTATCGCATCCAAAACCATGTGCGAAAATCATGCACAAAACCATAGGTAGGTCCGCCCAACCTAATATAGGGTCCAAAACCAAATAGAGTGGGGTTACCTGCACCCCTCAAACCCCTTCTGACTCCCCTCGCTACATAATCGGCGCAACGAAGGGGGGGATCTGCCCCCCTTCTAACCCCCTGGCTAACTACATGGGCTAGTCGTGGAAAGAATATAACACAACCCAACATTCTCCCACTTGTTGTTTTCTTTCCACACGGGCCCACAAGAGAGCTTAGTCATTTATCCAGCCCTGCAATTCCCATTGTTTCTCTACACCAAGAGAACTTCTCAGAGCTCACAGATTTTGTCAGTGCATCTGCAGTATTCTTCAAAGTGTCCACCTTTACCAGCAACACCTTTTTGTCTTCTATCATATCCCTCACAAAGTGATACTGAACATCAATGTACTTTGTCTTTGAATGATATGCAGGGTTCTTTGCTAAGAAAATTGCACTTTGGCTGTCACAGTCTATCCTTATAGCTCCCTGTACTAACCCCATATTTGAACACAATCTCTACAACCAAACTGCTTCCTTGCTTGCATGAGTGGCTGCTATGTATTCTGTCTCTATATTTGATAGTGCCACTACAAATTATTTCTTACTCATCCAACTGACTGCACCTCCAAATAGGTTAAACACATACCCACTTGTAGATCTTCTCTGATCCAGAACTCCAGCCCAGTCTACATCAATAAAGCCATGAATATCCAACACTCTGTCCAATCCTGGTCTTCCTTGGTAGCACAAACCATAATCACTAGTGCCACACAAATACCTGAAAACTCACTTCACTGCTGTCCAGTGCTCCTTCCCTGGTTTTGACATAAACCTGCTCAATACTCCCACTGCATGTGCAATGTCTGGTCTAGTACAGACCATTGCGTACATCAGGCTACCGACTGCACTTGCATATGGAACATGGGACATATCCTCTTCCTCTTCTTATGTCTTGGGACACTGTTCAACAAATAATTTTACACCTACAGGAATAGGAACCTTCACCAGTTTACTATCCTGCATATTAAACCTCTGGAATATTGTCTCGACATACTTCCTCTGGTTTAACCAGAGCTTCCTATTTGTTCGATCTCTTTTAATTTCCATGCCAAAAATATAGTTTGCAGCACCAAGATCTTTCATGTCGAATTTGGAGGACAAATGGGTCTTCAAATCCTGGATAATTTCTTTGTCATTTCCAACCAGCAACATATCATCCACATACAAGACCAGATAAATAACATGGTCACCAATTAATTTAAAATACACACAGTGATCTGCTTTGCTTTTGGTGAAGCCAAGTCCCCATATAAATGTATCAAATTTCTGATACCACATCCTTGGTGACTGTTTTAACCCATACAAAGACTTATTTAACTTGCATACCAGTTCTTTCTTACCCTTCACAGCAAAGCCTTTAGGTTGCTTCATGTAGATCTCCTCTTCCAGATCCTCGTGAAGAAATGTTGTCTTCACATCCATCTGTTCTACCTCAAAATCAAGAGTAGCAACAATAGATAAAATTAATCTAATAGAAGTTACCTTGGCAACAAGAGAAAAAATATCACCAAAATCAATTCTCGGCACCTGGGAATAACATTTCGCTACCAACCGAGCCTTGTATTTCTCCACCTTTCCTTCTGCATTTGTCTTCTTCTTGAACACCCATTTGTTGCCAATGGGTTTCCTTCCAGCCGGCAACTCCACCAGATCCCAAGCCTCATTTTTGTGAAAAGATGCCATTTCATCAACCATGGCCTCTTTCTAGAGTTTTCCATCCTCTAAATCTACTGCTTCCTTCACAGTTCTGGGATCATCATCAGTAATAGATAAAGAAAAATTTGAACAGAGAGCAAATGGACTATACCTTTCTAGCTGCCTTCTTTCTCGAACTGATCTTCTCATGCCCAGAGTTTGTGGCTCTTCATCTTCTGATTCCTCCTCCGTTGTAGAGTCTGATTCTTCCTCCTTTAGATCAAACTCTATCTTCTCAGGTTCCTTTGGTTGGACTTCATGTTTAATAACATATTTCACCTCTCTGAAAACCACCTCTCGGCTATACACAACCTTCCTTGTTATTGGGTTCTAAAGCTTATAACCCGTTAAATCATCCTTATAACCAATAAAGATGCACTTTTCAGATTTACTATCTAACTTGGTTTGTTTCTCCTTTGGAACATGTACATATGCATCACATCCAAATACCCTCAGATGTGAAAGAGAGGGTTTCTTACCAGCCCATACCTCTTGTGGAGTCTTATCCTCCAATGATGATGAAGGTGATATGTTGACTAGGTAACATGCCGTCTCCACCGCCTCTGCACAGAATTCTTGTCCTAACCCGGCACCACTGAGCATGCTTCTTTCCCTTTCCATAAATGTCTTGTTCATTCATTCTGCAACTCCATTTTGCTAAGGTGTATATGGAGTAGTCTTCTGCCGTGCTATACCACACTTCTTACAAAATTCTTCAAATTCCTTACTGCAAAACTCTCCACCATTATCTGTCCTCAACACCTTTATCTTCTTCTCTGTCTGGTTTTCCACCAGAGTCTTAAATTCTTTAAACTTGTCAGAGACTTCAGATTTCTTCTTAAGGAAATATATCCATGTATTCCTTGAGAAGTCATCTATAAATGATACATAGTACATAGACTTACCCAGTGATGGAACCTTCACAGGTCCAAACACATCACTGTGCACAAGATTTAATATGTGTTTCGCCCTCTTACCACCAGAGGGAAACTCACCCAATTCTACTTCCCATATACAATTTTCACAGAAATCAAAATCTATAGACCTATTACTCATACCTTCTACCATACCTTTACCATGAAGTATTTGAAGGCCCTTCTCTCCAGTATATCCAAGCCTTTGATGTGAAAACATGGTCTTCTCTCCAGAGATCACTAGATTTTCTGCTCCACTTTCAGGAACCACAGAACTATTGCACTCATCAACAACAGTGCTACCTTGCAGCTTGTAAAGATTTCCAATCTGAACTCCCTGCATCAATACTAGTTCTCCCCGAACCATCTTGCAGGTATCCTTCTCGAACACTGTTTTTACACTTGCATCATCTAGCTTGCTTACAGAAATCAGGTTTCTGGCCAACGCAAGAATATGTAGGACATCCGGAAGTGTTTTAACCCTTCCACCTTGCAACTTCAACTTTACTTTTCCGTGACCAATGATTCTAACCTTCCTATCATCCCCTAAGAAGACATCACCGCCATCGTATTTTTCATACTCGCAAAACCAATCTCTATGGGGAGTGAAGTGAAAGGATGCACCTAAGTCAATCAACCATGCCTCATGATCTACATGTGTACTTGAAGAAGCCAAGTACACATCCCCACCTTCATCTGAGGTGGTTTTCACCTCTACAAAAGGAGCATCATCAGATCCCTTTCCTTTGTCAAGAGCTTTAGATTTACAGTCCCTTTTGTAGTGCCCTTCCTTTCTGCATTTTCAGCACACCACCTTTACAGGTTTTCCTAGAGATTTAGATCTCCCTCTAGATTTAGATATCCCACTCGATGACTTATTTTTGTTTCTATTCTAGGACTATCCTCATACAGACAAGGCATCACCATTCTAGCTCTCCATATTTTTCCGTCTCATCTCCTCCGTCAGCAAGGATGAGACTATTTCATCAAACTGCAAGGTAGTTGCATTACTACCTATTGTAATGACCAGACTATCCCACGAATATGGTAGAGAACACAAAAAACTAATGCACTTATCTTCATCTAAAATTTTGATATCAATAGACGATAACTGACTTACCACAGTATTAAACACATTCAGATGCTCTGCCACCGAGTCTCCATCTTTCATCCTCAGGTTATATAGCTTTTTCTGTAGGAATAGTTTATTCACGAGAGACTTAGATTCGTACAAAGTCCCTAACTTATCCCACAAAGCCTTCGCCGTAGCTTCCCCTGATACATTCAGCAATACTAAATCTAAGACACACAATCATATTGTGCTCTTTGCCTTCCGATCCAACTTCTTCCATTCTTCATCAGACACTCCCGTTGGTTTAGTACCTAGATCTGCCGCGATCCACTAATCTTTATCCACCAATAGATCCTCCATCTTGAGTTTCCATAACTCAAAACTTTGACCATTAAATTTCTCAATCTCTATCTTTCCACTACTCGCCATCTTCTCTTACCACCAGAATCGATGCCGAAGATCTCCCACTGAACAGGGTCTACTACAGGCCCGAGTGAAACCCCTCAGCAACAAAGGCGTCCCCTTGAAGCCAAAACAACTCCGATACCAAATGTAGGTTTTAAACCTGTACAAAAATTACCTGCATACGATTTCTAAATCACAGAAAATAAACAATGCCAGAGCATAACATATAAAACACATATACACAGAGATTTTCCCTTGGATCCCAAAACCGAGACTACCAGCTTGATTTTCATTATTTTCCTTTCAATGTTACAATACATATTTATACATGCCGAAGCATCCAATACCATGGAATGAAAACCATCACATACAAAACCATGGACCGAAAACCATCGTGTCCAAAACCATGGACCGAAAACCATCACATCCAAAACCATGTGCGAAAATCATGCACAAAACCATAGGTAGGTCTGCCCAACTTAACATAGGGTCCAAAACCAAAATTTTCCAAGGCACTGCCTCGAACCTTATAGAGAGGGGTTACCTGCACCCCTCAAACCCCCTGTGATCCCCCTGCTATGCAATCGACGCATTGAAGGGGGGGATCCGCCCCCCTTCTATCCCCCTGGTTAACTACATGGGCTAGTCGTGGAAAGAATATAACACAACCCAACAATTTGAGCGCGGGATATACCTTTGGAAAGCTCCTTCTGAGCACTTTCCGATGAGAACACATGCAGTATGATTTGATACAAACATTGACATGCAAAAATATCCATAAATCCTAATACTTGGTGTCTCTTTGGAAATAATTTGAAGGATGAAATATTATTTACAGCATCTCAAACATAATAATGATCCACTATAATCAAACGATCCTATAAAATTATAGGACCCTAATAGGAGGCCTCGACAAATTACATATCGGTGATCCTACATGTCAGTGGTCTCGCAATTTTGGGGGATAAGATGGGACTGCGCATTCCTTGTTAAATCATTGAGGAGGACAAAAATGGAAAATACAAAGGAATTTGGTGAAAAATCAGAGTAGGTGAGTCCCCTTTCTCTCTCGTCTAGGCAGGACAAGTGGAAGCATCCGATTGGCTGCGATAAGGATAGAAGGCAGCATTGGAGGACCTCCGATGAGGACAAGTGGCAAGATCTGATTGGTTCCGATAAGGGACACATGGCCACTTGCGTCACCATGATGTCACAGTACAAAGGAACAAGTGGTAGGATATTTTGGTGTTTATGGATGGCCTAATGGGCCATATTTGAGTGACACGTGTCATAGGTCAAAAGATGCCACATGGCATGAGATGACGTCACTTCAACAATTGGTGATCGGAGGTTTGGAATGGTTGGCTCATGTGCCACAATGAAATTTCACTAGCATGCGGGATAGAAGGTGGTCGCAAAGGCTTAAGGGAACCAAGGGCTAAGGCTGAATAGAGGGGCCAATCAACAATTGAAGATAGGTGATTTGTGATGGACAACACATTGTCACAAAGTGGAAATCACTGATAAGGGGATCCGATGTGGTAAGTACATGGTCTAGAGGAAGGATAAGAAACCAAGGGCATGACACTTTATAAGGGAACCAAAGGCGCCCAACAGAGCACTAAAAGAATTAGCACCTTAAGGCCAAGCCCCTGGTCATCACCCTTGGTCCTATGGTGAGAAGTATGCGGTAAGGGTTGAGAAGAAGGATCTTAAAAATCATAGTTCGGCGACCACAGGTTTGTGGTTGCTGGAACATTGGCCACAAATGAAAAATGCCTATGGTGGAGATATAGCAGGGGTTTGATGCAAAAGGGGCTAGACTTGATTGGAGGTCGGAAATAAGCTATTCCATAGTGTTACAACACTACACAACATTGTGATGAAAAGCTTTGATATGATGGTATAGGGTGCCATTAAGATGTATGAATCGACAGTTGTGGTTTTGAATGCAAAACTGTAAGGTTGATGCCGAAGACCTCCCGTGCATGCATTATAAATAAATGAAAAACAAAGACTCCATGATGATGTACAAGTAGATCTTTGTGAACCATATAGAAGCATGGGGAGCCTCTGTGAAATATGTAAGTAGGACTAAGAGTTAATAGACAGCATGGAGAGTCAGTTGTATGACAGAGAAGTGATCGTCGCCCATCCTTATGAGTTTAATGCAACGATTGAACTTGAATTTGCATAAATCAACAAAATAATGGGCTTCCATGCATGGGGTACATGCATAGGCACAATTGATGATGACAATGACTACATTGAGCCAAGAGCAACACAAGAACAAAATTGTGACCCTCCATTGAGCTAATTTGGTGTGGGAGCATACTTGTGAGAGAGCAGAGCAGTGAACTGTGAATTGGATCAGAGTGTTGCAAGGGTAGTGCTGTGGTGAAATAGTGGAGAGCTATGAGCAGAGAAAGCATAGCACAAAGAAAGTGTTGTAGTGGGTAGTAAGAGGAAAATTGTCACAAGTGTTCAGAAAGCAGAGTGCAGAAGTTGAATCTGCAAACATCCATTAAGTTGGTATTTTATTTGTAATTTGTATGCCTTTGTTTTTAGTATGAAAATTGTATGAAATAGTAAAAATTGGCAATGACAGGTTGGTGCCTACACACTTAAGAGGTTGGTGCATCTAGGCAAGTTGGTGCTTGCTAAACAAAAGAGGTTGGTGCCTCTTGGCAAGTTGTTGCTTGCTAAACAAAAGAGGTTGGTGCCTCTTGGAAAGTTGGTGTTTTCTAAACAAAAGAGGTTGGTGCCTCTTGGCAAGTTGGTGCTTGTTAAATAAAAGAGGTTGGTGCTTCTTTGAGAGTTGGTGCTTTCTAAACAAAGAGGGTTGGTGCCTCTAGTTAGTGGATGCTCACAAACAAATATATGTAATTAAGTTGGTGCTTAAATTACACCATAAAACAAAAACAAAATTGGTGGTTTTTTCCACTTGGCGACTGCTAGTGAATGTGGGTTTTGGAAGAGGTGTTAAAGACCAAACTAGTTGGAAACCCACAATGGTTGTGGATCATTGATCTGGCCAACCTTGATCTTCGACAATCAGACGATGGACCCACCAAACTATCTGACACGTGATTTGTTGAATAAAAAGCAGTATAATAAAGTTTATATTTTTTGAAATTTCAACCTCTATCCTTCAGATTTTTTGAAATTTCAATCTCGTTGTTTGAGTTATCTGATTTAGTAGAAATCCTTGAGCTTTTATTTCTTATTATTCCTCCATATTCATTCATATCCAACATCCTTGCATCTACTTCTTGCATCTCACTCATACTATTGATCTCCTTAATATTTGTAGTATTAATCTCTTGACATGGTTTATCACTATTAACATCAATATCCTTATGTTCTGTAGCATCAGACTCTTACATCTTCTTTGTCAATAATTGTTTTCCCCATGTTTCACTTCTCTTTTTTCTCATTTACTTCTACCTGAGTGGCAATATGGATTTTATTTCCATTTTCAAATTGTTTGTCTTGTTCACATAAAAATTTGGACTTCGTTGAGTCAAGTGTCTCAATGTGGAGATCTATCAATCTCTTTGATGTGGATCTTCCCCAAACTACAATTTTTTGTTTATGCTGAGCATATTCAATTTCTTCGCCTTGTTCTAGTAAATGGCAGGACTCCTAGAGGAAGCAATCTGCAATATATGTTATTTCAATTATTTCCCAATGGATGATGTTGTTTCAATGTTATTAAAATGAATTATTATATTTTATGTCTTAATAGTTTCCCGTCACTATTGTTAAACCGGTTTTTTTGTGAGACTGCATTTTGCCTCAAAATTCAATTTCTGATATATGTTCTTTCAATGTTTACTCAACAATTATTTTGCAAAGAACAAATCTATTTTCTATGAACAAGTGAATTTATATGAATCATATCTCATTGAAGAAATTTGGGTACAAATAGGTACACATAGTGATGAAAGGAAAATGTAAATACTTTGCTCTAAAATCTTTGAAACAATAAAAATATGTTATACCCTGTCCCTAAGTGAGTTCAAGACAAAAAAGAAAATGGGCCATATAATGTATATTGGCTCTTTAATTGATGTTTATTTTTATGGGGTATGATGAAATAAATTTTTATTCATATGTAATTTTGAACTATGCCATATAGTATACTTTGAATACCACCCACAAATCTAGTAATTCTCAACTCTTGGAAACTATAGATGCAAGTTTCTAGATCGATTTGAAATCTTACTTTGGAATATTCCGTGAGATGTCAAAAGATAATCATGGGAAGAAACTATCAAGGAAAATGGATGTATTATCATACTTCCAAAAGTCTCCATCCAAGAATACTTATTCTCTTCAATCTTGAAGCTCCTTTGAACAATTTGTTACTAAGAGAGATGCTAAGTCTTTTGAAAATGCATTTGATATCCATATGATGGATGAACGAATAGGTTCGTCAATTGATCGGGGTTAGATAAATACAGTTTCAATAGAAATTGGTGATGAAAATGTTGAATATTTTTCCCTGGAAGGTGACATAATCCATTCATGGAAAAGGAAAAAAGGCCAGTGGACCAAAGGGAGACAATTCCAATAATATTGGGTCTAAAGTTTCCCATTTGTTAAAGCAAAACTTCCTACAAATGAGGATGAGGTTTCTCGAGAAGTTAGATGTAATGCATGTGGTTGGAAAATTGGCAAGGTAGTGAAATTCCAGATGAAGCTAGATACAATACAAAAACATGTAGGAAAGGTGAATGAAAAGAAAATTGTAAATGGTGAAGAGAAATCTATTCTTAGATGGAAATCTTCTAGGGAATGTCGACATATCCAATATGCAGAAGAATACAAAAACATTTAATTATAAGAGGAAAATTAAGTAAAGTGGAGGAACCAACATATCTCTATTTGGAAAGATGATGGAAAGAAGCTTTTTATCCAAGATGATACAATTAAGCACTTGTCGACAGTGTTGGATATCCGTCAACCAAGGGGGTCTCCTCGATGTGAAGTCCCAATTAGACCTCACATTGTTTGGAATAGTAGCCCCATCCAGGGTATTGGCCTGACTGCCATATATTCTTATAAATTTTCCTTGGCTACAAATTTCAACACAAGAGAGTAATGCATAGGTAATCTTAGATCAAAAAGTGAGTATGCCTTGTGAAATTTTCGATTGCAGATAATATCAAGGTCCTTCTACCGAAAGGGAAGATAAAAGTGGGCCCTTTAAAGACAAGTAAGAGTACTAATCTATAAAAGGTAGACACAAATATACATATCAATGAATCATTGACCAACCAACGAAATAGTTCACAAGGAAGTAATGATTTTTAAATAAAATACAACACACCTTCAACAAGATAAGTACCAAAGCCATCGAAATAGTTCAATTTTCATAGTACAGATGAAAACAACATACATCACAAACATTTAAAGAATAGTCTTACAATATTGACAAAATATGAATGAAAGTGTGTTGGCTCAATGAGCTTATGAATTAAGTAAAACTTCCAAGATACATCAAGATAATGAACACCACTAGCCCCAATAGTGGAGCATTAGAGTAGTCACTTGCTCCTCCAAAACTATCTTTTTGTCTAATGACTGGTAGGAGGAGCCAAGGTTAAAAGTCCTTTATATGAGAAATGAGGGTGTATATAAAACAAATGGGGTGACCATTCACCTCCCTTGTGACTCTTGGACTACCCTCATGACTATTTGACTTCTTAATGACCTTTCAACTTCCTACATGAATTTTCGTATTACATGGATGAATCTTGGACTTCCACTTTACATTACATTTCTCCGATCTTGAATTTACATAATCCACAAATGATATGACACATAATGACTCGTGACAAGACATGACATGGACTGCATAATGATGGTGACTGCTGGTGAATGAGGGTTTTGGAAGAGGCGTTAAAGACCGAACTAGTTGGAAACCCATGATGGTTGTGGACTATTGATTTGGACAACCTTGATCTACCACAATCAGACGGTGCACCCACAAAATTGTCTAACACGTGATTTGTTGAATACAAAAGAAGTATAATAAAGTTTGTATTTTTTGAAATTTCAAACTCTATCCTTCATATTTTTTGAAATTTCAATCTCGTTGTTTGACTTATATGATTTAGTAGAAATCCCTGAGTTTGTATTTCTTATTATTCCTCCATATTCATTCATATCCAACATCCTTGCAGTTACTTCCTACATCTCACTTATAGTATTGAGCTCCTTAATATCTGTAGTATTAATCTCTTGACATGGTTTGTGACTGTTAACATCAATCTCCTTACATTATGTAGCATTAGACTCTTCCACCTTCTCTGTCAATAATTGTTTCCGCATGTTTCACTTCTCTGTTTTCTCATTTCCTTCTACCTGAGTGGCAATATGGATTTTATTTCCATTTTCAAATTATTTGGCGTGTTCACATAAACACTTAGACTTCCTTGAGTCAAGTGTCTCAATGTGGGGATCCCTCAATCTCTTTGATGTGGGTATTCCCCGAACTACAATTTTTTGTTTATGTTGAGAATATTCAATTTCTTCACCTTGTTCTAGTAAATGGTAGGACTCCCCAGAGGAAGCAAGCTACAATATATGTTCTTTCAATGCTTTCACAATGGTTGATGTTGTTTCAATGTTTTGCAAATGAATTATTATATTTTATGTCTTAATAGTTTCCCATTACCATTGTTAAACGGATTTTTTTGTGAAATTGCATTTTGCCTCAAAATTCAATTTTCATATGTTCTTTCAATGTTTACTCAACAATTATTTTGCAAAGCATAATTCTATTTTCTATGACCAAGTGAATTTATATGAAGCATATCTCATTAAAGCAATTTGGGTACAAATGGGTACACATAGTGATGAAAGGAAAATGTAAATACTTTGCTTTAAAATATTTGAAACAATAAAAATATGTTTTACCCTGTCCCTAAGTGAGTTCAAGAAAAAAAAGAAAATGGGGCATAGAATGTATATTGGCTCTTTAATTGATGTTTATTTTTATGGGGTATGATGAAATAATTTTTTATTCATATGTAATTTTGAACTATGCCATATAGTATACTTTGAATACTACCCACAAATCTAGTAATTCTCAACAATTGGAAACTATTGATGCAAGTTTCTAGATCGATTTGAAATCTTACTTGTGGAATATTTCATGAGATGTCAAAAGCTAATCATGGGAAGAAACCATCAAGGCAAATGGATGTATTATCATACTTCCAAAAGTCTCCAACCAAGAACACACATTCTCTTCATGCTTCAAGCTCCTTTAAACAATTTGTTACTAAGAGAGATGCTAAGTCTTTTGAAAAGAATCTGATATCCATATGATGGATGAACGAATAGGTTCCTCAAGTGATCAGGGTGAGATAAATACAGTTTCAATAGAAATTGGTGATGAAAATGTTGAATATTTTTCCTTGGAAGGTGACATAATCCATTCATGGAAAAGGAAAAAAGGGTAGTGGACCAAAGGGAGACAATTTCAAGAATATTGCCTCTCAATTTTCCCATTTGTTGAAGCAATAACTCCTACAAAAATGAGGATGAGGTTTCCCGAGAAGATAGATGTAATGCATGTGGTTGGAAAACTGGAAAGGTAGTGAAATTCCAGATGAAGCTAGATACAATACATAAGCATGTATGAAAGGTGTATGGAAAGAAAATTATAAATGGCGAAGAGAAATCTATTCTTAGATGGAAATCTTCTGAGGAATTTCAATATATCCAATATGTAGAAGAATACAAAAAATATTTAATAAGTAAGAGGAAAATTAAGGAAAGTGGAGGAACCAACATATCTCTATTTGGAAAGATGATGTAAAGAAGCTTGTTATCCAAGACGATACAATTAAACACTTGTTGATGGTGTTGGAAATCTGTCAACCAAAAGGATCTCACAGATGTGAAGGCCCAATTAGACCTCACATTGTTTAGAATAGGAGCCCCATTTAGGGTATTGGCCCGACTGCCGTATATTTTTATAATTTTTCCTTGGCTACGAAGTTCAACACAAGAGAGTAATGCATAGGTAATCTTGGATCAGAAAGTGAGTATGCCTTCTGAAACTTTTGATTGTGGATAATGTTTGATCAATTTAGTGATGTCTAAATTGCAACTTTTAAATGTCAACCCGGGGCTCGTGAGCTGATGAAGTGAGGTGTACTATATGTACTTAGATAACCTTTTCTTAATCTTTTGTCGTTTTTATCTTTTTAGTTGTTTTTGATTGTATCTTTCCTATTGTGATGTGATGGAGATGTAATAAAGCGAGTGAATGTGGGTGATTGTGATGATTTCTAAGTGATTTCTTGAAACTTAAAGAGTATTCTAAAAGAAAGCTTGAACAACAATTGCGATAAAATCAAAGCTTAAAATCAAATAAAGGACTAATGGCATCGGCCCAGTATCTCTGCTGCTGATGAAAATGAAAATGAAATCTATATTAACTCAATTAAAAGCAAGAACAACTACTTTACACTACTTTACACTATTTTAACTCTTCATTTAAATCTAATCAATGTGAAATCTAAGTGAGACAAATCACACTATTTTAACCTTTTCTTAATCATGTGAGAACAATTATGAACAGGTCAGTAATGTGAGTCTTAAAGCAAAATAAACCAAGCTGCACTAAGTGATATTTTGGCTCCAATAAAGTTAGTTGATTATAGAAAAAGAACCATCAATAAATGAACAACTTGATAACTACTGAGCAGAAAGTAAAGTGCAAGTTAAAAGAAATGATACTAATGAAAATTAAACTGCAGAAAAATAAGGGTCAGCAGCCTAGACAAGATGATCACACATGCCACTAGTTATAAAAAGAAAAGAAAGAAAACTGTCCCGGGCTTGCCTAAGAAACCTGCATAACACACTGATCAGTCATGAACAAAAGTGCAGAAATGTAAATCAGCAGAATTCAAAGTTTATGTACACTAATATATATGTTGAAAAAAATAAAATGCAGCAATTCATAAAGATAACTGTACATTAATATACATGAAATTAGAAAAAGAAATGCAAGAAATTAAAAGTAAAACTACTGTACAGTGGCTGCAGCAAACAGGGGCCCTCTGCCTACTTCAGCCAATCCAAAGAGCAGTTACACGCTTAGAAACAGAACAGTCTTCTCATAGATTAACAGCAAATGTAAAATACAGTGGGGAGCTTATAAAACTCTTTACAAAAGAGGTTTCAACAGTGTTTACAAAATGGATTAACGACTAACTATCCAGCATTCAAAGACACTTTATTTATAACAGAGGAAAGCAAACTAACTTAACGAAAACTAAGCTATTCAAGCAGCTGTGTAAAAACACGTAATCTTGCTGCGTCCTTGGATTTAGGAAACGGTCGTTGTCGACATTCAATCTGCTGTTGGATTCATGTTTCCCACTGTCTTCGTGGCTGAGGGAGATGCCACCTGTTCTTCACGTGCTCCAAAATAGAACACGCAGAGCCGTGCCACCGCCAATGACCTCTGTTGACCGTATTTGCTTCCTCGTTGACCACGGGTTTTTATGACCGGTTTGGGTGAGCTGGAAGGACACACACCATGTCCTTGGTTCCACGAACTTGCCCATGTGGCTCTTCTTCCCGGAGGACACCTGGAACATGTCATTTAATAAAACAGCTGCGGAATCCGGGGTTGGCTGCGGAAACCGAGATTAGCTGTGGAAACCCTGTGTGAGCTGCAGAAACGCAGCACTTTGAACCAAAATTCTAAACCAACAACAGTCATTAGCATAATTAGCAAACCATGTAAAAAGTCCTAAAATACAATGATTTGAGCAATTTTATGGAGGGAATGAGTGGCAAAAGAAGGAAATGAATAGGAAAAGGAGGCTGAGAGGTTGTGTAAAGAAATGCAGGTTTGAGGCTCAACAGATAATATAAAGGTACTCCTACCGAAAGGGAAGAAAAATGTGGGCCCTTTAAAGACAAGTAAGAGTACTAATCTATAAAAGGCACACGAGCATATACGTATGAATGAATCATTGATCAACCAGGGAAATAGTTCACAAGGAAGCAATGATTGTTAAAGAAATACAACACATCTTCAACAAGATAAGTACCAAATCCTTCGAAATAGTTCAATTTCCTTAGTACGTATGAAAACAACATACATCACAAAAATTTAAAGAATAGTCTTACAATATTAACAAAATATGCATGAAAGTGTGATGGCTCAATGATCTTATGAATTAAGTAAAAGTTCCAAGATACATCAAGATAGTGAACACAACTAGCCCCAATAGTGGAGCATTAGAGTAGTCACTTGCTCCTCCAAAAAAAACTAGCTTTCTGTCTAATGCTTGGTACGAGGAGCTAAGGTGAAAAGTCCTTTACATGAGAAATGAGGGTGTATAAATAAAAAATGGGGTGATCATTCACCTCTCTTGTGACTCTTGGACTACCATCATGATTGTTTGACTTCTAAATGAACTTTCAACTTCCTACATGAGTTTTCGTATTACATAACTGACTCTTGGACTTCCACTTTACATTACATTTCTCCGATATTGAATTTACATAATCGACAAATGATATGACACATAATGACTCATAACAAGACATGACATGGACTACATAATGATGGTTACTGTTGGTGAATGCGGGTTTTGGAAGAGGCGTTAAAGACCAAACTAGTTGGAACCCCACGATGGTTGTGGACCATTGATCTAGCCAACCTTGATCTCTACCAATTGGATGATGGACCCCCAAAATGTCTGATGTGTGATTTTTTGAATACAAAAGTAGTATAATAAAGTTTATATTTTTTGAAATTTCAACCTCTATCCTTTAGACTTTTTAAAATTTCAATCTCGTTGTTTGAGTTATCTAATTTAAAATAAATCTTTAAGTTTGTATTTCTTATTATTCCTTCATATTCATGCATATCCAACATCCTTGCAGTTGCTTCCTACATCTCATTCATAGTATTGATCTCCTTAATGATTGTATTATTAATCTCTTGAAATGGTTTCTCACTATTGTTATAGCTCCAAATCTCACCCTTGAAGTTTGTGATGTTGCATTTATGGCCTAGGGCAACCCCTCCTTTCAGACCTAGTCCAAATACTTAAAAAACAATGTTTTACTCCCTGTACATGACATTTCCCTGAGCTAAACGCGTGTGTACATGGGTCAATGTATACCCAACCTGCGTATATGTCTTAAAACACTTTAAAAAATTAAATCTCCTTAATTTCGGGCGGAGATCACGGGTTTTACCTATTGATTACCTATTAGTGCCCATGGCCCAACTGTTCCCAACGAATTCCCAACTAAAAAACTACTTTGGAAGAAGTATAAAAAGGCTTCAATGGGAAGGCCTAAGGAGGAGAGAGGGGAGAGAATTACTTTGCTTAGATTATCCCTGATCAAGTCTGAAGATCCCTGTGCTTCCAGTACTTCCCCCACTACAGGAAACCCTTGTTTCCTTGAGTTATGATGTCATTTCACTAGTTGAGATGTCCTTGTGTGAGTCATGGAAGGAGCCTTTTGAAGACTTGGGATTGGACGGACCTGGAAGACGGTTCCGCTTGGAGCCAGCAAGAGGAGATTCAGGTGATATCATTCCTTGCTTTGTTTTAGTTATCTGCAATAAAGAAACATTTGTCTTGTTCCTAAAATCAATCTTCTTTATGCATATGATGTTATTGTTATGGTTTAAATATGAATAATTGTTTCAATGTATAATTAACCATCTTTTAGTAAGTTATGAAGTTGATTTCTATATGATACTTTGTTCATATATTGCTATGTTTCTTTGAATTGGTTGTTTTGCAGGTTCAAGGATTGAGAGGAACTCCAAGAAGGTTTGGACCCTGGCTGGATCTACCCGAATGAAGGACCCCCAGGTGCACCTCTCTTCGTGTAGTTTGCTTATTTAAGTATCATGGCTATGTGGAATGCTTGTTGTTTACTGTAGATAACCCCCGCTCTGCTAGGGTGTTGACCCAAAACCCTAGGGGACTTTGTCCCTCAACAGAATTGTCGACTCCATTAGGGACAACAGTATTGTTGTTCCTAGTTTAGGTTATTTTAAGCCAATCAAGGCTCAGCCACTGGTGTTCTTGCTGTAACTGGTTTGTCTATTCCTGTAGGAACTCAGACTTTAAGTCTGAGCAGTTTCTTCAGACTTCTTTTTTTCTTTTTCTTGTGAATTGTTATATACGTAGTTTTTTTAGGTTACAGTAGCATATGTACGCAAGTTTCCCCATATGAACCCGCGTATACGTAGGTTTCTTTGGGCTGAATCATGTATACATGCCGCTGTGTATTGACATAGTCACGTATACCCTAATTTTCCAAGATTTTGTCAAGTCTTTCTGTTTCAGAAGATTTGTTTGCTGGTCTGAGTATTTCCTGAGAAATCAATTTTTGTTGTCAGTTTTTGGTTTTGCAGCGAGTTTCCAGTTTCAAATTCTCTCCTGTTGTGGAAAGTTTTGGTCTTGTTTTTGTTTTGTCGCAAGTTTCATCATTTGTTTTTGAGCACACGATATTTCTTTCTGAGAATCTTGGTTGTTCTGGTCTTCTAGAGTAGAAAGATTGTTTTCAATCTTTGTGACAAACTTTATCTTTGTGATCTTCTTGCTTTGTGTCAAAACTACATCTTGTGGCCATTTGTTTTTCTCACTTTTTGAAAGTTGTTGAGTGATGATTTTGAAAGTTGTCTTTCTTGGCATTTTTATCATTGTCACCAAGCTCTTTTTGCTACTCTTTGGTCGTTACGAGCATCTTGAAACACCCATTTTGTTGAGTTTTCGCCCATTTTGAGTTGATAGCTTGCAAAGTGTTTTTGTTGCCTATTTTTTGGTCTCAAAGTTTTCAATAGTATTTGGAGTGCTTTTTGAAAAGTTGTTTTTTGTTTTTCCTTTTGAAGAAAACTTCTTAAAAACTTGGTTTTTGCTTTCTTTTGCCTTGTTTTGATTTGGTTTCTTTTTGTGAGTGAAAGTGCATTTTGTTTGTCTTGAGATTTGCTTTTAGTGTTTGGACGAAAATGAGCGTTAGGAACTTATATTCTATCTAAACATCTTAAGTGGCTAATTAGAAACAATAAACAATTTACTTTCATTCTTTGCTTTAGAGTAATCTTAAGTTTTTTGCATCATCATATACTCATTGCATTAGGATAGTTTGTGAATCTTTTAGGGCATCCAATAGTTTTTGTTAGTTTTTGTGAGTGTGAAGCTTGTTGAAAGAAAAGAAAAGAGAAATTTATTTCTTTCTTAGAAGTTCCTTAGAACCTGGTAGAAATTTCTTTCATCGAAGAACAAAACAATTGCATTTGCATATAGTTTGGTTTTTGTTAATTTCTTTTGCGTTGAAGAACACTACAAGTTTCACTTCTGTTAATCCCTTGACTTAAGAAAAACCCATTTAAAAACAAGCGCTAACTAAAATATACTAGAACTTTTTTATATTGTCAATTTAGACACACCAACAAGTTTTAGAATATTTAGGGCCTTGGATTAGGTGTGTGGAGAGAAAATTCTCCAAGGCCACTTTAAACTGTCAAACATAGAAGTTGAATAACGAGTGCAAATCCAATAGCATTAGGGAGACCAGGAAAGCTCCAGATCTGGGAGTTAAGCACAAGGGTTTTTGAAGATAAGGAAGAGAGATACCCCCTCTCCTACTTGTCGGATCTTACCTCAAGACTGTTCTTCCTGGCTTCTGACATGAGTTGATAACCTTAGTTGCTTATCCTAGGGATCTACACAAGTGGTTGCATAGGGAAATCTCGTGGCACCTAAGGTCGATGTTGTATCACTCTCAGTAGTACATCTAGAGGGAACCCTTGCGAAGCTTGGGGGCTTGCATCAGCATAGGCTATTGTTTGGAGGTCAGCGTAACTTCCTCTAATACCTTCACTAGTAGGCCTGGGCTGTCATTATCCCAGACTATCTTCGGAAGGACCCTACTTCACTTTCTTGTATTTTGGTGTCTGGTCCTCATCACCCAGAGCATAAATACTTGAAAGTTGTTTGACTGGCTGATATCTTTTAGGGACATTTTTAGTGTGTGCTCTGTGCTCTTAGCTAGCCTAGCTTTCATTTTTTCTTAAGTCTTTAATTAGATCTTAATAAAAATTCAAAGTAGTTGACCGATCGCCTAGACGGTCTCGAAGACTTCATGGTCTTTCACCACCAAGTTTAGAGCCTTCTCCTAGAAGGCGCAGAGGCAATACTGCCAGTGGTTTTCACCCAGTGGCAGTCGACGCATCGGGGATTGATCCTCTGCTTGGGGGCATTCATGTACATGATAGGCCTGGTACTACCACCGAGCCAGATGGAACACTCCAGTTCTTTCTCGAGTCTTCTTCCAGTCGAAAGATAACATTGAGGTAGAAGAACTCTTAGAGTCGTTAGTGGCTCCGAATTCTCCTCTACCTCCTGATCATTTGGACGTAGTATTATATGTTGGGACTCCGACACATAGACCTTCAAGTCCAGGTCACATCACACACATCCCTTCGATGACCACTACTGGGAGCATGGCATCCACCGCAAGTGCTAC
This sequence comes from Pinus tabuliformis, assembly GCA_031772625.1. Taxonomy (NCBI): domain Eukaryota; kingdom Viridiplantae; phylum Streptophyta; class Pinopsida; order Pinales; family Pinaceae; genus Pinus; species Pinus tabuliformis. Next base: position 1,947,846,525 of record CM062819.1, on the reverse strand, counting down.
AGGCACGCAGACTCCTATATCAGTACAAGGGGGAGGAACCATTTCCATCCCTTCTACATCTTTATTTGGGTCTACTGCTAGCACATCTTTGTTTGGGTCTACTTCCATTCCGTAGATGAGTGGAAGTTCCTAAGCGCATGCATCCAATTCTGGATTCTTCCCATTTGGCACCCATTCACAGGGTATTCCGTCAGTTCTGTTCAATGCCTCCACATCCATGATGAGTGGATCGAATTCATTTCAGGGTTTTCCTTTTAGAAGTGGTCATATACCACATTCCAACCCGATGATAGGATCTATGCCTTTTTCTTCTATAGGTCAAGGCAGTAATCCCTTTCAAGGTTGGACTAACCCTGCAGTTAGTGGCATAAGAACTAGGAATCCGCTTTTTGACCAACAAGGGTGTTGTGGGAAAAAATGCCTATGCAGGACGATCCTATCCACCTAAGGTGTGACAGTGCCTTAGCAACAAACAGAGACAGCTATTCTGGTTTCTTCCTTTATGAAATGCGAAAGAGGAGAGATCAATAGACTTACCGGTGTCTTCCATTTGTCCCTCGATCTAGATCCTCTTCTCTTTGGGTGTTCACAGCTACTTGCCTCCTCGCTCGCCCAGCTTCAACAGATTCCTGCGAGATCACAAGAGAACAGCTACTTGCGACAAGAGAAGAACACAACACAAAGGCAGATATTCATATTCATAAATGATTCAGGATTAGAAATAAATCAAATACACTAATGCAATCATACATCAAAGATACATCAGCATATAGGAGAAAACCAAGATAGCTTTATTGATAAATAAGAAGGTTAAGGAAGAGATACAACCCAGAGGGCTACAATCCAGCATCTCCTTCCCAGCAGAATGGAATTCCTATCTTCACCTCCCTTCAAAGCATTAAGCACCCAATGATTCCAGTCTCAAACCAACAACAATTCTTTGCAATAACAAAATTCCAGCCTCTAGATCTCATGGAGGAGAGATCCATATATAGATGTTTTGGAGAGAGGATGAGTCAGCTTGAGATCTGACTAGTGTCCTCTCCCTCTATTAGTTCTTGATTCCACTTGGAGGTTCTTGCTTCCACTTGGAGATTTGGAACCTCTTACTCATCACCAGTCGAATTCCCTGAGGCAAGTGTCATTTTGGAAGCTTCCTGAGCTCTGACACCTTGAGGAATGAGTCTGCCACATGTCCAAACTCGCTCAGCGCAGGTAGCTAGTGTTGGAGTTGACATTCAACGCAGGTAGCCAGTGTAGCAGTTGACATTCAGCGCAGATGGTCAGTGGAGCAGTTGACATGATCCTGAATTGACTTGTTTTTGAGCAGTTTCAGGTGGAGAACTTCTGTGAATTGCTGTGGTTTGTTAGCCTTGTTCCTCTAGGGGTAGGAACAACATGTTTAGGGACTTTGGATCCCTTAGATTATTGACATTTCATGCTCAATGCTGTAAGGCACAAAAATGTCTATAACAGTTGCCCCCTAAAGTATGAGGCCGTTTATCGGGTGAAATGCTTTATCCAGGAGGGTCCAAAGTTCATCCATTTTCTGGGAGGAGACCTGTAATAAGATACAATACAATACATTATGGTTCATACTGCTTTCATGATCTAGCTGAGGCGGGCATTCCCATGCTCAGCTTTATAAATTCATTTTCGTACATAGCGCAGACAATCGTGTGATGGTAGACTGATAATTTTGGTGAAATTATCATCCTTTGAGTAGGATGATCATCTGCTGCAATGATGTACATGACAAATGTCTTTATCTTTCCTGAATATATATCGCAGCCGGATGGATGAAACTAGATCCGGGGTCTTCAAACTCGTTCGATCTTCACTCTAAGTACAAGTCGATCCATGCGATAATTGCGCTGAAGTCGAACATGGAAAGACATCGCTTGATTACCGGTCAATGAGGTAAACCGTTAACAAGCGCGAGAGGAATCACCGATAATGATAATGACCCTCAAGGTACTGCAGTACAATTCACGTGGTGTGAATAAAGGACTTGGCGTCGAACACCACGCAAAATCTTCTGGTCGAAGGTCATTGATGTATACCTATCACCGGAAGTGAGAAACTTGCCATTAAGGCATGCAAGCTTCAAAGTACTGAAGGGGGTGTTCCTAGATCAACTTCTTGGATAATGAGCTGATGTCGACAAGAAGCGATCCGTCAAAGGAGGGCCTTAATGAATCCCACATCAGTGACACGGAACGGAGCTAATGATTTTGATGGAGGTGAAAACGATCTGTGACATATGATTCATGGTGGCGGTCATGAGTGGATGAAGGATAATGTATGGTAGTGGATGGGACTCGGTTGACTCTTTTTGAACGACTTCTCTTGAACATATGGCGACACTGATGCGATGGATCGGTAGCATTACCCCAATTATGGATGGTATGGCGAGACCATGGTGATGTGACCGGTGAATGAAACAACCCAACCCGATTTTGGTACGAAGGAAAAGTGTCATGTTCAAGAGCGACTTGCTACCATCAAAGTTTTCTTGATTTTCTCCCAATTTTTCCCCAGTCATTGCTGACCAGTACCTCTTTATTTTTGTCAAGCTTGAGGAGGATAACATATGCTTGTTCTATAACCTGCCCTTCGGGAAAGCCCATCGCTATGTTTTAACGAGCCTAGCGATAGTGAAACTCGTTCTCGTCTAAAGACAAGTTTGTCGCTATTTAGTGATTTTAACGAGTCTAACGACAAAGATAACTCGGTCCTTTTCATTTTTAGAGAGTCTGAAAAGATACATAAAGTTAACTCCAAAATTCCATTTTCATCATCTAATCCCTTTAGTCCGAAAAAGTATAAAACAATACAGAAGGGATGAGTTTTCGATAGTTTTAACGAGCCGAACTAAACAAGCGCTCGATCTTTTTGTGCAATAATCCCTCAGGTCCAAAAAGATTAAAATCTAGAGGAGGGATAGCACTTCCGGTCGCTTTAACGAGCTGGAAGGCCAAAACTCGGCAATCTTTTCATATTTTACGAGTCAGTTGAAAAGAGCTTAAAGAAGACTCGTCTTTCGAGGAACGAGTGATAAACAAGGGTTAGCAGCTGATTCCAGGTACAGGTTGGAATTTTCCAATCACGGCAGTGTCACAAGGATGGCTAGGTGAAATCACTCTTCGCAGCTGTTCCTCAAAATGGGTAAACAATCATATGGAGGTGAATGATCGGCCAAATGAAAAGTGGAGGTGACGGTGCAAACACGACCAAGGCTTTTATGGCAGATGAGGTTACATACACAATGGTTATTTACCGGAATAGGTTCATTTTTTAACGAGCTTGAATGCGTCAAAACACTGCTCAAACTTATGTTTATTTTTTAACGAGCATGAACTATGTGCTAAAACTGCTCGGATCTTGCGTTTATTTTTTAACGAGCATGAACTTTGTGCTAAAACTGCTCGTTTATACCAGTCATATGATAAGAGTGTCTCATCAAGATTTTATTTTTTATGGAGCTTCATCTCACTAAGCTTTGCTCCGTATCCTTTCTTTATTCAAGTTCGGAAACGACTAATCCTACGAGTTTAAAGGGTTAGACCTACAGGTTTAAAGGGAGGACCTAAAAATTTAAAAAAATAAATAGTCGCCCCTTGCTAGCACTCCAAAAGGTTTGCATGCCCCCAGGCATAAAGTACGATTTCAAGGTTACCTCTACTTCTTTTCCTTCAAAACAATTGTTTTAAAGAGAGAGGCTTACCTCTTTCAGGTTACCCAAAGATTGTCTCGTTAATCTTTCAAACAAAACACTTCCTCAGCAATGTCTACCGAAATAGACAAAGGTGAGCGACGATGCCCGCCAACTCACATAACTTTGACAAAAGAATCTTATTCTAGAACAACCCTCTTCCTAGACGGACGGGGTACGGACTAGTCATATTCTCCCGCAGAAACCTACCCTATACCCAAAGTTTCCCTGCCGAAGCAGGCCAGGACACATGCCCCCTGGGTTCCAGTCATATCCTCCCGGATTACTCGCGCTCATCAAGAGGACGGACCGTGGGTTGAGACACTTCTTGCGTGAACAGACCATTTAGGGATGGTATATGACTATTTGTGATGTGTGATCCGGGGAATGAAAGTTGGTCCATGAGCTTGACCATTCTTCCTTCATGCGGAAAACACATTACTCTAAAGAGTGATGAGACGATGGCTCTCATGCAATATATATAGTCTCGTCCAAGGAGTAGGTTATAATCCAAGGGTCCTTGAACGACCATCACGTTCATTTGAACGGTCTTCCCTTTCAATGTTATGGGCACATTGGGGAGGATCCCTAAAGGTCGACTGGTTCCTTTATCAAAACCTGATAGATTTCTCATTTCAGGCAAAAGCGCTGGCGAACCAAGCGCTTTCCAAGCAATAGAGGAAAGGATACTCACAGATGCCCCTTCATCAATAACTGTACCAGCCATTACCATTCTGTATATTTGGACAATAATTCTGAATGGTATGCTAGCTGGCAAGCGGGGTCTGCCTAGTTGGTTCCAGTCAAAGGACACAACCAGGTTGCTTGGTGGTGGGACCGAATAGATGGCCGGATATCGCTCTGATGAACTTCCTTCCTGCGATAAAGGAATGGTGGCATTGCCCCCTTGATCATCAGAGTCAGTGCTGATGAAGAGAATCTGGACGGTGTCGTCTTTATTCTCCTCTGTGATGATGTCATTCGAAGATAGAGCCTCTGAAGGCAAAACCGGGTCAACTGTCGTTTCAACCTTTAGACTTTCGTCAGGTGTGGATTCAGATGGTTCATCTTCAATGACAGGTGCTTCGGCTGACCACCTGGGCGGGTCAGCTGGGTTCTCAACTAGCGAAGGACTCGGCAAGAGTTTTTGATATCCAGGAGGAAGTTGCGCTCGTAAAATCGGGCGATCTTCCAGAACTCTTTTTGCCTCGTCTAAGAAGGGAAAACGGTGGATGGCGTGATCGCCTTCACACAGTTTGCAGGGAAATCTAGCTTTCCCACTTTGTCCTGGGGCTTCACTTCCGCTAGTTGACGGTGAGCAGTCAACATGGCTATCAGAGGTTGACGCTACCGAATTGTGCAAACGGGGGGACCAGTCCCTTAGTATCCGAGGGATGCAGGGACAATCTCTGTGGAAGTGGTCTCCCTTGCATATGACGCATGGCGATTTAGGCCTTGCAAGTGCTGTGTGTGGATTTTTGTCAGACGACACTTGTTTGCCCCCAGTCGCCTTTGGCTCCTTCTTCTTCTTCTCTTTCTTCTTCTTCTCCTTCTTCTCCTTAGGAACTCGGTTTTTTTATTTACCAGTTCCGTCAAGCGAAGAGGAAGGAGGAGAGGAAGATGAAGTTAAAGGCTGGTGGGTAACTCTTGTCTGGTATAACTGTTGACTCGACTGTTCAGGAATGGTGGTGTTCTGAACGACATTGGTTGAAAAGAGCCAGACTGGTAGGCCAATTGTCAGTCCTGGAAGTGACAATGTGGCCATGTGGGGTGCACCAACATCTCCCCAAGAGGAGAAGGGACTAGGATTTCCACCAAGGGGAATTCCTTGGTTTGTGTGCTCCATCTTTTCAACCTAAAGATCAACGCGGGAATAAAGGGTGATTGTTCCGTTTAAAATAAATTGTTAACGACGCTTTAGACACAACTTGCTTTTTCACTTTTAAAGAGTCGAGAAAAAGCTAAAGATGACTCTAGTCTCCTTCGATGTTTTAACGAGCCCGAAGTGACAAATGTTCGGATGGACTTTTTCTGTTATAGAGTCTGAAAAAGGCCAAAAGGAACTGCTCTGGAGATCTAGGCAGAGGGTGTGCCAAACTTTTTTCAGAAAACCGCAGAATAATTTTTAAGGTACGGGCGGTCGATCTTCATGAATGCTGTGTTCACTGCATTGCGATCAGTAAGGCGGCCGACACAGCTTCCTAAGGATAAAGGATATATGCCTATAGGGGTCTCCCAATATATACGCGACGGTACGTGGGAGCACAATCCGTACTAGCGCTATCGTCCCTCAAGAGGAATCACCCACCTTCCACGAGATCGACAGTCACTAGGTTTAACGACGCCGGAACACGTCTCTAGCCTAGACCTCTATGTTGTGCGTTATGTTGCAAAGCGTTGTTAGGTTCATTCAGTTTATTTTAAGTTGATCTTTTTAGAAGTTTGCCTTTCAGGATCACCACGAGATGTATGGTACAATTCCTAAATGCAGTCTAAGATGATAAGCAAGCTTTATTATCTTTTCAACTTTGAAAATCCTAGCTACTGAGGGAAAAGAAAGACACCATCTTTTCTCAAAGAGCAATCAGCACACTCTAATGCACTTTTCCTAAATCAATCATGCAAACTTATCAAAATGCAAATGCACAATGCAGGTGTTTGTTTTCTGCTTCCTTAGTATTGATGCCTACAAAGAAAGCTTTTTGTACAACTTTGAATTCGCTTTTAAATGACAGATACAAATAAGTTTTACTTTTTCGAAATCAACAAGGGTAGAATAGATTACAACACTTTGTGATTTTCGAAATGAATACTTGTTTCGACACTTAAAAGAGACAAACTCAAACCAATAAGCAAAAGCAAATCTATAATCAACTATAAACAGCCAATGAACTCTCTCCTAAGATCACAGCCAATCAGATCTGAATCAAGGGCTACAGGATGATTATTTCACTTATGCAAAGGAAAACTGTAAATGATGCCACAAACACATAAAAACACTCACAATATTTTTGTACAAAAGGAGGCGGAATTCAAGCAAAGAAAAGGAGTTATCTGACTGGTACCTATGCTGGTTAAAGGCTGCAAAAACAGAGATCAAAACAAGGCAACAGACAGCAGAGAACCCCAGCTGCATAAGGCTAAACTGTTTCAGCGCAACCCCAACACTGTGGGTTTGACATTCAGCGTAGGTAGCCTTCACGGGACCTGCGTTGAAATGCAGACTGCCTTCACAGCAGTTGCGCTGAAGGAGAAACTCTCGTTTCTCCCAGGTTCTGGGTCAAAAATTGCTCAAAAATCAACAGTTTCAGGCCAAATCAGAAACACAAGCAAGGTACAATCAAAGGGATGCTTTGAGAGGGTACTAAGATCTATCACAAAAGATCATCAAGTCATTTGTGAGTCCATTGTTCAGATCATAGACAAAATCCAGTGAAGGATCAAGGCAGCAACTGTCTACTTTGCAGAAGCAGTTCGATTGTTGCTGCTGAGTCTATGAAACAAACAATGATGGAAACACAAATAAAATGACTAAAACAATGTTCCCCGGCGGAGTCGCCAATTTGTTGTGGGGAAAAATGCCTATGCAGGACGATCCTATCCACCTAAGGTGTGACAGTGCCTTAGCAACAAACAGAGACAGCTATTCTGGCTTCTTCCTTTATGAAATGCGAAAGAGGAGAGATCAATAGACTTACCGGTGTCTTCCGTTTGTTCCTCGATCTAGATCCTCTTCTCTTTGGGTGTTCACAGCTACTTGCCTCCTCGCTCGCCCAGCTTCAACAGATTCCTGCGAGATCACAAGAGAACAGCTACTTGCGACAAGAGAACAGCTACTTGCGACAAGAGAAGAACACAACACAAAGGCAGATATTCATATTCATAAATGATTCAGGATTAGAAATAAATCAAATACGCTAATGCAATCATAAATCAAAGATACATCAGCATATAGGAGAAAACCAAGATAGCTTTATTGATAAATAACAAGGTTCAGGAAGAGATACAACCCAGAGGGCTCCAATCCAGCATCTCCTTCCCAGCAGAATGGAATTCCTATCTTCACCTCCCTTCAAAGCATTAAGCACCCAATGATTCCAGTCTCAAACCAACAACAATTCTTTGCAATAACAAAATTCCAGCCTCTAGATCTCATGGAGGAGAGATCCATATATAGATGTTTTGGAGAGAGGATGAGTCAGCTTGAGATCTGACTAGTGTCCTCTCCCTCTATCAGTTCTTGATTCCACTTGGAGGTTCTTGCTTCCACTTGGAGATTTGGAACCTCTTACTCATCACCAGTAGAATTCCCTGAGGCAAGTGTCATTTTGGAAGCTTCCTGAGCTCTGACACCTTGAGGAATGAGTCTGCCACATGTCCAAACTCGCTCAGTGCAGGTAGCTAGTGTTGGAGTTGACATTCAACGCAGGTAGCCAGTGTAGCAGTTGACATTCAGCGCAGATGGTCAGTGGAGCAGTTGACATGATCCTGAATTGACTTGTTTTTGAGCAGTTTCAGGTGGAGAACTTCTGTGAATTGCTGTGGTTTGTTAGCCTTGTTCCTCTAGGGGTAGGAACAACATGTTTAGGGACTTTGGATCCCTTAGATTATTGACATTTCATGCTCAATGCTGTAAGGCACAAAAATGTCTATAACAAAGGGAATACGCCATACTCCACGGTTAGTTCATTTCAAAGTATTCCTCCCTTAGCTACTGCTTGGAATCCTTATCAAGGGTTATTGACTCCTTATAATGCTTTAGGAGGGAACTTCGCTGGTTTTGGAGGTGTTTCAGCTGGTGTTGGTCAAACTCCAAGTTTTGTTGGACCACAAGGGTCACCTTTTGGTTCAGTGGGTTTTGCTAGTTTTGGGCAGCCTGGTACCTTTCAAAATCCAGGCCAATCTTTTCAGAAATTTAGGAACTCCACCCAATCTGGGTGGAATCCCCAAGGTCCTCCTAGGCTTCCTTTTTTGGCAACGCTGAATTTGCCAAATCTCACGATATTGATAAATGATCCAATCAGATACAATCTGGCCTGGCCTCCGGTCCTAACCAAACTTCCATCAGATATTCCAAAATTCGAGGGTAAGGGTGGTGAAGACCCGAGCGACCATGTAACCACATTCCATTTGTGGTGCTCATCAAACTCCCTCATCGATGACTCGATTAGGTTGAGACTTTTTCAATGCACCTTAACTAGCAATGCGGCAAGTGGTATATAGAGTTTCCAGGGGGAAACTTTACATCTTTCGCTAATTTGGCTAACATTTTTCTAAATCATTTCCAGTTGCCCGTCCGTTATGATGCCGAAACTGAACTTCTGGCCAATTTTCGTCAGAATATGACAACTCACATCTTTGATCATATTTAAGAATGGAGACAAAGAAAGAGGCTCATTAATGCCGAAATTCCTCCTGAATACTGTCTCGAATGGTTCTTGAAATCATTAAATCCTAATATTTCCAAGGATGTCTCTATGTCCGGAGTTTATTTTGAAGGGCAAGCTATTTTTTGGGCCCAGCAGTTAGAATTGATTTACTCTCAGTCTGGGATTCTTCAGAAAATCTTGCTTGATGCTCCTAGGACTAAGGTTGATATAGCCAAATCAAAGCCAGGTCCTCATGTGGATGGTATCGTTGGATCGATAGACACCAATGCGGTGAACTTGTTGAGCCAATTGTAGCAGTTGTATTTACAAACTGCTCCTACCAATCAGATCACATCGTCTAACCCTTCGCCTTCCCAACCCTCTTCCATTAACGCCATCCAATCTTCTAACCCTAAGGAAAATAAAAATTCCAATGGGAAGAATAAAGGATGAGGTAAGAAGAAGATTCAAGATGGGAAAGCTGACACAAACAAACCCGACAATAGTGCTGGTGAGGGTGGAAAGCAGTCCAGAAAGAAAGTTAAGTTTCCATGCAAGTTATGCAATGGAGACCATTTGACTCATCTTTGCCCCAAAATTCAAGATGCTCAACACTTGTTAGTGCAGCAAGGGTCTTCTAGCTCTCAAGTTGTGTTAACCAACCCTTTTCCCTAAGGGCAGCAGTTGCTTGCTAGCACAAATTCAAATCCTGGTACCTTTGCAGGGGGCAACTAGGAAGGGGATAAATCATCAAATGTTTTCATGATGGGTTCTCTTGCTCATGTGGTCACTCAGTCACGTGATTATGGTGAAACTGAAACATGCAAGGAAAAATCGGCTCCTGGAACTATCGACCCACTTCATATTGAGCGACCATCTATTGAGAATATAGATCGGATACTGAAAGGTTTCACTAAACACACGACTATCAACCCCAATGCTAGGGCTACCCATAATTACTCCATTGTTGAGGATCTGGCCCAGAGTCCATGCGCTATGTCCACTTTAGAGGTCCTCCAGTCATGTCTAGCTCAACGAAGTGCTTTGCTTTCAGCGATAGGGGTAGTTGATCCAAATAATTCTTTAGTGCTCACTTTCGACATGCTTAATGTCAAAAAGTGACTTCCTCATCATATGGCTTTTCAAATCAAGTCTACTTATCGAAAAACTAATATTTTTCGAACAGTTGTAGATGAGGGGGCTTCCACATCTGTAATGTCTATATCATGCTGGAAGGCCATTGGATCTCCTTCAGTTGTTCCTTCACCTACCCTCCTGATAGCATTTGATGGGCATTCTCATAGGCCGCATGGGATTATCCCGGCCTTTCCTATATGTGTTGGAGGAAAGGTCGTTAATATTGAAGTAGAAGTCATTGATGCTAACCTAGATTACAATCTCCTCTTAGGAAGGAACTAGATCTATGAAATGGATGTCGTTGTTTCGACTCTGTTTCGTGTCATTTGCTTTCCTTATGAGGGGAAAATTGTTAAGGTTGATCAATTGGATTATTCTCCAATTGATCCTCAAGCAACTTCGGATTCTACTATTCCCTTAGTGGATAACCCCCATCCGCCTACTCAGAATCTTGGAGTTGGGATGTATTCTTCATTGATGGATACATTTGATTTTCCCTCTCCTATTGCTAGAATTAATGTCATTTCATCATCCAAGGAGTCTTCATGGGAAGAGTTCCTCCGAACTCATTATTTTTCAGACCCTTGGACCTTGCCTTCACCTATGACCACATTAGATGAAGGATAAGTCAGTGGAATGGCATTTCCTATGTCTGCAACAAAGCTTAGATATCAGTTTATCGTCAACTTTGTAGACAACCATTCTACTCCTTTCTCTGAGGAGGAGCTAGATGGTGATGTGGCCCCAGCTTGGACCCTTGATTCTACCTCCGCTATGGACTGCTTAGATACGGTTTTACCTTCTGAGGAGGAAATCTTAGAAGTAATGATGGGTGTAGATCGACCTTGAGAAGACTTACACCATCATTCATATTTTCTCTCTCCATTATAGGAAGTCGAATCTAGGTTCTCCAAGCTATTTACTAGTGATGTTTGTATGGTATCAAATCCTTTGGCTCCAGCACACATTTGTGCCAAAGGTAATATGTCGGTGATTTCAAAAATGATACCTATAAACATCTCTAGGAACCCTAATGTGATCGTGAATCTCTTCATCAAAGCCGAATGTTCCCCTGAAGAAATTCAAATTTACACCGACCTGTTTAAAGAGTTTCGAGATGTATTCGCATGGTCTTATGAAGAAATGTCTGGTATTGATCCATCTATAGTTCAACATGAGATCAAGATGTATGAAAACGCTAAGCCGATTCGTCAGAAGCTTTGGCCGATCAATCCTAGGAAAGCAATAGCTATTAAAGCTGAAGTAGAGAAGCTGCTCAAGGTGGGTTTTATATACCTTGTTCCTCTTATAGATTGGGTTTCTAATCCAGTTCTAGTTGATAAAAAGCAAGGAACAATCCGTGTATGCATTGACTTTAGGGATTTGAACAAATCTTGTCCGAAAGATAATTACCCCACACCGTTTATTGATCAGATAGTTGATGAATGTGCGGGTAATGATATTTTTTCCTTCATGGATGGATTCTCCGGTTATAATCAAATATCTATCCGTCCAGAAGATCAACACAAGACAACTTTCATATGTCCCTGGGGTACCTTTGCATACAAAAAGATGCCTTTCGGTCTTAAAAATGCTGGAGCGACCTTTCAGCGGGCCATGTCATATGCTTTCCATGACATCAAGCATGTCATCGAAGCATACTTAGATGATTTAGCTACTCGTTCTCGAAAGAGAATCGATCATCCTGGTCACCTTCGATTGGTTTTCGAATGATGTCGTTTTTACAAGATCCGGTTAAATCCAAATAAATGTGTTTTCGCGGTTACATTAGGTCGGTTGTCAGGGTTCATTGTGTCAACTGAAGGGATTCATGTTGATCCCTTCAAGGTAGAGGCAATAATTCAGTTGCCTCCCCCATCCTCTATTCGACAACTTCAAAGTCTTCAGGGGAAGGCTAATTTCTTAAGAAGGTTTATAGCAAATTATGCTGAGATCACTAAAGGGTTTATGTGTTTGCTGCAGAAAGGAGTTCTATTCGTATGGGATGACTTTGTGCAATGGTCATTTGATGCCTTGAAAAAGGCATTAGTCTCTGCCCCGCTTTTGAGCCCACTGGATTATGGTAGGGATTTCCTTTTATATCTCGCCATTGCAGAATCAACCATAGGTATGGTTCTCATTTAGGAAGATGATGCTCTCATAGAGCATTTGATTTATTACTTGAGCCGAGACTTGGTAGGTCCTGGACTTCATTATTCTACTGTTGAGAAGTTTGCCTTGGCAGCTGTCCATGCTATCCAGTGGCTCCACCATTATATCTTGCTATGCAAAACTTTTGTCTTAGCAACGGTCAATCCGTTCCAATTTGTCCTTAGTAGGCGAGTGATTAGGGGAAAATACAATCAATGGATTGTCATTTTACAAGAATTCGATCTTGAGTTCTTGTCCGCCAAGTCTAAGAAATATTTGGCTTTCACGGAGTTAATTTCCGAGCTGCCTTGTGGAGAGGATATTGTTTATGAGGAAAGTTTTCCCGACGAACATCTATTCCTCATCTCTTCAAAAGACCCCTAGTATGGAGATATCATTGTCTATCTCCAAACTTTGAAGTTTCCCTCTACTTTCTCTAAGGATGAACGTAAAAAATTACGTCACCTGGCTAAGAACTATGTCATCATTGGTGATACGTTATATCACTGAAGGGTTGATTCGATCCTTAGGCATTATTTAACCTTAGAGGAAGCAGAGTCTGTGCTCAATGATTGCCACAATGGAGCTTGTGGTGGTCATCTTTCAGGGCTTGCTACAGCCCAACATATCTTGCATGCTTGCTACTTTTGGCCTTCGCTCTTCAAAGATTGTGTTGAAGCGGTCGAACGTTGCCACCCCTGTCAAGTTTATACTCGGAAGATGCACTCACATCCAGCTCCTCTTTTTCCCGTTGTCACTGTCGGTCCTTTTACTAAGTGGGGTATTGATTTTACAACTTGTAATCCGCCTTCAGCAGTGAATCACAAGTACATTATCATGGCCATAGACTACTTCACGAAGTGGGCTGAGGCCATGCCCACTTATAAAAATGATAGTGAAACAACGACATTTTTCCTTTTCAATCAGATTATCTCAAGGTTCGGTATCTCGAGAGATATTGTCACTGACAATGGCAGTCATTTCCAGAACCAACTAATGTCTGAATTGGCTCTTAAATTGGGTTTCCGGCAGGAACACTCATCTCCATATTATCCTTAGGCCAATGGACAGGTCGAGGCTGTGAACAAAACCCTTAAGACGATCCTGCAAAGGACGATCAACAAAAATCGGTCCAATTGGCATCTTATGTTGTATCTGGCTCTTTGGGCATACCGAACCTCAGTAAAGACTGCCACAAGTTTTACACCTTTTCAGTTAGTTTACGGGCTGGAATCTATCTTTCTTGTTGAATGCGAAATTCCATCTCTTAAGCTAGCTGTTGAGCTCCTTCCAGAGACCTCTAGTCTCAAAGAGCGCCTCCTTCATTTGAAACATCTCGATGAGCAGTGTCGAGATGATGCCACAGTCAATGAGGCTTATAAGAAAAGGGTTAAAACTCAGTACGATAAAGCTATCTTTCCTCGAGTCTTTTCTGAAGGCAACCTTATCTTGGTCTATGACAAAGATAAGGATGCCTTGGGGGCAGGCAAGTTCAAGCCTATGTGGTACGATCCTTTTATAATTAAATGAGTTTTAGAAAAAGGGGCATATGAGTTAGTCAATTTTGAAGGGAACAAGTTGGCAGAGCCTCGAAATGGGCTCTACCTCAAGAAGTACTTTGCTTAAGTAGCAGCTAGGCAATGACTTCTTTGTATATTTTGTATTTTTGTACATATCTCATAGGGAGTTTTTGATATCAACACTTTTTGATCTGCTGTGGCAGGTGTTGATGGATGACTTGGTCTATTTTGGATTCGCCGATGGTGCTAGTCAGCACACTCGGAACCTCGCTTCCACATCTTGGGTGATCTACTATCCAATTGGTCAGTTGATGGTGTCAAGGGGAGTATGCATTGGTCCTGCATCAAAAAAAATGGTTGAGTATACTACCATTATTAATCTACTATCTGAAGCTATTTCTTATGGAATTTATTCGTTGTTAGTCTATCTTGATTCACAACTGATAGTGTCACAATTGAATAACATTTATCGAGTAAGGGATCCATGTTTATATCACCAATATTTAAGAGTGAGGTTGTTGCAAAGATCATTTACTTACATTACTTATTTGCACATTCCAAGATCTCATAATTGGTTAGCAGATTCTATTGCTAATCAAGCTTTAGATTGGCACATCATTCATTCATCACAATAAAATCAAGCATCACATATATATATATATATATATATATATATATATATATATATATATATATATATATATATATATATATATATATATATATATATATATCATAAAACATCCCGAATGTACATAAGTGTGTCCAAAATAATATACAAAAATTGGGACTCAAATGCCCATAATCATGTCCAGACTATCTAAGACCTGGCTCAGGATGAGTAGCCATGTATGTGACTACAGCACTAGCTACACGCCTAAGAGTCTGAACCCAGTCCCGTGGCATTCCAACAACGTGACGTTGCATGTCTATAGGGAGATCCTCTACCGCTGCCATTGGTACTCAGTGAGTTAATCTCACAAAGTTTCGTTGAACCATGTATAGGAGCCACTCTGTATCGACAGCCGCCTCTTTGGCACCTCGACTGCGATGTCCATGTTGTGGGAAACCATCTGGTCATACTAGCCCAATATCTGGAATATGATCATTACATTAGTCATTTGAATCCCATCAAAAATATTTTTAAGTTCATTTTCATATTTGAAAAATCATAAAAATCATAAAATCAAAAAAATTTGTTACCTATATCTCCCCATGCCACGCCTAGTGGTAATGCTAGATCTGGATCCCCCCGAAAGTCCAAGCCAGCATAGGGATAATCATCCACTGTGATGATTTGCTGCTCACCAGGAGAAGAAACCGTCATCAAAATCTGTCTGTGGTACATCCCCACCTCCTAGTCGTTTCATCAGATCAACCCACCTGCCCATCCATGGATCTCGTGGGCTACTGATTGGAACTGGTACTCTAGGGCATAGTGTTGGGACCCTCTCAAAAAAGAAAGAGCACAGAATAGTCCCATACCCAAAGTTTTTGGTCTGGCCCTTTTGATAGATGATAGCTGGCTCTTCAAGTTGGTGAGAAGAGGAGTACACCAATCAAATACTGTGGTGATACAATCTGCCGCCAAGCTCATGGCAAGCTATGAAGCCTGGTGTAAGAAAGCTGATCCATTCACTCTGACTATAATGAACAGGATGATCCTCAATGACAAACTCTCTACGTGCTTGATTGGAATTTGGCTTCCAATCTTTTCTGGATGGCCCGGGCAGTATATATGCACATAGTCCTCTATAGAAAGGCTACCTCGTGAATGGCCCGTAGAATGTACTACCTCTCCCCTCTAGGAAAGGCTTGTGATAAAATAGATATCCTCAATCTCTATCCTTAGTGGCATCTGATCAATCATGAATGAATCATCCTCGATACTCCAGTAGTGAATGAGCATTTCGAGCAAGCGAGTATTTGCCTTCATATTTGGCATTTTGAAAAATTTTAGCAAACCGCATCCTCTTAAGGCATCCAATGCCTGTTGATCATTCATAACCTCATCATCAACAGTGGCATGATCCCTTTCCTTCCAGGTGATTGTCATCCTGATAAAAAAAACAAGTTTGGACCATTAGTTTTTTGTTTTGAAATTTAAACCGCGTATACGCGGGTCTGTTTTATACACAGTCACGTCTAGGGCCTGCGTATATGCAGGTTGCATATAGCCAACTCGTGTATACACCGCGACAAATTTTTTGACATAAATTCAACGGTGAAACTTTAATTAAAATTCTTAAAACCAATCACAAATTGATGCAAGACAAGTTTGCGGGTTACCTGGTGATTTTGGGAAGATTAGAACGGTCCGATTTAGCAAAATGCAAAGCTTGCTTCTTTTTCTCCACTCCTTGTGCTCTCAACTCAAACGGTAACAATGGTGAGTCAAAAAACTATTTTATAAGCTTTGAAAATGTCAATTTTTTTCAAAACTTGATTTTGTTTTGTCTCATGTAACTTTTAAATTGGGAGCTTGGAATGTCGAGAATGGATTGTTTTTCAGGACATTTTGGACACTTTTTCGACAGTTTCGAGTCGGTTCCATGACTGTTGACCCATCATGGCAGGTATCGTTTTCTCACTGGCATATAGGTTAGGGATGCCATCTTTCTGTTGCATTTTGCATACTAGCCTCCATTTGTCGATACACTTGCCATAGGGTCGATCCCATCGTGTTATGGTTCGTAAACCATCTTCACTCGTTGATTTTTTAAAATCATGGCACGATGGTAGAACCATCCTTTTCATGGGCATCGTAGTTAGCACCTCACTGACATTTGTTGCCCATGCTGCTTCGATTTGAGTAGGCTCGAGAGTCCTATTTGCTTCTTCGTTTCGTTCTGGCCTTATACCCTAGAGGCTCCTTCGTGTTGAGTTGTACTACTGCATTGCATTTTGACCATTTGCACCTTTGGCCTTGAGCCGACTTCACTTGGACTCGTGTTTAAGCCACTTTTTGACCATGTCATCTGCAAAATCAAACTTGCAATCCCTTAGCTTCTGCAACTCGACACCCTATGACCCATGGAAGGAACATACCTTTGAGTGTCTTTGACCAATTTTTGCCTCCCTGCATTGAGCATAGGATTGTTCCAATCCCAGGAACTAGATCATCTGCTTCATCGACACACGTTCTTTCCACTGTATTATAGCATTCTTTTGTTATTTTTCCAGCTTAAAGAAAAAGACAAAAAAATTATATATTCCAAAAAAGAGTGGCAACGGGACAATATTTCCATTTATTGTTGGCAGCTAGAGTCATTTGTGTCGCCCTTGAACAAAGCACTCAAAAGAAAGTCTCTCCTCCATTTGGGCAGGATTTAGTTTGACTTAGGTATGCCTTAACCTTGTTATTGAGTGAGTTCTCCTTAGATTGGTTATAACTTCCAATCATATGGAGAGTTCGTTCGTGCCTCCTGCATGACGAACTTATACAGAGTCATCATATGTTGCCACATAGTCATCATTGAGTCATGCTTTTGTTCAAGGGAAGTTAGCCTGAGTCGGCCTCTCTGCAGTGTCTCTTGACTCATTTTTTAGTTGGCCATCCCTGGTTGTCAGTGTCTTGTCTATCATCACATTAGTTATATTGGTCCTTTACTCGTGCCAGTTTGAGAAGGTCTCCATTGACTTCTTGCTGACGGGTCTTGTCCTTATCGACGAAGACATATTGCTCTAAGGATAGGCCTAAAGCCACACCCTGGCCTTATTTTCATTATTGATAGGTTACCTTGTGCTCAACATCGATCAATATCATGGGTCTTTGACTGAGTGGTTTCCCTTGTGTTCGAAATCAGCTTACATTATCACACATTAGGATTCATGCAGTACCTTGGTTTCCATTTGACCCTATTGGTGGATAATTCGCCTTGGTATCAGCTTTCATTATTGGTTGGTTTAGAGGGTTTCTGTCGTGTGCTAGCTACATCTTGTGTACGCCGGAAACGTGCTTCGGTTGGGTTACTACATATTTTTTCGTCTGATTCCTTCCACATTATTGGCCTATGCATTACACTCATGCTCGATTGATGAAGGATGCCTTAATGCCTTCCTTCTATCAGATCTTTCCCCATCAACTACGACTCATTGCTCTGGGGCAAAGGTCTAGAGTCCATTTGGCAGTAACTTGGGGTTTGCAATCATTAGTGGCAGATCCTTCACTATCGACAGTGGGAAACCATCATTGTCTTCTGATCGATAGATTCTTCCAGGTGTTTGACTTCAGATCATGTATTCAAACTTGTTAGATTGTACTGGGGTACCTTGACTCTCATTATCATTATCGGTGAGTAGTCTCGCATTTGTTAATGATATACATCAATGACCAGTAATCAAACGATTTCTCACATGGTCGACTTCAGCTCATTCATTCCCATTGTGTAGAAATGTACCACGGTGGTTGGTGAAGACCTTGGGTTGCATCAGCATTCATTTGTTCACTTGACAGTTGCTCCTGTTGCTGCTAGTTGATACCATTCCACCTTATATGTTGCAGTCATTCATGGCAAAATTCTATATGCTGGTACCCGAGTTTGCAATGTAGTACCATCTTATTCCATCATGTTCATTTGGTACTATTGGGATCAGTCTTTGATATTAGTGATCAACTTCATCCTTCAACATCATTGACATTCTTATATGTGATATTCAGACATATACTTTTTCGATCGTGATCAGATGTTCCATTATGTATTTCCAGTCTTCTATACTTGTATACTTAGTGGATCCGCTTGTACTTGATATGAGGACATGCTTTACTTTCTCTGAGCATGGTTATGCCCACCTTAGACAGTTTTTCTTTCTAATCTCCTTTTGTGGCTTGGCAGGCTGAAATCTGGTGAATTCCTTCTCAATTTTGACAAGTTTCCTTTCCATGTACTTAATACATTTCGGCCATCATGTACCCCTTCTGACCTCATATATTAGGGGGCATCTGTTATAGCTCCAAATCTCACCCTTGATATTTGTGATGTTGCATTTATGGCCTAGGGCAACTCCTCCTTCCAAACCTGGTCCAAATACTTAAAAATAGTGTTTTACTCCCTATATGTGACATTGCCCTCAGCTAAATGCATGTGTACGCAGGTCAATGTATACCCAACCCGTGTATATGCCTTAAAACACTTAAAAAAAATAAATATCCTTAATTTCAAGTAGAGATCATGTGTTTTACCTATTGATTACTTATTAGTGCCTGTGGCCCAACTATTCCCAATGAATTCCCAACTAAAAAACTACTTTGGGAGAAGTATAAAAAGGTTTCAATGGGAAGGCCTAAGGAGGAGAGAGGAGAGAGAATTACTCTGCTGAGATTATCCTTGATCAAGTCTGAAGATCATTATGCTTCCAGCACTTCCCCCACTATAGGAAACCCTTGTTTCCTTGAGTTATGATGTCATTTCACTAGTTGAGATGTCCTTGTGTGAGTCATGGAAGGAGCCTTTTGAAGACTTGGGATTGGACGGACCCAGAAGACGGTTCCGCTTGGAGTCAACAAGAGGAAGATTCAAGTGATATCATTCCTTGCTTTGTTTTAGTTATCTGCAAAAAAGAAACATTTGACTTGTTCCCGAAATCAATCTTCTTTATGCATATGATGTTATTGTTATGGTTTACATATGAATAATTGTTTCAATGTATAATTAACCATCTTTCAGTAAGTTATGAAGTTTATTTCTATATGATACTTTGTCCATATATTGCTATGCTTCTTTGAATTGGTTGTTTTGCAGGTTCAAGGATCGAGAGGAACTCCAAGAGGGTTTGGACCCTGGCTGGATCTACCTGAACGAAGGACCCCCAGGTGCACCTCTCTTCACGTAGTTTGCTTATTTAAGTATCATGGCTGTGTGGAATGCTTGTTTTTTACTGTAGATAACCCCCGCTCTACTAGGGTGTTGACCCAAAACCCTAGGGGACTTTGTCCCTCAACAACTATTAACATCAATCTCCTTACATTATGTAGCATCATAATCTTCCACCTTCTCTGTCAATAATTGTTTGCCCATGTTTCACTTCTATGTTTTCTCATTTACTTCTACCTGAGTGGCAATATGCCTTTTATTTCCATTTTCAAATTATTTGTCTTGTTCACAAAAACAATTGGACTTCCTTGAGTCAAGTGTCTCAATGTGGGGATCTCTCAATCTCTTTGATGTGGATCTTACCCAAACTACAAGTTTTTGTTTATGTTGAGCATATTCAATTTCTTCGCCTTGTTCTAGTAAATGGTGAGACTCCCCAGAGGAAGCAAGCTACAATATATGTTCTTTCAATGCTTTCGCATGGATGATGTTCTTTCAATGTTATGCGAATTATTATATTTTGTGTCTTAATAGTTTCCCATTACCATTGTTAAACCAATTTTTTTGTGAAATTGCATTTTGCCTCAAAATTCAATTTCTGATATATGTTCTTTCAATGTTTACTCAGCAATTCTTTTGCAAAGAGCAATTCTATTTTCTATAAACAAGTGAATTTATATGAAGCATATCTCATTGAAGCAATTTGGGTACAAATGGGTACACATAGTGATGAAAGGAAAATTTAAATATTTTTCTCTAAAATCTTTGAAACAATAAAAATATGTTGTACCCTATCCCTAAGTGAGTTCAAGACAAATAAGAAAATAGGGCATAGAATATATATTGGCTCTTTAATTGATGTTTATTTTTATGGGGTATGAGGAAATAATTTTTGATTCATATGTAATTTTGAACTATGCCATGTAGTATACTTTGAAAACTACCCACAAATATAGTAATTTTCAACTCTTGGAAACTATTGATGCAAGTTTCTAGATTGATTTGAAATCTTACTTGTGGAATATTCTGTGAGATGTAAAAAGCTAATCATGGGATGAAACAATCAAGGAAAATGGATGTATTATCATAATTCCAAAAGTATCCATCCAAGAATACACATTCTCTTCATGCTTCAAGCTCCTTTGAACAATCTGTTACTGAGAGAGTTGTTAAGTCTTTTGAAAATGCATCTGATATCCATATGATGGATGAACAAATAGGTTCCTCAAGTGATCAAGGTGAGATAAATAGAGTTTCAATAGAAATTGGTGATGAAAATGTTTAAGATTTTTCCTTGGAAGGTGACATAATCCATTCATGGAAAAGGAAAAAAGGCCAGTGGACCAAAGGGAGACAATTCCAAGAATATTGGGTCTCAAGTTTCCCATTTGTTGAAGCAATACCTCCTACAAATGAGGATGAGGTTTCTCAAGAAGTTAGATGTAATGCATGTGGTTGGAAAACTAGCAAGGTGTGTGATATTCCAGATGAAGCTAGATACAATGCAGAAGCATGTAGGAAAGTTGTATGAAAAGAAAATGGTAAATGGTGAAGAGAAAACTATTCTTAGATGGAAATCTTCTGAGGAATGTCGACATATCCAATATGCATAAAAATACAAAAAATATTTAATAAGTAAGAGGAAACTTAAGGAAAGTGGAGGAACCAACATATCACTATTTGTAAAGAATATGGAAAGAAGCTTGTTATCCAATATGATACAATTAAGCACTTGTTGATGGCGTTGGAAATCCTTCGACCAAGGGATTCTCCCCGATGTGAAGTCCCAATTAGGCCTCACATTATTTGGAGTATGAGCCCCATCTGGGTTATTGACCAAACTGCTGTATATTTTTATGAATTTTCTTTCGCTACAAAGTTAAACACAAGAGAGTAATGCATAGGTAATCTCAAATAAAAAAGTGAGTAGAGGAACTCAAGAGGTCAAGCTAGAGGCTTGAAGTCTCCTAATGCACAATTTAGATAAGGGAATAGGATGGGAGGTTATGCACTTGAGGTGTTCAAGGCCTCAAACTTGAGGCTTGAAGTTTCCCACTGCGTAGTTTTGGAGGGAGAGAGGCCAAGTGATTGCACAGTTTCAAGAGCTCAAGGCTGAGGCTTAATGCTTGATACTGCACAATATGCATAGAAGGCTGGATGGAGGCAAGGATTGCATAGTTTTGGAGCTCAAGGACTAGGATTGAGCACTGAGACTATGCAATGAACAGTTCCAAGAGGCAAGGTCAGGGCTTGATGGTTGAGACTATGCAATGCATAGTTCAGGAAGGTTGAGTGAAGTCAATTTTTTCAAGAACAAAATTTTCCGGATAAGGCTAAGCATGGGATCAGTGAGGCTCAAGTGAGAAGAGACAAAAATAGATCATGATCACACACTTAGAAAATTCGACGACACAACACTGCATTGATCACTAAAAAATAAGAACAAGATGATTCGCTTAATAAGACAACAATGCAACATACCTCTCCAAGTGTGACACAAAAAATACACTTTGCGACGAAATTGACGACACTTGTGCGACAATGCATGAAAATTTGGGAACGAGTGTAAAACATGTCTGGCACATGACTATTAGGACTCATCAACACCAAATTTACCCCTCGAAACAAGCTGAAAATCCACTTTACATGATAAGTGACACTTCACATGCCAAAAGACGACATTTTCTATATAAAGAGAAAAGTGCAAACGACACTTGCAATATGTGAATGACGATGAAAACAACACATTCTAGAGCCAATATGACATGAAAATGACACTAATTACGATGAAATAAAGTGAAGACAACAGTCGAAAACATGAAAGTGACACCCGTGAAAGTGAAGGCATGAAAAAGTGACAATTTGGAAAACTCACCAAAACAAAAGTACAATCACAGCAAAATGTGAGAGTCTGCCAATGAAAGTGCACACTGACTATCGACATGGTTGATCATTGAATAGGCACAGTCTTGATGGATTTTGTTATGCCTGTATAAGATTGCGTAAAAGAATGTGCTCATGAACTTGTTGCATATTGAGCATGTGCAAGCAGGTGACTTCGACACTTATAATCAAGAGGGAGCTCAACGCATCAACCGACCAAGAAGTGACTATGGAACGACTAATTGTAAGATCCTCAGTAGGCTCCAAAATTCAAGTGTAGGTGAAACTTTTGGAGGTTGTTTGTCGCAACGACAACACTTGGCAACACACTGGTAGAACTTCAGCTTCTCTACCTTGGTAAACTCTTTGTGCAGGGTCTAGTTCTTCAGGAAGTATTGATTCATCGTTCAAATTACCCCAGCTTCTCCACTTACCCCGTGCATAACATAATCCCCTGCACTCCTTCTAGTTTGAACAAAAACATAAGACCAAAAATATCACAATGTTTCAAGACAAGGAAAGATTAATGTAGCACACGAGTTTTAAATATTTAGAGTATATGTTTTCATCTCTAGTGTTCCTCAGTTGCTAGCAGGCCTGGACATTACCCTGATAGAGTCACTTCAGGAACACAACAATTTCTCCACTTCCAGCGAGCCTGGACAGTACCCCGACAAAGTTGCTTGCTTCACCTCCCTACGCAGGGATCCTTTCTCTTCTTTCACCCTTCATTTATATATTTTATATAGAACTATGCATTGGAACTTATTTATTTGATGGGTGAAAGAGAGATTCTGACTTATAAAGAGTATGAGAGGTTGTCTCTTCAAATAAGTATGTATAAGACCTCTGATATTAATTTTCTCATTTATATTTTCCCCTTGTCCTTCTCTACTCAATCAAATCAACATGAAGAACACCAAAACATAAAGAACTGAGTGTAGGCATGAGGTTTCCAGAAGAAACAAAAATATCATGGTTCGACGTAGAGCTTTTTATATGCAAGGATCACATTTTCCACCAGAACATCATTAACTAAAGGGATAACCAAGACAAAGAAGAAGGTTTGAGAGTTAGCCAAATGTTATAGTTTCACAAAGCCCTTTTCTATTTTCCACATTGTCTTTTGATCCAAAAAGGAACATCTTTCATGTGAAGTCTTATTTAACAAAAAACAAATGAAAATACAAGACATAATAAGAAAACAAAACTGAAAGGGAAAATCAAAAGGAGGCTAGACCAAAAACAGAGTGTGAGACGCAAAACAGACTATAGAAAATGAGCGCAAGATGAACATGTAGGTAAACTAATATGTAGCTAGACCTACGCCTAAACTAGCTGGCTAGAAGGTCAAGGTTACGTATACTGAAATTTCCAATGTAACCACCGTAGCTTCTCCCAACCTGCATCTGCAAAGATACGAGAAATTAAAACAAATATAAAACAATGTGCAAAGGAAAAGATAAGATCTTGAGTAACTTGCATAGAAAATCGAAGGTCTTTCCTGTTAGCAGAAAAATGTGTCATAGTAATTACTTCTAACCAATTTGAAATATTACCTCTTCAATGAAAATTGCAAACAGACAAACCTGCAAATTTTCTTGTGAATGTGCCTTCATCTGTTCAAGCATGATAAAATACCGAAACTTGTTATTCGCGACAGATCTTGCCAAGTAGGATTTATCCAACCATTCAATGATTGGATCGTAAAATTCAAAACATTCCTCTTGAGAACCCTGAAATCCTTGAAAATATGAATCTTCAATTAGAAGCAGGGTCATGAGGAGAATATTGTGAGGGAAAATGGATCTAATCATATTCAGTGAGCATGTCAAGACAATGAGGACCTAACATAACCATTAGCGAAGGATGAAGTTCCTCGACTACTTGGCTAGTATCTACATATTGAGATGCTAAACTGTAAAGATCAAAGGAAGTAAAACAACTGTCATTGGATGTGCCGATGGGAAAATGGTAAGTTGAATGAGAATCATCAGATACATAATCATGATTAGATGGGTTGATTAAAGCATCAGATTCCTCATTTGTAACTAACAAGGATAAATCAATTTGAATAGTTATGTGAATTCTTTGAACAATAAAACCAACTTCCTCACATGCCGAATATGCAAAATCATCTTCCCGTAACTAGTGACAAATTGTACAAGCAACGTAATCATTAAAAGAAGTGAAAAGGAATGTTAGTATAACAAATATATGAAACCAGTCAAGATGTAATTGATCAAAAAGAGGAACTCGATTCAATAAATAACTCAAGCATTTGCTAAAACTCAAGAGGATTTCTGGTGTCATGAAGACATTTACAAGAGAGGCTAGGAGCTGATTATCCACCTCAACACTTAACATATATGAATTCTTCGGCCAAAGGTAATCTAAAAATCGGTCAACTTTTAAATTATGCACATTCACAAAATATATACACTTCAAACTCAGATTTGATACAAGAGATTTACATGGGGATGAATTCACCATAGTAGTATGATTAGAAACTCGATCACGAGAAATGGAAAAATTGTAATGAGAAATCTTGAAATCCATCAAGAACGAATTTGCATCTAGTGAAACAATATGAATGAAAGAATTGTGAGAGAAAACCTAGATCTGACATGGTTCAGGAATTTGACCAGGATCGCAAGAACTTGACATAACCATCAATGAGAGTTGAAGTGCCTCGACTTCCTTACAAGTTCCGAAAATTTGAAAAGACAGATAACAACATTTTGTAAACTAAGTTAGATCATAGATTGTATGTGGACAACTGCCATCGTTTAATTTAATAGGATGACCACTATCTAGATGGCATCTATATTGTTGGTTCGATCAGATTCTTGAAACAAATTAATCAAGTCATAATAGTTTTCTGATCACAAGTCTAAGAATGTATGCATCGGAAAAATATTATGTTCACACTGATTCAAAGAGTTTCCCCCATACAAAGAAAGAGATCATAAGGGATCTAATGGATGCTCTATAATTTTATTGTTTTCATTTTCATCATGGATAATCTCACCACTTTGTGTCAATTGAAAAGTTAACTCTTCAGATGAAGAAATTGAAGAGCATGGAGTATCTTCATCGCAAGTTGATGCATTGCAAATGGTAGGGCACAAGGGATAGTGAGAAGAAGAGTAAGTTTTGATAAGAACATCTTCTTTGACCGAATCAGATTCTGGATGAGACACTAAAATATCAACTGTTACACTCAAGCATTCATCATCGCATACATCAACAGAGTCATCATCGTTAGTATGATTGTTTTTCAAGATTTGAGATTGATTAAGAAGACATATTTCATTTGATTCACTAATGAGACTAGTGGATTAAAAATAAACCAAGAATGAGGAAGTATCATCTTCGCATAGAGAATTTTGTAAAAGAGAAGAAAGATAGAAAGAACCTTTACCTTCTTGCTCCTCCTTGCGAAATGACACTACCTTGCACTTGTTCACTGCTTGGATTTGGAATAGGTTGATCAAGCAAAGCATGGGGCAAGGGATAATGAGAAAGAGATGATAGAGGAGGACAAGAATCCAAATCAGATTCAAAATTAGTCTTCACCATAGGCTTCATGATTCATTCCGAGATTTCCTCCATTGGATCTTAATCATGAAAAGTGGAAGGGGAATGAGAAAATGGATTAGGAATTTTATGTGTGGATTTCCCAACTTCATTATCATTGCAAGGAGGCACCCTCATCAGAACTGGAAAAGGAGGAGGAAAAGGAACAAAATGTGTTGGGTGTTGAGCCTGATTATCTTCTTTATTCAGAGGTATCACCAAATTGGACCCTAGTTCGTAATGTGGCGGCAATGTCGCACGTAATATTTGCATTGCAAGGGGGGTCCCGGGGGGGGCTACAATCTTTGGGAGCCTCCCCCGGCAGGGGATCGGGGGCAGCGCCCCCAAAGCTAAAAATAGATGTAAAATTGCCTTGTAAAATGTTGTAATTTCGTAGTCAATATGGGTTGTTCATTAGGCGGAGATCTGAAAATATAAGTTATGTTTAATTTAGGGTATTTTCCCCTCGAAGACAACCCCTCGCTATATATGAGGGAATTGTATTACGTCTATGTATATCTGTATTCTGAGTGAGAAAGAGAGAGGAGATTGTGTGAGACCAAAGAGGGTATTACAATGGATTTGTTGTAGGTTGTATCTCTTTAGTTTGTTGGATAATATAAAAGGAAGGACTGGCTGTTTCTCCGTGAACGTAGCCCAAATTGGGTGAACCATGTGTCTCTCTTGTTTATGTGTTTTCTGTGTTTATATTTTATTATTATTTTTTATCTGTTCCAATTCTCTGTAATATATAATTTTCTAACAACTGGTATTAGAGCTGAAGGTCTATTTGGATGATAAACGCGCGGGAGAGAAGGGTTCCTGGTTTGAGTGGGAGCAATGGCGGAAGATGGTAGGTTTAGGGTTGAAAATTTTAATGGCTAAAAAGGCTAGCTATAGAAGATGCAGATGGAATATTATCTGTATCATAGATATCAGTACCTACCATTGAGAAGAAAGACAAATAAGAGGATGATCATGACAAACACAGAATGGGATATTCTTAACAGAAAGACGCTTGGAATAATATGGTTGTGCCTAGCGGCGTCGGTAGCGTTTAATATTTCAAAGGAAATGACAACAGAGGGTTTAATGTTGGCATTCACCAAACTATATGAAAAACCCTCAGCCTCAAATAAGGTATATCTTATGAAGAGTTTATTTAATATGAAGATGTCAGAAGGTGGATCTGTTGCTGATCATTTAAATGAATTTAATACAGTTACAATTCAGTTAAGTTCTGTAGGGGTTACTTCTGATGATGAAGTTAGGGCTCTTTTGTTTCTTTGCTCATTGTCAGAAAGTTGGAGTGATTTAGTTATGGCCATTAGTAACTCTGTCTCAGGATCTAGTACTTTAAAGTTTGATGATGTTGTATGTGCAATCCTTAGCGAGGAAATGCGACGGAAAAGCTCTGGTGAGACATCAGGTAATGCTTTGACAGCAGAGACTAGGGGAAGAAAAATGGAAAGAGGAAAGAGCCCAAGATATCGCAGTAAGTCAAGGAAAGGCAAATCCAAGTCTAGATCAGGGATAGTGTGCTGGAAATGCAGGAAGAAAGGACACCTGAAGAAAGTTTGCAAGTCTCGAAAGGAAAAGAAGGAGACGCGCATCAGGAAAAAAATCATGAAGTGAATGTGACAGGTGATGTGTTGCAAGATGATTTGATTCTTTCATTAGAAACTATTATTGATGCCTGGGTGGTAGATTCAGGGGCCTCATTCCATGCCACACCTGATAGGAAACATTTTCATGACTATGTTCAAGGAGATTTTGGATAGGTTCAATTGGGTGATGATAAACCCTGTAAAATCATTGGAATGGGTACAGTTTTCATAAAACAACGAAATCAACGGCTATTGAAGGAGGTAAGGCATGTTACAAATCTGAAGAAAAATCTAATTTCAACAGGGAAGTTGGGAGGTGAAGGCTGTGTGACTACTTTTACAGATAAAACTTGGAAGGTCACTAAAGGAGCCCTGGTAATAACAAAAGGAGAAAAGGTTAGTACCTTGTATTTATGGAATTGTATTTCTAATTCTGTTAATGCTTTAACCTCTACAGGAGAAGATACGACATTGTGGCATCATAGGCTTGGGCACATGAGTGAGAAGGGGATGCAGATTCTTCACTCAAGAAATTTGTTTCCAGGTTTGGAGCATGTTGATTTAAAATTCTATGAGAATTGTGTTTACGTAAAATAGAAGAGAGCTATATTCCTCAAAGTTGGGAAAGAAAAGAAGAGTGAAAAAATAGAGCTTGTGCATACAGATGTATGGGGACTAGCTCAGGTATCATCTCTTGGTGGCTCTCATTATTATGTTACTTTTATTAATGATGCAACCAGAAAGACGTGGATTTATTGTACTCAAAATAAATCTGATGCATTTGTTACTTTCAAGAAATGGAAAGCTTTGGTTGAAAATGAGACAGGAAAAAGGTTGAAGTGTCTCAGATCAGATAATGGAGCTAAATATTGCAGCAAAGAGTTTGATAGGTATTGTTCAGAGAATGGAATTCATAGAGAGAAGATAGTTCCAAGAACACCACAAGAAAATGGTGTGTCAAAAAGGATGAACGGGACAATCACGGAGCATGCAAGGTGCATGAGATTGCATGCAAGAATGCCTTTACAATTTTGGGTAGATGTTGTAGATACTGTTGTTTATCTAATAAATTGAGGGCCTTCGAGTTCCTTGGATGGTGGTATTCCAAAGGATGCATGGATAGGTAAAAGGATAAACTACTCATTTTTAAAGACTTTTGGTTGTGAAGCCTTTCTCCACATTAATAAAGAAAATAGAACAAAGCTTGAGGAAAAATCAAAGAAATGTACCTTTATTGGATATGGTGTTAATGATTTTGGTTATCAGTTTTATGATTATGAAAAACACAAAATCATTAGAAACAGAGATTTCATATTCAATGAAAAGGTTTTGTATAAGGATCAACTGCAGGAAAAGAAACAGGAAAAAGAAAACAAAGAATACACAGCGCTTGATGAGATCACAAAAAAAGTGATGGTGCCTGAAAATCATAATGATCAACAACCAGAACAACAACAGAAACCACAACAACAACAAGCACCTCAAACACCTGAAAGTGGTGTTAGAAGATCTACCAAGATAAGTAAACCCCCTAAACGATACTCTCCTTCATTATATTATGTATTGTTGGCTGATTCTGGTGAACCAGAATGTTATGAAGAAGCAGTGTAGGTAGAAACCAAGAAGAAGTGGGAGCAAGCCATGAAAGAAGAGATGGACTCCTTAGCACATAACCAGACTTGGGACTTAATCAGGTTGCCTGCAGGTAAAACAACATTGTAGAATAAATGGGTTCACAAGTTGAAGGAAGAAGATGGAGGTAGAAAAAGGTATAAAGCTAGACTTGTGGCGAAGGGGTTTGCATATAAAAACGGTATATATTTTGATGAGATATTTTCTCCTGTTGTTAAAATGACTTCAATCAAAACTATTTTAAGTCTAGTAGTAGCTGAAGATTTGCATCTTGAGCAATTAGATGTAAAGACAACCTTTCTCCATGGGGATTTGGAGGAAGAGATATATATGCATTAGCCACAAGGATATGAGGTAAAAGGGAAGGGGAAACTAGTGTGTAGGTTGAGGAAGAGATTTTATGGCTTAAAACAGGCTCCAAGGCAATGGTATCTAAAATTTGATAGGTTTACGTCTGAACAAGGTTATACTAGATGTCACTCTGATCATTGTATTTATCTCAAAAGGAAAAATGATGGCAACTATATTATATTGTTATTGTATGTAGATGACATGATTGTTGCAGGTTTTAACATGCAGGAAATAAATGTGCTCAAAAGAAAATTGGCGAACTCATTTGCAATGAAGGATTTGGGTATTTCAAAACAAATCCTTGGTATGAGAATAACTAGAGACAAGAATAATTGAAAATTAACATTGTCTTAGAGTGAGTACATATAAAATGTGTTGAAAAGATTTAATATACAAAATAGAAAACCAGTTAGTATGCCTTTGGATAGCCATTTCAAACTAAGTAAGGAGGTGTGTCCCAAGACTCAGGAAGAAATGGCTTATATGTCTAAAGTTCCATATGCATCAGCATTGGAAGCTTAATGTATACAATGGTATGCACAAGGCCTGATATTTCACATGCAATGGGAGTTGTACGCAAGTACATGAACAATCCAGGAAAAGAACATTGGATGGTGGTGAAGTGGATTCTCAAGTATTTGAGAGGTACCACAAATCAAGCATTATGCTTTGGTGGTTCAAACATTGCTCTATAGGGATATGTTGATGTAGATATGGTGGGTGATAAAGATAACAAGAGGAGCACAATAGGGTATGTGTTTACTGTAGGTGGAACAGCTGTCAGTTGGTTTCAAAACTGCAAAGTGTTGTTGCACTCTCAACAACGGAAACAGAGTATGTTGCTGCTATAGAGGCTAGTAAAGAAATGATTTGGTTAGAAAGGTTTCTGGATGAATTGGGTAAGAAGCAGGAGTTTTGCAGGTTATACAGTGATAGCTAGAGTGCCATATATCTTGCAAAGAACTCTACATTTCATTCCAAGACTAAACATATACATCTCAAGTACCATTTCATACAGTTAGTGTTGGAAGATGGACAGTTGAAGCTAGAAAAGATACACACTAGCCAAAATCCTGCAGATATGTTAACAAAAGTTGTAACCAGGGAGAAACTGAGATTTTGCTCAGTTTCAATTGGTCTTCAAGTATGATGAAGAAGATGAGAAACAACCAGGTCCAAAGTGGAGTCATTGTCTAGAAAATGAAGTAGCGATGGAGTTGCTATAATCAGTTTCCAAATGGGATATTGTTGGGTGTGGAGTTTGATTATATTCTTTATTCAGAGGTATCACCGCATTGGACCCCATTTCATAATGTGGTGGCAACGCTACCCATAATATTTGCGCTACAAGGGGGGTCCAAGGGGGGCGGCTACGATCTTTGGGAGCCCCTCCTTGGCGGGGGATTGGGGGCAACACCCCCGAAGCTAAAAATATATGTAAAATCTCCTTGTAAAATGTTGTAATTTCATAGTCAATCTGGGTCGTTCATTAGGCAGAGATCTGGTGGTAGAAGTTAGGTTTAATTTAGGGTTTTTTTCCCTAAACGGAAACCCCTCGCTATATATGAGGGAATTGTATTGCGTCTATGTAGATCTGTATTCTGAGTGAGAAAGAGAGAGGAGATTATGTGAGAGCGAAGAGGGTATTACAGTGGATCTGATGTAGGTTGTATCTCTTCAATTTGCTGGATAATATAAAAGGAAGGACTGGCTGTTTCTCCATGGAGGTAGCCCAAATTGGGTGAACCATGTATATCTATTTCTCTCTTGTTTATGTGTTTTCTGTGTTTATATTTCTGTAGTATTTTTTATGTGTTCCATTTCTCTGTAATATATAAATTTCTAACAAAAGGAGTAGTAGGTTCCTCCTCTGAAATTTGAGGTGTCTCATGATTTACAAGAGTTAGGGAAGTAAAAACATCAGGGGGTTCAAATTCACCGTGTAAAGAGATATGAACCAAACACTTAAACTTTTGTTTAAAGAAATCCCCATCCGTGTCTTCTCCTGAAAGTTCATAAAAAAGGTGAAGGAACCGATGAGAAAAATCCTCAATTGATTCATTAGGCTTCATTCTTAGTTGATTAATTCTTTTAAGAAGAAACAGGTAATGTATGATACCATCTCTTAACACGACCTTCAAATGTGAGGGTGAGAAATCTAGTCATGACATCCTTGCAATGTATTCCATTAGAAAGGAAAAAATGGACAACTTGAAATAGATGTTCACGAAGACTTAATTCACCCTTGTCATTAAACTTAAATTGGGACAGGTTATGAAAAAATTCTGCAGGGATGGTAAGATTAAGCTCTATTGAAAAACATCCTGGGGTTATGGTTTGGGGAATAGCCATTTTGGATAAGAGATTCAAAGTAGACTCTTGGGCACAACCTATCATCTGGCCCTCCTTCTAACGCCATTTTGTTGATGGTGCTAGAAATTCGTCAACCAAAGGGGTCTCTGCGATGTGAAATCCCAATTAGACCTTATACCGTTTGGAATAGGAGCCCCATCCGAGGTATCAACCCAACTTCCATATATTCTTATAAATTTTCCTTGGCTACAAATTTCAACACAAGAGAGTAATGCACAGGTAATATCAGATCAATAAGTGACTATGCATTGTGAAATGTTCGATTGCAGATAATATCAAGGTCCTTCTACCGAAAGGGATGAGAAAAGTGGGCCCTTTAAATACAAGTAATAATACTAATCTATAAATGGCACATGAGCATATGCATATGAATGAATCGTTGATCAACCAGCGAAATAGTTCACAATGAAGCAATGATTGTTAAAGAAAATACAACATACCTTCAACAAGATAAGTACCAAAGCCACCGAAATAGTTCAATTCCTTAGTATAGATGAAAACAACATACGTCACAAACATTTAAAGAATAGACTTACAATATTCATGACATATTCATGAAATCGTGTTGGCTCAACGAGCTTCTAAATTAAGTAAAAGTTCCATGATACATCAAGACAATGAACACCACTAGCCCAATAGTGGAGCAATAGAGTAGTCACTTGCTCCTCCAAAACAACTATCTTTCTCTCTAATGCCTGGTCAAAGGAGTTAAGGTGAAAATTACTTTACATGAGCAATGAGGGTGTATATATAACAAATGGGGTGACCATTCACCTCCCTTGTGACTCTTGGACTACCCTCAAGGCTGTTTGAATTCTCAATGACTTTTCAACTTCCTACATGACTTTCCGTATTACATGGATGACTCTTGGACTTCCACTTTACATTAAATTTCTACGATATTGAATTTATATAATCCAAAAATGATATGACACATAATGAATCATGACATGACATGAAATGACACTGATGACATGGATTTCATAATGATGTGGTAGTGCCAAGCTGTCCTTCTCGCTACTTTGTATTTAATAAAAGATGTATCCAATAATTCGTCTTCATGAAAGATATGTTTTGTTCTTCATATCTTCCTCCAAAGTGTTGTGAATCAAATGGAGCCTTCATGCGCCTAATATTTAGTATTCTGTTGTAATCTAGTGTTCGTTCATCTTCTTGCTTGATGATAATCTTACCTCCTCATCTCCATAGGTGTCTTCTATCATGGTATCCTTCTCCATCTCTTTCATCATCATCCTGTCATGACATAATATAATACTTGTGACTAAAATCCACCCTTTTGACATTAGTCTAATAAAACCCTAGCCTAAGATGCTTCATGAAATAACTAGTTAGGGTTGGACTTGGTGATTGGTTGAGTGACTGAATTAGGGATTGCACAGTTCCAAAGGCCAAGGTTCAGGACTGAGGCTAGATACTATGCAATGCGTAGTTCAGGATGGCAAGGGTTAAAGGATTGTGAAGTTGAGGGACTTAAGGACTCAAGATGGAGGCTTGAGCCTTGAGACTATGCAATGAACAATTCTTGAGGCCTAGGTAGAGGTACTATGTAATTGAGGGACTCAAGGACTTAGGCTAGAAGATTTAGCCTTAAGACTACATAGTGTGCAGTTGTAAAGGCCTGGGCTGAGTGACTGTGTAGTTAACGAACTCAAGAGGTCAAGCTTGAGTCTTGAAGCTTCCCAATGCGTAGTTCAGATAGGAGAATAGGCTAGGATATTACGCAGTTGAGGGGTTCAAGGCCTCAATCTTGAGGCTTGGAGATTGAAGTTTCCCAATGCACAGTTGTGGAGGGAGAGAGGCTAATTGATTGCATAGTTCAAGGGATCAAGGTTGAGGTTTGATGATTGAGACTACGTAATGTGTAGAGAAGGTTGGTTGGAGGCAAGGATTTCATATTTTTAGAGCTCAAGGACTAGGAATGAGCATTGAGACTGCATAATGCATAGTTCCAAGAGGAAAGGTTAGGGCTTGAGGGTTGAGATTGTGTAATGCACAGTTTAGGAAGGCTGAGTGAATTCAAGTTTCCTAGGAAAGAAATTTTCTGGATAAGGCTAAGTGTGGGATCAGTGAGGCTCAAGTGAGCATAGAAAAAAATAGATCATGATCACACACTCAGAATAGTCGATGACAAAACATTGATCACTCAAAAAACAAGAACACATGATTCCCTCAATGCGACAAAAATATGACATACCTCTCCAAGTGCAACACAAAATATACACTTTGCAACGAAAGTGACGACGCTTGTGCAACAATGCATGAAACTTTGGGAATGAGTGTAAAACATGTCCACATGACTAGTAAGACTCATCAACACCAAATTTACCCCTTGAAACAAGACAAAAATCCAATTTACATGATAAGCGACACTTCCCATTCCAAAAGACGACATTTTCTATATAAAGAGAAAAGTGCAAATGACACTTGTAATATGTGAATGACGGTGAAAACAACACATGCCAAAGCCAAGATAACATGAAAATGATAGTAATTATAATGAAAGCAAGCGAATGCAACAATCAAAAAAATGAAAGCGACACTCGTGAAAGTGAAGGCCTACAAAAGTGACAGTTTGGAAAACTCACCGAAACAAAGTACAATCACAGCCAAAAGTGAAAAACTATTAATGAAAGAGCACACTAACTGTTGACATGGGTTGATCATTTCACAGACACTATCTTGATGGACTGTGCTACCACTGTACAAGCTTGCGTAAAATAATGTGCTCATGAACTTGTTTCAGGCTGAGTATGTGCAAGCAAGTGCCTACAACACTTATAATCCAAGAGGGAGATCAAAGCATCAACTGACCAAGAAGCGACTAAGGAATGACTGATCACAAGATCCTTAGTAAGCTCCAAAATTCAAGTGTAGGAAATTTTTTTGGAGGGTGTTTTTCGCAGTGACAGAAACATTGTATTTCACATCTTAACTAGAGGTTGTCCTATGACAAATTATCCAGATCACATGAAATATCTATCTTTTCTTCAAGTGTCAAACTTTCCATCTTCTCATTGGTTTGTAACCAATGGTTGGGAATGGAAAAGATATTTAGCTCAAGTAGAAAAGGATGATTTGAAAGAGAAGATTACAAATGATAGGTTTTTTGCATTTTCTTTGGATGAGGTTACGACTATATATAATAATTCATGGATATGCATGAACATTTATATGGTTAATGACCATATTAGGCATTCATATCTACTGGGATTAAATAGATGAGAGAGACTTCTACTGCTGAAAATATTTATGAACTTGTTCTTAATAGTTTGAAGGAAAGTGATATGGATCATTTAATGATTTCAAAAAAGTTGGTATGTGTTGGAGCAGATGGAGCATCAGTAATACAATGACAAAGGAGTGGCCTTTGTGTTAAACTAGAACTATCAGCCTCACCATATATGCTTAATTCATTGTATGACTCATTGGATGAATATTGCATTTAAAATAGTAAGCATGTTTCCATTAGTTTCAAAAGTTGAAGATCTTGTATCTGAGACTCATGCATACTTTTCTCGTAACCCCAAAAAAAAATTAGGGTTTCAACATTTTGCAGATGGTTGGAAAAAAATATATTGAAAGATGTTGATACAATATGGATCTCATTGAATGAACCAGCTCAAAGGTAATTTAGTGAGTTCAAATCTTTGGTAGGGTAGATGTATGAAAATCACTACAATGTTTACAAAGCTCAAGATCTTCTTTTCAACTAACTAATATAGATACATTATTGACATTGGTTGGAATTCTTCCTATGCCGCATGAATTTAATTTCCTCATGAAAATGTGTCAGAATCGAACATTGTATATTGTAGAATACAAAAATGTGAGAAAGTCAACATGTCTTACATTGGATAATTTGTATATGATGCCAAACTCTTTTATTAGTCCAAAGTTTACAAGTTGGACTAAGATCATCAATATAGAAAATATTGTTTGATTTTTTATTTAATTTTTTATGTTTGATGAAAAAGGGATACTATGCATTGCAATGCATGGGTATATGGTTCCCTGTCATTATATTAGTAAAATAGGATGAATCACCAAATATTGCTCCATGTCAAGAGACGAATTTGTCAATATTGTGATTTTAGTGAGACAAAATTTGATAGAAATTGCAAGATCAATATCATCAGAGATAAGAGAATGATTTCCTCGAGATGAATTTTTGGAGGCCATGTGTGTGGTATACCCTCAATATTGGAACAATTTTCAATGTCTAAGAACTTTAAAATTAGATTTTAAAAAGAGATTAAAATGTTTAGTGGACCACTTTTGCAAGAAAGTCTCGATACATGGAGAACATATTGAAGGTATTTTAGATTCATCAAAATTGTATCAACAAGGTGGACACTTTGTTGAAACAATGTGGAAGCAATATCCGTTTTTGGAGAATCATAATGAAAATGGTGCTATAACAAGATTATGTACTACTTTAAGTGCTAGCCAATACCTGGAACAAAACATATAAGAGTATTTCAAATTAGCATATTTGTGTCAAACCATGATTTTGGGATCTTTGGAGGATGAGAGAATGTTTAGTGCACTATCATTCTTAAAGTCAAAATTGAGGAACATTCTTGATAAACATGTGGATACATGTTTAAGATTATATGTAACAAAGTATGACATTAACAATTTCCCATATGAAAGAGCACTAGCTCTTTGGCAATCAGATTGTGATAGAAGGGGAGGAAACAATACAACAAATTTCTCTAATGAACTTGATACAAAACATAATGTTTTTGAGGCTCATAACGACATTTCATTTGGAGAAGATCATGTTCACAATGTAGAAAATGAGGGCCAAGATGAGAACTGGGAAATTGATATACCCTAAGACATAATCTAATTCGATATATGTGAGGGGACTATTATTTTGGTATACATGTTCCATTAATCATGTAAGATTACTATATGCCAATTTCAAGTAAAAATAGGTTCTATATTTCGTATTTTTCATTGTAATATTGCAACTACATTTCTTTTATGCTTGTTATTTTAAGATTGATGTTTCATATTTAATCATTCCATTGCTTGTTTCTTATCTGTGATAGGAAATGAAGTTGTATTTGATGAACTTAGGACCTATTTATTTTCACATAGATAGTGTCAGACTAGTATTAAATGATAAATAAGTAATTTAACAATACTAATGCAAAGCAGTAACAAGCTCATTCAAGTACATGAAACTACCTTGATGTCTAGCTTCAATATCTTGGAAAATTTTAATGGTTTATATGTTGCTTGTGTTTGGGGAATTTTGTTGAGTTTTGAGTTTTGAATTTGTCTTGGTCAAATATTATGTTAGTCCCTTGAATGCTTTTAGTTCTTATTTCATGCTTAGATTCATATATCTTCTTCTAGTTTTATAATTATTATTGTTTTCTTTATATATTTGGTGTTTTGAAGAAAGTTGTTTTTATTTCCTTTCACTTTGTGGCACGACTTTAACATCTTCACTTTTAGAATCTAGTATACTACTATGCTTATTTTGTATTTTCTTGGAAAATAATTATTGATATTTGGAAAGCGAAATGAGCCTGTTAGTGTCAGCCTTTGTAGCCTTCCTCCAGTGATCAAATATGCTCTTACAAAGTGATTTTAAGGTGTCAAGGTCAATTTTGTCATTTCAAAGAGTCTTCAAGCAAAATTTGGTCACTAGGCATTAGGTCTAGGGTTTGCTTTCACTCCTTTCAAAGTTGCCCAAATGTTAGTCTATGTCACTATTCAGCTGAGTCTATCATCATTCATATGGTTGTTATCATCATATCAGGTTCCATTGGGTCATGTTACACCTTGTTCATGCTTCAGTTGTGCCTTGGTAAGGTCCATTTCCCTCTCTTAAGGTTTTGGAGGTTATTTCTCTTGGATGGTCAAATCATCGGAAAAATTTGTATCCTGATGTTCCTACACCTTCCCCTATCATTAATGTACCTTATTAAACACTTCCCATCACTGAGATTCCCCAAATTCCTCATTTTTCCACAAACCCTAGTTTCTTGCCACAACTTGGCAATTTTCTAGGCTAGGCCTGTGTTTTGCCCTTTTGGACCCCTCCCCTCACTCTATCTCTGAGATTCTACTTTCCCCTGCTTCCTAACATCCCTCCCTACTTCCAAAAATTTCCCCAAGAATTTAGAAGCCCCTTATCCCCTTCATTTCACTTCATTTCGACAAAATCCCTTGTTTCACACATCGGGATAGGTTTCACTCAAATGATGTTTCAGAGCAATAAAAGATGAATTTTGGAAAACTGAGAGAGGTTTTTGTTCAAAACATGCCAAGGAAGAAAAAAATCCTTCAATTTTTACACAGGTATAATTTTTTTGGAGAAATGTCAAAAATACAATCGCCTCGGGAGAATTGATGCACCTCTGAAGTGACCTTGGGGAAATCAATTTTTCTCCTAGCTTGGTTGGCCAAATAACTTTCTTGATGAGTCAAAAGATAACTATACAAAAATATATTTCAAATGAGCTATCATGAGCTCAATTTTGAGTTGAGTAAGGCATTCAAAAGTTGACTGTAACAGCACTCCACCTTGAGGCAGCCTCATTTGGCACATTTTGACCAGTCTTGGGAGATTTGATTTTTGACAAGGAAAATGAACTCAAAATTAAAATATTCCAATTTTTTTGGAAATTAGACTCAAATACCTTTCCAACGAGATATCCTGCGCCCGATTTGGACACCGGGAAGGCCTCAAAACTCCTCCTGCAAAATGGCGCTATGCATATAAGGAGCGCTACACATATAGCTTCCCCTACCTTTGTAAAATAACACTGGCGCTACGCATATAAGGAGCGCTACGCATTGGGCCAGAACACAAAAAATTTTGCCACTGCTCTTCAAAATTCAAATTCTCTCAGTCTCCTTTGCCTCCTGTAAGTTTAAATCATCTTGCTATTATCTTTGGTCAGTGTTTGGAGTTGTTTGAAGATCGGCTGTAAGAGTATGAATGTTGAAAAACACAAAACCTACTCTCTTGCAGTCCACTATTCACACAGCCCTATTTCCCACAGTTCCTCCCACATTTGGCATTTGAAACAAAAGCACCAAATCCTCATTCTTCATCTCATTTAAGCCAACACATATTTTGCAACATCATGGAGGCGGACAACAACACATCATACAACCAAGACAAAGATTGCACCACTGAACTGCATACACCAGGAGGACACTAAAACGGCGAAAGAGGCTGGATCCACTTCGAGTTTTGGCCGAGGCTTCGTTGGCTGGGCATGATACATGATGGAGGGTCTTCGCTTCGAATTTGAGAAAATTCGGAGAAATTTTTGTCATTTTGAAATTTTTGGTCCCAAAACAGATTTTTCAGCTATACGAGT
Organism: Pinus tabuliformis; assembly: GCA_031772625.1. Lineage (NCBI taxonomy): Eukaryota > Viridiplantae > Streptophyta > Pinopsida > Pinales > Pinaceae > Pinus > Pinus tabuliformis. The sequence continues at coordinate 1,947,807,025 of CM062819.1, read as the reverse complement.
AGCGCGTCGACGCGCTCGCATTTGATTGGGACACTTGCTAGAGGGAAACTTTATATTTTTGGGTTTTTCATGGTAATTTATGCATGCTCAGTTATTGCCGAAGCATTTCATCAAGTTCTGGATGATCAAAAGGCCCAAAAACACCATGAAAACCACCTTGCTGCCACATTTTGCACCAGCAGGAAGTACTTATGGGAGAATGCAGTTTTAGAGGGGCAAATGAGCTCCAAATTGAAAAATTCCACTTGGGTTGGAAAGTAGACATCCAGGGCGTTCCAAAAAGATATCATGAGCTTAACTTGGATGTCAGGAAGTGCCCCAGAAATAGGATGAAAGGTGCGCTACGCATAGAGATCAGGGCGCTACACATAGAAGTTTTTGGTCAAATTTTCATCCTCCAGCTCAGGAATTCGGCCACTTTTCACCAGTTTCACTTCTTGATGTGATTTTTGACCCATATTGATGTAATTTGATGTGTATGAGGTAACTTGGCACTTATTTACCTTATTATAGATGATTCATTCACAAAATAGCAAAAATTTAATGTAATGAATTAGTTTCCTAGCATATAGGGGTTAGTTGTTTGACTACCTAGATTTCAGTTCCTTGTTTAGAATTGGTTCAAACTACTCCTAGAAGGAGGAGCTCGACCCCTAGAGGTTATGGAATGGGTTAGCTTGGTCTATATGATGTAAATTTTCAGTCAGTAGCAAGGGTTGGACTCTTGGGAAGAGTTTGGCACACTATTGTACATATTTTTCATATTTTGGCTAAGGAAAGATCGTAGGTTTTGCAGCATCTGTTGGGATTCTTGTGGCTTTCAATTCTTGATGGTGTTATCTCTCAGTTTATTGTAAGTTTATTCATGTTTAATGTATGTCATTCCCTTCTGTTGTGCTCTACAACAACCCCCCATTTTATATCATTTTTATTCCAAACATTAACATATGAAATGGGTCCCTTTAGAATTTGAATTGGTATCAATGCTTTTATGATCCAAAAAAATCCAATAAATGAATAAAGGCACTTTATAAAACTTTCGGGATAAACCCTTAAAAAGAAATTATGTAATAATTTGTCATTGCGATAAAGCGATCGCAAGATCGCATATCGCAATGACATATGAATTATAATTAAGCACCCCAAAGTTTTCCGCCGATGCGAATTCGGCGCATTCGGCGATCGGCAATTCCCCATATATGTGTTATCATGCCCATGCCAAAAGTCCCGACGCGATATGCATTTATCGCATTCGGCGATCGGTAAAGCGCTACAACAGTTGTAATATCCCCAAGGACTTGTCCCGATGCGATGCGAAATCGGGAATCGGACATCGGCGGTAATCGCACCCAAATCTTATTGCGCCCAAAGCTTTTCGCCGATGCGATATCGCATTCGGCGATCGGTGATATTCAAAACACGCCATTAAAGCACGTAATCACACCCCCCGATTGCGATCCGATAAAGCGCGGTTTTCAACGAGGAGCCGTTAAGAGATGGGATGGCGCAATTCAATTGTAATAAAAGCTTTATCTCTCACGCAAGCCTTCATCTATGCTCAACCGCCAAAACGTCCATCTGCATGCTTAAGAGGATCGCTCACCCAAATAACGATATAATGCGCATTTAAGGAATGGCGGATTGAAAACGGCTAATTAATAAGATCATGTCCTAAAATCTTTTTACGGATTGTATCCGTGCCCATTTTAATAGCTAAATCTTTCAGTTATGCATCTATTCATACATGTTGTATCACTTAAGAGTTTTTATCGCCATCTCTGTGTATTACGCCCAATTGCCTCCTTGTGCAGAATTCATTCACAGAAGCTAGATCTGAGAAGATGGGAAAGAAGTCCAAGAAGACTGCAAGTGCTTCCGCAACACCAACTGCAGGACAAGCGGGCGCAAATAAGAAGAAGGGGCTAATATCCGATACCACTTGCACGGGGCTCACCAGAGTTTCTTGGCAGGGAACTTATAACTTAATTGAAGCCGAGAAACCAGAAAAGACGGTGGTAGAAGCTACTGTGGACCCAACCAAGAAGTCTGATTTAACTCTCAAGGATTTAGCCAACTCTTTCCTGCATAGGATAGCGGCCAGAGAACAAATTCTTCCTTATACCGACATTGTGCGATGGGCAATTGAAGAAATTCCCATCACAGACAGAATTTTTAGTACCAGAGATGGGAGGATCTTCGGGTCATTCAAGGCGGACGACCTAAGGCAAATGTACCATTTACCTGAACCTGAGAAAGTCTATAACAAGGCCTTTTTGGAAAAGTTTGCAAGCGAGAACGAGATCGAATCTGAACCTATCAAGGATTGGAGGCAAAATCCCAACAAACACAAGCACGAATCCTCCGGTAAGTACTCGGTAGATTCTTTGGCTTCTCCTTATTGTTATGCGGGGTTTATGATGTGTAGGCTGTGGAGTTTGCATGATTCTGCCAATTTTACCATTGAAATGGTTCCTCTAATGGAGGCAGCAGTAAACGGTTGGATTATGGATTGGGCTACTATTCTTTCAGATAAATTAGCAGTAGCTGTTCGAGATTTTAGATTTCAGACTGTTGTTACAGAGAGGAAAATGCCCCCGTTCTACTATAGTGCATATATCATGGACACTCTTTGTTTCAATTCCGAATTTCCTGTTCTAGGGTGGAGGTGGACTGCACAGGACCCTTCACCCATTCATATATATCATCAAAAATTATGGAAGTCTTCTTATAAAGACCATCTGTATCAAATCTGTAATGGTTTTATGGTGCCCATTTACTATTCCATTTTTGATAAACCCATTCCAAAGATTTCCTATGAAGCTTCCTTCGACTTACCAGCTGTAGCAAGTTGGTTTGGAGAAGAGCATTTTACTTATATTAGGGTTTATGGGAGCCAGGCCAAGCCGCATGTTCTTCCTTTATATGTTCCAGACAAATTGTTGGCCCGAGAAATCTCCTACCAGATTATGGCCGAGAGTGTCACACAAACTCTCAAGAAAGAAAAGAAGAGGGGTTGGCCCTCTTTTCCCTTGAGGATTGGTGTTTTTACACTACATGATTTGAAGCATGCAGAAAAAGAAGCAACAAAGATGCAAGCTTTATCCCTCGCCACTATCCCAAGCAGACTCTATGATCCAAGCAAAAAGGCCTACACTGCCCTAGAACAGGCCAAATTAACAAAAGTTGACCATCAAGAGGATATGTTTGATGACCTGTTCGTCTCCGCCGATACGATAGGCTATGCCAAAGAGCTTGCTAAGATAAAATACAATGATGAAACGTTAACTGAGTTCAATAAACTTAGAAAGCAGAGGTTGCAAACTCTGCCTCTAGATTTATTGGCAACAACCCCAGCATCTTCCTCAAGCGAGCCTGGTCGGCAACAGACGAGCCAACCTCCTGTTATAACTAAAGAACAAAAGAAGCTACAGGAGGAAAGGCAAAAGAAGCTGCAGGCAGAAAAGCAAAGAAAAGAGCAAGCTGAGAGGCAGAAGAAGGAGCAGATAGAAAAACAGCAAAAGGCGCAGAAGGATCAAGAACAGACGAAGAAAGAAGAAGAGGAGAAGCAAAAGAAAGAATTGGCCGATAGGCAGAAAAGGGAGCAAGAAGAGGAACAAAGAAAAGAGTTAGAGGAGCAGCAGAGGTTAGAGCAGGAGAAAGAGCAGCAGAAGCAAACCACTGATGTCAATGTGGACACTACTATAGACCCCAATTTATTACAAGAATGGCAACAATTTCATTCCATCATCAGTGGATTGGAATGTTCAAAAGATGGGGATAATTCTAAGACAAACGATACGCAGGATGTTACCTCTCCTCCGGTTCTAAGTGGAACCAGCGGCCCACCAAGTTCTAGAGAAGTTGAAGTTATTCCAAAAGACCCCTCCGACCAGATTATTCTACAGATAGAAGATATTCCGCCATTGGATGTTTTCTATAGCCCAAAACACAAGGCAGTTGTAAAGCGGTCGAGGAAGAGGCGAAGGATTGATCAACCTTCTCTCTTCCCCGAACCAACAGTCACGGGTAATGTAGTGTGGAAAGAGGAATTGGATCCCTCCGATGACTTAACAAAGTTATCACAATATGTAGGCGCTTATTCGGCGGCGACAATTGACAAAGCATCGGAGGTGAGCCTTCTATTAAAAGATAAGAATCAAGAAATCTCTACGCTACAGGCAAAATTAGTTGAAACAAGGTCAAGGGAAACACAGGCAGAAGAACAGTTGCTGGCGCAACAGCAAGAAAACAATGTATTAACCCAGCAACTGCAGGCCGAAAAGCAGAGGATAGACCAGAGCGCAATCCAGAGGCAGAAAGAATTGTCGGAGGCATTGTCGCAGTTGAGAACGGCGAATGAGCTGATGATGAAATCAAAAGATGAGAAAATAGCTCAACTATTAGCACAGCTCAAGGACATCAAGGACACCCAGAAAGTGGAGGAGTTTAGAGGAGAGGCAGCTCAAATAAATAGTGCATTAATATCTCAGATCAGACTCCTATGCCAACAACTTACTGAGGCTGAGCCATTATGCGAAATATCTACAGCAGTATGTCAGCAAATAGAGAAAGCCAGAAATGAGCTAGATCAGGCCGAAGAAACCATAGCCGGATATCTTGATTGGCAAGATTCTGATGTGGGGAAAGCGGCAAATTTGCCCAGAATCTATGAAACATACAAGGACATACTCTTCACGGAATGGAACACTCAGGTGATGAAAGCGGAAAGGGCGGCTTCAAGGTGTAAAATGATTGCCAGCAATATGATTGATTTAGTCAACAACACACTCTATTTGGCAAACATGATCTCCCAGTGCACACCTGGAAGCATAACAACAACAAACATGATTGAACAAACAAGTTATCATGACTTGGAGGAGAAGGGAAGGTTAATCGCTGGAGTAAATACTTTAACCTCCGAGGCATATTGGCTCTTTCTAGTCAAGCCACACTCTCAACGGTCGGCCCTCAAGTGTTTAACAGATGCTCTCGGATGCCTGATCCCCGACATTCAGGATGCCACATATGATGCCCAGCTCACTTCGCGTCTCAACACTCCACCTGAAGTAGAGCCAATGCTGGCGATATGTCAGCTAAGGCTTAAAGGCAAAGAGCCCACCTCATGAAGCATTGCCGCCGACTGCCAGATCGCCAAGAAAGATGGAAGAAATATTTATTGATGCCAATTTAGTAGCTTTTCAGTTTCTTAGATATTTAGATTAGATTAGTATTTATAGACCCTTTCATTGTTTTGGAAAGGGTCGTAAAATTTTGTAATAGACTTAAAAGCTGAAGTTTGCACTACTGTGCTTCAGTCTTTATTCTTTTGTGAAACTCGACCAATAGTTCTTAATTTAACGAGAAGGCTGTTTTATACAATTGCGCACTATTGTCTCTTGTTTGGAATGCTTTCTGGTTTGAAGGAAGGACTGCGACATAGCGATTAATATACTGGATTGTTAAGCAGCTTACATGGTACTTTTATCTGCATCTGCGTTCTTTACTCTTATATGAATTGCTGTGTTATTATTTTTGCTATTGTTGAATACATGTATGCGCTGTAACAGCAAATCTACATTTCGTTCCACTATTGGATGTTTTGTGATATGCCCTTTCTTTTAATCATGCATGTAGCAATGATATGAATGACAAAAGTGTAGTAATTCGCTATTATCGCTCTGCATAACTAGTTATTCAGAGCAATCTTAAATGGTTTAAACATCTATGCTTTAACGTTAGAGTCATCTATATGCCTGCCTTAAAGCACAGATTATCAAACGCTACACTTTAGAAATCGATAACTCCCCGGGATAGATTATAGTTGTTATATTCCTGTTGATAGTTTTAGTCCATCGCTTATCGCTAGAGTAGTCTATAAGTCACTCATCCATCCCATTTATCTATATTTCTGGGAAACTGGTCCCATCATCCCCAGTCGGAGCCACTATTCCAAACGGAAAAGGAGCTATACTAAGGTCCGGACCGGGTGGTTTCCCCAATGTTGTTGCAGCGATTTTTGAGGCTTCAACATTTTTGGCGCTAGAAGGAGGGCCATCCGCTGTGAATGGCACATAAGCCAAAAACTATAAGCCATTCTAAGAGTAAATCCCCCTCCGAAACTCCTCAATCTTCCTATTTGCACACTGGTTCTCCAGTACCCAAACAAGAAGAAGAGGAATCCACTACCACTGCTCAAACCCATCATACTCCAGAACAATTAAGTCTTGAATCACCTGAAGTCCAGTCTCTTATCCACAAACTTCAGAGCTTCTCGATTTCACCACAGAAATCTGAGGTATCACAAAGCAGTGCGACTTCGCAGTTCAATCTCACTCATCCACTTACCAGACTTCAGAGCGAAAAACTCGGTATTGAACCCACCGAATTCCCTTTACCCAAAAGGAAAAAGGCGAAGAAATACACTGAAGAATCTGATAGTGGAGAACTTTCATCCACATCCTCCATCTCATCTCCTCATCTGCAAAGTCAACCATCCACTCCTCCACTACATATTGTTGTTCATCAGGGAATAGGTATTGTAACATCCCAATCTGCTCACTCCTCAACATTAGTTCCTTCCCAGTCATCTGGAATTCCAGCGGTAGTATCATCTACTACTGCTATCATAATGGCAGATCCATGGGCAAGACCAGGCGCCGTCAATATGCCTGCACCATTACATCCATTACCAGATGCCCCTGAAAAATGGCTGCCCAAATTTAATCCAGATGATGGAACCCAGGCTGAGGAACATATCAATAATTTCATGTTAGCTGTTAACTTGAAAGGAGTAGCAGAAGAAGATGTTGTAGTTAGGCTCTTCCCTTATACCTTGCAAGGATCAGCAGGATCCTGGTACTTCTCTTTGCCTTCTGGTTCTATTACCAGTTGGAACACTTGCCAAGAGCAGTTCCTTACCAAATATGGAGATGATAGGTCTTTAGCTACCTTAATAAATGATCTCTCCAACCTTAGAATAGAGCATCGGGAACCCATCAAGGAATTTAATGCTCGATTCAATAAACTCCTGAATAAGATCCCGACCGCTTCCAAGCCAAGTGAACAAATACGAAGCGAATGGTATATCACTGCCCTACCCGCCAATATTGCGATTTTTGTAGACAGGGCTGGGAAACCTACCTTAGCCGAAAACATGAAAGAAGCACTTGCTGTTGAAAAGCGCATCAATGCTCTAGAAAAGAAAGCTGCCTTGGAAGATAGAAAAGCTAAAAAAGTCTCATTTAAAGAGGATTCTAAGAAGAAAACCCCAAAGGACCCGTATGACATGGAAGGTTTACAAAAGGTCCTTAAAACGTTGTCTAACGAAATGGTTGAAATTAAAAAGCAGGTGGCCGAGACCTCAAACAAAAGACCATTTAGGACTTATAAGAAAACTGAATCCAAACCACCGAATGTCATATCTAACGCAGATTCAGAGCAGGAAGAAGAGGAAGAGGAAACAACCTCACAAACTGATGATGAAGAAGAAGTAGCTAAATGCCACGGAATGTGGGATTTCATACTCCCTAATTCCGATACCGATAATGAAGAAGAAGCTTTCCCGGTAACCACTAGAAGTAGAAATGCTTCTGAACCTGTCCAAGCAACTTCAAAGAAGAGGAGTGCAGGTGCCACCACAACAAAGGAAAAAGTTCCTCCAAAGAAATCACCTGTAACCGTTCCCCAAAACCAGCCTTCAACTTCCAATTCTCCTTCAACATCTAAAACGCTAGTGGTATCTGATTCAATGGAGTATAATATTGTTGATGATATGAAGAAGACTAAAGCAAACATCACTTTGTTTGAACTTAGTAAGTTAAAGCATCAACAGAAATTACTTCTAAAAGAATTAAATGCTGTCCCTGTGACACCTCTTCCCAGCTCAAAAGCTGCCAATGATTCAGGCCAACCTCCTCCAGGTATGGTTGAAGCTACTGACTCAGTTCTGATTGGAGATAGGTCCAATTCTCATACCCCACCCTTCCTACTGACCTATGAGATTTACAACCGAAATCTGCACAACTGTTTAATTGATTCAGGGGCATCATCTAACATTATGCCAGCTTCAGTTTGCTCTAAACTGAACATCGAACCCCAGAAGTCTGCTATTCATATTGTACAGTTGGACAGAACCAAAGTGCAGGTTGTGGGAGAAATTAATTCTGTAACTATCAGGTTGTCTGCCGATCCCAGGATTGTACAGAGGATAGATATCTTAATTGCCGACATACCTGAATTCTACGGTTTAATTTTGAGCAGAGATTGGTCCGAAAAACTGCATGGGTATATTTCCACAGATTGGTCACATATGTGGCTTCCCTACAAGGGAAAACCAAATCAAATAAGGATTGATCGTGAGAAACATATGACCCACACAGTTACTGAATTTGAGCAAGAGAACCAACCTGTAGCATTTAACAATAACATTTTGGGGAATTATTCATCAGGGTCATTCTTTGGTAACTTTGCTGCCCAACCTTCTCCTTTTTCAGTCAATCATTTTACATCTCAGATTGAGAATTTTTCACAAACAGATAGGACTAGATGTTTCAATGATGATGAAAAAGCTGTAAATATGTCTGTTAATACTCCTTTATTTTGGTCTTTATATTTTGATGGCTCTAAGTCCAGCGAGGGCTCAGGAGCAGGTTGCATTTTGGTTAGTCCACAAGGAGAAAAGACAATGTTGTCCTGTAGGCTAGAGTTCGAATGCACTAATAATACAGCCGAATACGAAGCTTTGGTCCAAGGATTATATAAGGCGATCGGCCTTAAAGTCCAATATCTTAAAGTGTTCGGCGATTCTGAAATCATTGTTAAGCAGGTAAGGAATGCAATTCATTGCCTTTCAAACCACCTTAAGCATTATCAATCGCTAGTGCAAGATCTTACCTCACATTTTTCAGCATTCAACATTTCCTCAATTCCTAGGTCACAGAATTCGGCAGCCGACCTACTAGCCAACGTAGCTTCCAAACTTCTGCCTTCTGAAGACTACAGCCTTGATAGATTTTCTGTAGAATTGATTTTTAGACCTTCAGTTCCTGATAATGTCACTAACTGGAGGGTTTTCAACCATGATGAAGATATTTTGCAATTCTTAACCTCTGAAAAGTCCTATGATAATCAAATCATTGAAGAAGATGAGCATGACTCCCAAATGAAAGAAACACCTCAAGAGAATGCGATTCCCAAGCCAGTGGTAAAGCTCGAAGACCTTTATGATATCAAAGACAGGTTTAAACCTGTAATTAATGCAAAGCTTCAAAGTTCTACCCTTAGGTTTGAATTGATAAATCTAGGTACTGAGCAAGCTCCTCAAAATATCAATTTAGGATTAGGACTTTCCGTGGAAGAAAAGGAAGCATTTATCAAACTGTTAAAGAAAAACAAACAAGTTTTTGCTTGGAAGTATGATGACCTGAAGACATATGACACATCTATTATCCAGCATACTATTCCTATGCTTCCCGATCAGAAGCCGATTCAGCAGAAGTTAAGAAAGATACACCCAAACTTAGAAAGCCAGATTAAGTCGGAACTTAACAAACTCTTGAAAGCCAAGATTATCTTTCCAGTCCGACATTCAAACTGGGTCTCTAATATGGTGCCAGTCAGAAAGAAAAATGGCGACATTCGAATTTGTATTGATTTCAGGAATCTGAACAAAGCGAGCTTAAAAGACAACTTCCCATTACCTACTATGGAGCAAATCCTCCAATCAGTAGCAGGTTCTGAATTGATGTCCTTTCTTGATGGATTCTCAGGATATAATCAAGTTCTGGTTCATCCTGATGACCAACTTAAAACCACATTCAGAACAAAATGGGGAACATATGCATATCAAAAAATGCCTTTTGGACTCATAAATGCAGGAGCGACATTCCAGAGAGCTATGGATATAGCCTTTAGAGGGTTGATTAATCGAACAGTAGTCGTCTATCTTGACGATATTACTGTATATTCTAAAAAGAGATATGATCATTTGCATGACTTGAATCAAATCTTTCAGCGATGCAAAAGGTATGGTATCTCTCTGAACCCAAAGAAGTCTTTCTTTGCTCTTGATCAAGGAAAACTCTTAGGATTTATTGTATCTAAGGATGGCATTTATATCGATCCTGATCGGATCAAGGAAATTTCTGAAATCCCTTTCCCGCACAACAAAAGGTCGATGCAGTCATTTTTAGGCCAGATTAATTTTGTTAAACGATTTGTTCCGGATTTTTCTCAAATTGTATTACCACTACAAACAATGATTAAGAAGAATTCAATTTTCAGGTGGGGATTAGAAGAAAAACATGCTTTTGATGTTATCAAACAATCAATAATCAACGCCCCAGCCTTGAATACACCAAATTTTTCTAATCATTTTACATTATATACCATTGCGTCCGATGTATCTTATGCTGCAGTTCTTACTCAGCCAAATGCACACAATTTAGAGGCACCCATATCATTCTTCAGTTCAAATCTTCAGGGTGCCGAATTGAATTACTCTGACGTTGAAAAACAAGCCTTTGCTGTATTCAAAGCAGTCAAGCATTATAGACCCTTCCTTCTGAAAACCCATACAAAAGTAATAGTTCCTTTCCCGCCAGTTAGGCAACTATTAATTCAAAAAGAGTTGGGTGAAAAAAGGGCAAATTGGGTCACAGCGCTTCAAGAATATGACTTAGAAATAAAGCCAGCGAAGATTGTTAGAGGTCAAGGTTTTTGTAGGATATTGGCAGGAGCATCAAACATTCCTGAATCAAGCGATATGGATCAGACTGAATCAATCAATCAGATAAGTGTCACTGATTCTGAATCACAATATGCAGATTTAATATTTTATTTGAAGAACGGTTATGCTCCTCCAAATTTATCTTACAAAAATAAAAGGGCCATTAGGTTAAAATCAAAGAATTTCACAATTATTGATGATGTGCTTTTTAAGAAAAATTATGATTCTGTTCTATTAAGATGCCTTGAGAAACCTGAAGCACAAAAGGTTTTGCAGGAATTACATGATGGACCAGCAGGAGGACATTTTGGAGCTGACACAACAGCTCACAAAATCATTCATGCTGGATATTATTGGCCCACTCTGTTTAGAGATGCCCACGAGTATGTAAGGAAATGTCTCAATTGCCAAACTTCTAGTGGAAGGCAACGAAAAGCGGCTTTCCCTTTGCAACCAGTCAACATTGAACAGCCTTTTGAGCAATGGGGATTGGACATCATTGGGGAGATTAATCCACCTTCTTCCAGGCAGCATAAGTACATTCTTACTGCTACCGATTATTTTACTAAGTGGGTTGAGGCAGTCCCTTTGAAAACAGCAAACTCTGAAGCCATCATTGAATTCATAGATCAATTCATCATTACCAGGTTTGGTGTCCCAAACGCTCTTGTTTTTGACAATGCTTCTTATTTCTCAGGCAATGCAATATTTGATTTCGCTATTAAAAGAGGGTTTAAATTAAAGTATTCTGCTAATTACTATCCTCAGGGTAATGGTCTAGCAGAATCAACTAATAAGAATCTGATCAAAATTATTAAGCGAACAATCGAAGAGAATCATAGAAACTGGCACAAATCCTTAGTATTTGCATTGTGGGCTGATAGGATAACACAGAAAGCTTCCATAGGAACCTCTCCGTTCAATCTTGTATATGGAAAAGAAGCAATACTACCAACCAATCTTGTTCTTCCTTCTCTAGCCCTAGTGCAGTTTATTGAGGAGACTCCTTCTTCTTCTATCCAGCTTAGACATGATCAAATTCTCAAATTAGAAGAAGAAAGAGAAAAAGCTAAGGTTATTCATGCCAAGCACCAGCAAGTCATCAAAGCGGCATTTGATTTAGTCTCATCCGGTTCAAAACAATTCCAAGTCGGTGATTTAGTTCTGAAATGGGACAAAGCCCATGAAGACAAAGGTAAACACTCCAAGTTCCAGAAACTGTGGCTTGGACCATTTCAGATCTGTGAAAAGATAGGCCATTCAACCTTTGTATTGCAAGATTTATCAGGGTTGAGAGATTCTCTCCCTGTTAATGGCCTGATCTTAAAGAAATTCTTTAATTGAGAAGGTAACCCCTTCTCCTTGTAGATTGATAGATTTTTATAGTTTGTAGGATTTGTAGAAAATAAGGTTGTAAGATATCTTCCATTGACCTTTTGCTGTAATTTAAAAAGTTGTCTCACTGGAGTACTATTAATATTTGCTTTTAAATAATAGAATCCTAAACCAAGAGGGATAATTTCTAGGAAATTAGATATCTTTGTATTTTGAAATCGCAGTCTACCTTTTGTAAACTCCTCTCAAAACATAAAATTCTATGAGTCATTTTGGGTTTTCAAAATTGGTCTCCAAAGGTTATCTATATTAAGATAGAAGCTAATCCATCTTCAGCATCTTTAACTCTTATCCTGTCATCCATTTGCTCTTAAGGAGAAAGTTTGTTCACCCCATTCGCTAAAGTTTATGGTTATTCAGAGTGTAATTCTAAAATATAAAAGATTAAAGATAAGAGGTCTTATTACAAGCCTGCTTACCATGTTCATAGGAAAATAGTTTGACTGACATTACCAATACTGCCTATCAAAACAGGGTAATGGCTTGAAATTGCAAGACAAGGGGTCTCATCACGAGCCAGCTTGTTCAGTTAGATTACTACCAGTGAATGGCATTGTCAACAGCTGGCTACCAAACCAGGACAATGGCTTTTTATCTTAAACAAAGAAGAAAAATGAAATGAAGTACAAAATATGAAAACATGTTTTGAATTCATTCTGTTTAATCACACTCTTAAGTGAATGGAACAATGGACAGTAGCATGGTTAAAAGGTAACCCTGCCGAGACTATAAACGTTTGCTGGCAGCAGAGGCTCTACCTATGACAGAGGGGTTTATTTTAAAAGCTGATTTGGGAAAAGTTTTCTGTTTTATCATTATAAACCATCAAAGATCTATTTTAAAACTTAGAATGCATTTATTTTCTTTAGAAAGGGAGGAAGTTGGCAAAGGAATTCTACTTTATTCAGAAAGCATAGATATCTAGTTATATTAGAAATTTTCCCTTCCTGATTGAGATTCTATTTGAAAAAGCTTAAGTGTTTTTATCAGTTCCAGAGATAACTGGTTCTTCCAGCGAATCGCCAATTGTTGTGCTCTACAACAACCCCCCATTTTATATCATTTTTATTCCAAACATTAACATATGAAATGGGTCCCTTTAGAATTTGAATTGGTATCAATGCTTTTATGATCCAAAAAAATCCAATAAATGAATAAAGGCACTTTATAAAACTTTCGGGATAAACCCTTAAAAAGAAATTATGTAATAATTTGTCATTGCGATAAAGCGATCGCAAGATCGCATATCGCAATGACATATGAATTATAATTAAGCACCCCAAAGTTTTCTGCCGATGCGAATTCGGCGCATTCGGCGATCGGCAATTCCCCATATATGTGTTATCATGCCCATGCCAAAAGTCCCGACGCGATATGCATTTATCGCATTCGGCGATCGGTAAAGCGCTACAACAGTTGTAATATCCCCAAGGACTTGTCCCGATGCGATGCGAAATCGGGAATCGGACATCGGCGGTAATCGCACCCAAATCTTATTGCGCCCAAAGCTTTTCGCCGATGCGATATCGCATTCGGCGATCGGTGATATTCAAAACACGCCATTAAAGCACGCTAATCACACCCCCGATTGCGATCCGATAAAGCGCGGTTTTCAACGAGGAGCCGTTAAGTGATGGGATGGCGCAATTCAATTGTAATAAAAGCTTTATCTCTCACGCAAGCCTTCATCTATGCTCAACCGCCAAAACGTCCATCTGCATGCTTAAGAGGATCGCTCACCCAAATAACGATATAATGCGCATTTAAGGAATGGCGGATTGAAAACGGCTAATTAATAAGATCATGTCCTAAAATCTTTTTACGGATTGTATCCGCGCCCATTTTAAAAGCTAAATCTTTCAGTTATGCATCTATTCATACATGCTGTATCACTTAAGAGTTTTTATCGCCATCTCTGTGTATTACGCCCAATTGCCTCCTTGTGCAGAATTCATTCACAGAAGCTAGATCTGAGAAGATGGGAAAGAAGTCCAAGAAGACTGCAAGTGCTTCCGCAACACCAACTGCAGGACAAGCGAGCACAAATAAGAAGAAGGGGCTAATATCCGATACCACTTGCACGGGGCTTACCAGTGTTTCTTGGCAGGGAACCTATAACTTAATTGAAGCCGAGAAACCAGAAAAGACGGTGGAAGAAGCTACTGTGGACCCAACCAAGAAGTCTGATTTAACTCTCAAGGATTTAGCCGACTCTTTCCTGCATAGGATAGCGGCCAGAGAACAAATTCTTCCTTATACCGACATTGTGCGATGGGCAATTGAAGAAATTCCCATCACAGACAGAATTTTTAGTACCAGAGATGGGAGGATCTTCGGGTCATTCAAGGCGGACGACCTAAGGCAAATGTACCATTTACCTGAACCTGAGAAAGTCTATAACAAAGCCTTTTTGGAAAAGTTTGCAAGTGAGAACGAGATCGAATCTGAACCTATCAAGGATTGGAGGCAAAATCCCAACAAACACAAGCACGAATCCTCCGGTAAGTACTCGGTAGATTCTTTGGCTTCTCCTTATTGTTATGCGGGGATTATGATGTGTAGGCTGTGGGGTTTGCATGATTCTGCCAATTTTACCATTGAAATGGTTCCTCTAATGGAGGCAGCAGTAAACGGTTGGATTATGGATTGGGCTACTATTCTTTCAGATAAATTAGCAGTAGCTGTTCGAGATTTTAGATTTCAGACTGTTGTTACAGAGAGGAAAATGCCCCCGTTCTACTATAGTGCATATATCATGGACACTCTTTGTTTCAATTCCAAATTTCCTGTTCTAGGGTGGAGGTGGACTGCACAGGACCCTTCACCCATTCATATATATCATCAAAAATTGTGGAAGTCTTCTTATAAAGACCATCTGTATCAAATCTGTAATGGTTTTATGGTGCCCATTTACTATTCCATTTTTGATAAACCCATTCCAAAGATTTCCTATGAAGCTTCCTTCGACTTACCAGCTGTAGCAAGTTGGTTCAGAGAAGAGCATTTTACTTATATTAGGGTTTATGGGAGCCAGGCCAAGCCGCATGTTCTTCCTTTATATGTTCCAGACAAATTGTTGGCCCGAGAAATCTCCTACTAGATTATGGCCGAGAGTGTCACACAAACTCTCAAGAAAGAAAAGAAGAGGGGCTGGCCCTCTTTTCCCTTGAGGATTGGTGTTTTTACACTGCATGATTTGAACCATGCAGAAAAAGAAGCAACAAAGATGCAAGCTTTATCCCTAGCCACTATCCCAAGCAGACTCTATGATCCAAGCAAAAAGGCCTACACTGCCCTAGAACAGGCCAAATTAACAGAAGTTGACCATCAAGAGGATATGTTTGATGACCTGTTCGTCTCCGCCGATACAATAGGCTATGCCAAAGAGCTTGCTAGAATAAAGTACAATGATGAGACGTTAACTGAGTTCAATAAACTTAGAAAGCAGAGGTTGCAAACTCTGCCTCTAGATTTATTGGCAACAACCCCAGCATCTTCCTCAAGCAAGCCTGGTCGGCAACAAACGAGCCAACCTCCTGTTATAACTAAAGAACAAAAGAAACAACAGGAGGAAAGGAAAAAGAAGCTGCAAGAAGAAAAGCAAAGAAAAGAGCAAGCTGAGAGGCAGGAGAAGGAGCAGATAGAAAAACAGCAAAAGGCGCAGAAGGATCAAGAACAGAGAAAGCAGAAAGAGATAGAGGAACAGACGAAGAAAGAAGAAGAGGAGAAGCAAAAGAAAGAATTGGCAGATAGGCAGAGGTTAGAGCAGGAGAAAGAGCAGCAGAAGCAAACCACCGATGTCAATGTGGACACTACTATAGACCCCAATTTATTACAAGAATGGCAACAATTTCATTCCATCATTAGTGGATTGGAATGTTCAAAAGATGGGGATAATTCTAAGACAAACGATACGCAGGATGTTACCTCTCCTCCGGTTCTAAGTGGAACCAGCGGCCCACCAAGTTCTAGAGAAGTTGAAGTTATTCCAAAAGACCCCTCCGACCAGATTATTCTACAGATAGAAGATATTCCGCCATTGGATGTTTTCTATAGCCCAAAACACAAGGCAGTTGTAAAGCGGTCGAGGAAGAGGCGAAGGATTGATCAACCTTCTCTCTTCCCCGAACCAACAGTCACGGGTAATGTAGTGTGGAAAGAGGAATTGGATCCCTCCGATGACTTAACAAAGTTATCACAATATGCAGGCGCTTATTCGGCGGCGACAATTGACAAAGCATCGGAGGTGAGCCTTCTATTGAAAGATAAGAATCAAGAAATCTCTGCGCTACAGGCAGAATTAGTTGAAACAAGGCAAAGGGCAACACAGGCAGAAGAACAGTTGCTGGCGCAACAGCAAGAAAACAATGTATTAACCCAGCAACTGCAGGCCGAAAAGCAGAGGATAGACCAGAGCGCAATCCAGAGGCAGAAAGAATTGTCGGAGGCATTGTCGCAGTTGAGAACGGCGAATGAGCTGATGATGAAATCAAAAGATGAGCAAATAGCTCAACTATTAGCACAGCTCGAGGACATCAAGGGCACCCAGAAAGTGGAGGAGTTTAGAGCAGAGGCAGCTCAAATAAATAGTGCATTAATATCTCAGATCAGACTCCTATGCCAACAACTTACTGAGGCTGAGCCATTATGCGAAATATCTACAGCAGTATGTCAGCAAATAGAGAAAGCCAGAAATGAGCTAGATCAGGCCGAAGAAACCATAGCCGGATATCTTGATTGGCAAGATTCTGATGTGGGGAAAGCGGCAAATTTGCCCAGAATCTATGAAACATACAAGGACATACTCTTCACGGAATGGAACACTCAGGTGATGAAAGCGGAGAGGGCGGCTTCAAGGTGTAAAATGATTGCCAGCAATATGATTGATTTAGTCAACAACACACTCTATTTGGCAAACATGATCTCCCAGTGCACACCTGGAAGCATAACAACAGCAAACATGATTGAACAAACAAGTTATCATGACTTGGAGGAGAAGGGTAGGTTAATCGCTGGAGTAAATACTTTAACCTCCGAGGCATATTGGCTCTTTCTAGTCAAGCCACACTCTCAGCGGTCGGCCCTCAAGTGTTTAACAGATGCTCTCGGATGCCTGATCCCCGACATTTAGGATGCCACATATGATGCCCAGCTCACTTCGCGTCTCAACACTCCACCTGAAGTAGAGCCAATGCTGGCAATATGTCAGCTAAGGCTTAAAGGCAAAGAGACCACCTCATGAAGCATTGCCGCCGACTGCCAGATCGCCAAGAAAGATGGAAAAAATATTTATTGATACCAATTTAGTAGCTTTTCAGTTTCTTAGATATTTAGATTAGATTAGTATTTATAGACCCTTTCATTGTTTTGGAAAGGGTCGTAAAATTTTGTAATAGACTTAAAAGCTGAAGTTTGCACTACTGTGCTTCAGTCTTTATTCTTTTGTGAAACTCGACCAATAGTTCTTAATTTAACGAGAAGGCTGTTTTATACAATTGCGCACTATTGTCCCTTGTTTGGAATGCTTTCTGGTTTGAAGGAAGGACTGCGACATAGCGATTAATACACTGGATTGTTAAGCAGCTTACATGGTACTTTTATCTGCATCTGCGTTCTTTACTCTTATATGAATTGCTGTGTTATTATTTTTGCTATTGTTGAATACATGTATGCGCTGTAACAGCAAATCTACATTTCGTTCCACTATTGGATGTTTTGTGATATGCCCTTTCTTTTAATCATGCATGTAGCAATGATATGAATGACAAAGTGTAGTAATTCGCTATTATCGCTCTGCATAACTAATTATGCAGAGCAATCTTAAATGGTTTAAACATCTATGCTTTAACGTTAGAGTCATCTATATGCCTGCCTTAAAGCACAGATTATCAAACGCTACACTTTAGAAATCGATAACTCCCCGGGATAGATTATAGTTGTTATATTCCTGCTGATAGTTTTAGTCCATCGCTTATCGCTAGAGTAGTCTATAAGTCACTCATCCATCCCATTTATCTATATTTCTGGGAAACTGGTCCCATCATCCCCAGTCGGAGCCACTATTCCAAACGGAAAAGGAGCTGTACTAAGGTCCGGACCGGGTGGTTTCCCCAATGTTGTTGCAGCGATTTTCGAGGCTTCAACACCTTCTTATAATTCTGAAACTAAATGAATGAGTAAATTTGGTTGAATCCATTGTTTACAGTGCTCTGCCTTTAAATTTGTTTAGTTTTACATGTTTTCGCCAGTTTGGAGAGGATCCATGTTCTCCCTTGCCCTCTTCAGCTCCTTGTCGTTCTGATCCATCCATACACCCGATCAAAGGCATCAAGACTACTGCCTTCCTCGCCCCAACTCGAATTCTGCAAAGATATGACCTTATCCCCGGACCCAAAATTGGTTTTCCCGTTTCTCCAACAAAAAACTCAAAAATCTAAATCAAACTTTTCTATCTCTTTACTAGCCTAAAATCAGTATTAATTTTGAGTCATCTCAGCCCCTTTGAAAACTTTTTGTCAAGATAGACCCGGAGAGAGCCCTCTCCTGTCCTCGTAGGGATAGCTACGAGGCTGAGCTTGGTTTCATGTGGCCTTGAGTTTTTCCTTCCTCAGCCTGAGGCAGATTTGAGCGCTAACATAGTGGTGACCATATTGGGGAGAAAATGGTTTGCTTGTTGATGTCATTTCTTTTATAAGCTACAGACGGAGCCTGAAGATTAGCCAGGTAGCCTTCAAAACGCTTTTTCTTTGCATTAGCGGAAGTAGATAAACGCTGCTTCAGTCAATCTCCGATCTAGCTTGTAAACGTGACATTTAACTTGTTAATTGCCCCAGTACATGTATCAAGTTCAGATCTGATTGTTGATGGTGGACAATGATCAGACACTTGCAAGGCTGAAATCATTCACCTGGCGACTCTAAATCATTTTCGAGATCAGATCCAAAGACTCCACTGGAGGATGATCCTGACCAGCAGAAACATGAAAGGACAACATGGGCAGATCAGGTATTCAAGTTGGAATTTCATCCAAGACATTTTGTTCTTTGTCATAAATTATTTCTTCTCTTTTCCCAAGAATGTCAAGAAGTCTTTGCAAAATATACTATGCTTGAGGAGAGATCCTCAGCCTGTAGTTGATTCTTTCCCTTTGAAGATTGTGAATACCAAAGATTTGCATGCCTTTGAGCTTGATCAGGATCCTTTCTCCAAATTTTGTGATGACCATCTTCAAATTGATGAACCTCAAGAGACCAAGATTGATTCTATACTTGCTGTACATACCCCTACACCTTGTAAAATTCCAAATCGGTATAAACCTCTTGTTTTACCTTCTGTTCTCCATGCTTTCCCCAAAAACTATGATCTATACTTGCCGAGGTTCGATGGTGAAATAAGAATGTCAACGCTGAGCAACATGTGCAGAATTTTGAGTCCTTTCTTGACCTTTTTGAAGTTGATGCAGATGATGTCAGTATAAGGCTTTTTGCTCTTTCTTTGCAAGCTAAAGTGAAGAGTTGGTTCAAAACCCTGCATGATACGAGAATCTCAGATTTTCGGCAGCTCGTCAAAGTTTTTCGCGACATGTGGATGATCAGGCAGAACCTTTTCTTGATTGTAGAAGAGTATAACCAGCTGAAAAGACTACCAGGGGAGAGAGTACAACAGTTTTCGGCTAGAATTAATCAAGTTTATTATTCAATGCCAGTTGAGATAAGGCCTACTCCTAGATCTGCTCTCTTGCACTATCCAGGTGCCTTTGATCCAGAGATAGTTTCAGCTGAGAGAAAGGGATATTGCAACACTTCACGAGATGCAAAATAGTGCAGTAAATGTAGAGGCTCATCTGCTGATCCGACGGGCAAGGTTGAAAGAAGAAGAGATGAAAAACATAGATCCGGCCAAATCAACATCTCTAGAGGTGAAGCTTGACATTTTGGTAAGTGCAGTAGAAGAGATGATGCAAAGGATCACCCCAAGGAATGATTATGATGTTCAAGCCCATGGCTTGTTGATTGAAGAAGAACAAATGGCCGCTCCAAAACATTTTGTTTCTTATCCTAGTTGTCATAGATATGATAATGATTGTTTTGTAGATCACCTTGGCGAAGAAAGAACTGTTGATATGACCTGCATGCTTGATGATATGTTTTATACCGATGATTTGCCTCAGTTTGATTAGTATGATGATGATTATGTTCTCCAAACAGAAGCTAATCTTGCAATCAAACAAGCAGCTAGTTTGTGGGAGGAAGAAGTTCATTTTCAGCATCTTGAATACAATGTTCAGCCATCACATATTAGTTTTGACAGTGACGAGGAAAATGCAGCAAATTTTGAAGTAAGTGAAGGATCTTTGCCTTTTTGTTTTGATTCATGTCAGTTCATCAGCGACAACTTCCATGCAATAAGAAATCAGCTCTCAACAAGTTTTGATTTGGACCATCTTGAGAGCAATGAAAACCTTGTTCAAGACTTGTCATATCCAGAATTGCAGCCCCCGAATGCCTTTGATTGTCAAGTTGCAGATGAAGGCATGGAAGCTGACACATATGATCAAATGATACAAGAAGGTTCCCTACCTTTCTGTTTTGAATCATTTCAGATTTTGAAGGGAAAATTGCAAAGTAAATCTTCAGTAAAGAATGAGCAGCATGTAGGCAATCATGTAATCACATTGGAACCAATAGAAAATGGGTTGCAGCAGTCTTTTCAAGTTTTTAATGATCCAATAGCTGATGTTTTGGATGAGGTTTACAGTCAAAGTCTTTCTCCATTAACTATATGTGAGCTTGAAACGTGTACTGATACAAACTTGATCTGGCAGTCGGTTTCTTTGTCATTTTCAGCAGAGGTCTCGTCACAAGGATCATATCAAAGTTTGCATTTATGGTATAAGGAAAAGAGAAGTAATCCATTGGATGAGCTAAGTTCCAGTTTGCTTGAATTTCAAGATCCTTATGCATTGTTTTTGGAGGTGGATAGAGAGTCCATATCATTCAACAAATCTGTTTCCAAGTTGTCAAGGGAGTTGCCTTTCAGTAGTTCTCTCTTATTGTTCATAAGCGAGCACTTGCGGAAAATTCGAACATCAGATGGAATACTTACTTGGTTGCACTGGTTGTTTCATTTCACTTGATCAGGTGATGAATGAAACTGTTAGAGTAGGTTGTGATGAATAAGCTCCCCTTTGAGCATCATTTTCAGGTTGTCGGTTGCGTTTAAGTATTGCGTCAGTTTTTAGTTGAGTCATGAGTCATTTGTGAATCAATTTTCAGTCTTGTTGTTAAGTTAGTTTGTCTCGGTTTTCAGTCATGCATTTCAGCGTGAGTTTTTGACTCCATTGCCCAATGGACGAAGGCACTGTCTGCTCTCCCAAAGATCTGCCGTTCTTGGCACCTCCAAGGAGCTACCATCCCCATTGGAGCCAATGTTAGTGTCAGCCTTTGTATCCTTCCTCCAGTGATCAAATATGCTCTTACAAAGTGATTTTCAGGTGTCAAGGTCAATTTTGTCATTTCAAAGAGTCTTCAAGAAAAATTTGGTCACTAGGCATTAGGTCTAGGGTTTGCTTTCACTCCTTTCAAAGTTGCCCAAATGTCAGTCTATGTCACTATTCAGCTGAGTCTATCATCATTCATATGGTTTTTATCATCATATCAGGTTCCATTGGGTCATGTTACACCTTGTTCATGCTTCAGTTGTGCCTTGGTAAGGTCCATTTCCCTCTCCTAGGGTTTTGGAGGTTATTTCTCTTGGATGGTCAAATCATCGGCAAAAATTGTATTCTGATGTTCATAAACCTTCCCCTATCATTAATGTACCTTATTAAACACTTCCCATCACTGAGATTCCCCAAATTCCTCATTTTTCCACAAACCCTAGTTTCTTGCCACAACTTGGCAATTTTCTAGGCTAGGCCTGTGTTTTGCCCTTTGGACCCCTTCCCCTCACTCGATCTCTGAGATTCCACTTTCCCCTATTTCCTAACATCCCTCCCTACTTCCAAAAATTTCCCCAAGAATTTAGAAGCCCCTTATCCCCTTCATTTCGCTTCATTTCGACAAAATCCCTTGTTTCACACATCGAGATAGGTTTCACTCAAATGATGTTTCAGAGCAATAAAAGATACATTTTGGAAAACTGAGAGAGGTTTTTGTTCACAACATTCCAAGGAAGAAAAACCTCGTTCACATTTTACACAGGTATAATGGTTTTGGAGAAATGTCAAAAATACAATCACCTCGGGAGAATTGATGCACCTCTGTAGTGACCTTGGGAAAATCAATTTTTCTCCTAGCTTGGTTGGCCAAATAACTTTCTTGATGAGTCAAAAGATAACTATACAAAAATATATTTCCAATGAGCTATCATGAGCTCAATTTGGAGTTGAAGAAGACATTCAAAGGTTGACTGCAACAGCACTCTACCTTGAGGTAGCCTCATTTGGCACATTTTGACCAGTCTTTGGAGATTTGATTTTTTACAAGGAAAATGAACTCCAAATTGAAAAATTCCAATTTATTTGGAAAGTATACTCAAATACCTTTCCAACGAGCTATCCTGCCCGATTTGGACACCGGGAAGGCCTCCAAAAGCCTCCTGCAAAATGGCGCTACACATATAAGGAGCGCTACGCATATAGCTTCCCCTGCCTTTGTAAAATAACACTGGCGCTATGCATATAAGGAGCGCTATGCATTGGGCCACAACACAAAATTTTTTGCCATTGCTCTTCAAAATTCAAATTCTCTCAGTTTCCTTTGCCTCCTGTAAGTTTAAATCATCTTGCTATTATCTTTGGTCAGTGTTTGGAGTTGTTTGAAGATCGGTTGTAAGAGTATGAATGTTGAAAAACACAAACCCTACTCTCTTGCAGTCCACTATTCACACGGCCCTATTTCCCACAGTTCCTCCCACATTTGGCGTTTGAAACAAAAGCACCCAATCCTCATTCTTCATCTCATTTAAGCCAACACAGATTTTGCAACATCATGGAGGCGGAAAACAACACATCATACAACCAAGACATAGATTGCACCACTGAACTGCATACACCAGGAGGACACTAAAATGGTGAAAGAGGCCGGATCCACTTCAAGTTTTGGCCGAGGCTTCGTTGGCTGGGCATGATACATGATGGAGGGTCTTCGCTCTAAATTTGAGCAAATTTGGAGAAATTTTTGTCATTTTGAAATTTTTGGTCCCAAAACAGATTTTTCAGCTATACGAGTAGCGCGTCGACGCGCTCGCTTTTGATTGGGACACTTGATGGAGGGAAAATTTATATTTTTGGGTTTTTCATGGTAATTTATTCATGTTCAGTTATTTCCGAAGCATTTCATCAAGTTCTGGATGATCAAAAGGCCCAAAAACACCCTGAAAACCACCTTGTTGCCACCTTTTGCACCAGTAGGAAGTACTTCTGGGAGAATGCAGTTTTCGAGAGGCAAATGAGCTCCAAATTGAAAAATTCCACTTGGGTTGGAAATTAGACATCTAGGGCTTTCCAACGAGCTATCATGAGCTCAATTTGGATGTCAGGAAGTGCCCCAAAAACAGGCTGAAATGTGCGCTACGCATAGAGATCAGGGCGCTACGCATAGAGGTTTTTGGTCAAATTTTCATCCTCCAGCTCAGGAATTCGGCCAGTTTTCACCAGTTTCACTTCTTGATGTGATTTTTGACCCAACTTGATGTAATTTGATGTGTATGAGGTAACTTGGCACTTATTTACCTTATTCTAGATGATTCATTCACAAAATAGCAAAAATTTAATGTAATGAATCAGTTTCCTAGCATATAGGGGTTAGTTGTTTGACTACCTAGATTTCAGTTCCTTGTTTAGAATTGGTTCAAACTGCTCCTAGAAGGAGGAGCTCGACCCCTAGAGGTTAGGGAATGGGTTAGCTTGGTCTATATGATGTAAATTTTCAGTCAGTAGCAAGGGTTGGACTCTTGGGAAGATTTTGGCACACTATTGTACATATTTTTCATATTTTGGCTAAGGAAAGATCAGAGGTTTTGCAGCACCTGTTGGGATTCTTGTGGCTTTCAGTTCTTGATGGTGTTATCTCTCACTTTATTGTAAGTTTATTCATGTTTAATGTATTCCATTCCCTTCTTATGCTTCTGAAACTAAATGAATGAGTAAATGAGGTTGAATCCATTGTTTACAGTGCTCTGCCTTTAAATTTGTTTAGTTTTACATGTTTTCGCCAGTTTGGAGAGGATCCATGTTCTCCCTTGCCCTCTTCAGCTCCTTGTTGTTCTGATCCATCCATACACCTGATCAAAGGCATCAAGACTACTGCCTTCCTCGCCCCAACTTGAATTCTGCAAAGATCTGACCTTATCCCCGGACCCAAAATTGGTTTTCCCGTTTCTCCAACAAAAAACTCAAAAATCTAAATCAAACTTTCCTATCTATTTACTAGCCTAAAATCAGTATTAATTTTGAGTCATCTCAGCCCCTTTGAAAACTTTTTGCCGAGATAGACCCGGAGAGAGCCCTCTCCTGTCCTCGTAGGGCTAGCTATGAGGCTGAGCTTGGTTTGATGTGGCCTTGAGTTTTTCGTTCCTCAGCCTGAGGCAGATTTGAGCGCTAACAAAGCCATGGGTATCTAAGCAAAGAGAAAAATGGTTTATATACTAGGTTCCCGCACATTCATTGTAGGAGACCTATTGGCATGAGACCGAAATTCTTTTGTATAGAGTCTTGTCTCCACTTTCCCAAATATAGAACTAGACCAACCCTAGAGTTTGAAGCATTGCCAAAGTGGAAATAAATTCCACATTATCATAAGTGTTTTCAATTTCATTTGATTGATGGAAGGTTTTGAATTTAATAAGCATGTTTTGCATGACATGTCACATACTAAATGATAAATAAAAAATTAATTAAAATAAGTGTGAAACTTGGAAGTGGAACAACAACAATTAAACATAAATATTATATATGTATTTAGTAAACTAAGTGGAATTAAATAATTAAACTAAGTACACAAATGAAGAACAATACACAAATGACTTACATAGAACAAGAAACATGACATAATCAATAGACAGTTGGAATCATCTTTGAAATTTCATTACTTCTCCAAGAAAATCTTGTATATTGCACAACAAAATTTTTGTCTCTAGGACAAAGTCGAAACCCCAAAGTTGGTTCCTTGGTCTTATTTTAAAGCTTTTACATTGAAAATAGCTATAAAAAATTTCAACTGTCACAACTACTTCTTAACCATTCGGTCCTCATGAAAATTAAAAGACTAAACTATTTGAAATTTATAACTCTTAGAATCACAAAAATGAGACATTTTCCAAAAATTAAAAATACTTAAAAAAAGTCATTTGATAACTTGGGACTCTTGTGCAACTTCAGGCTCACTTGATGAAGCTCCAGGTTGCACAACTCGAACATTCATTTGTGAAATCAAGCTCTAACACTTCTTCCATAGGGTTAAGTCAGAAATTGGACACTATAACATTTTATTGAAGGCCATTTTTTAAGTTGGTCACCTTTGTGTATGTGGGATTCTCAATGAATAAAGTTTTGGCTAACCATAACAGCTAGAAGTCACTCTACAAGTAGTTCACGATTGTAGCTCCTTTCAAAATTGTTGTTTTCTCATGAGATGTATTGATCTTACTTTTTTCTTCCACCAGTAATATTTCATATTGTTCCCAAGAAAGGAGGCTACCTTTTTAATCCCAACATGAAGGTAACCCTCCTCTGACTCTCTTGTCAAAACTAGAATTAAAAGATGCCACATATTCCCTGAATTCTAACAATATTGTTTCTGCCTGTTTCTTGTACATGTTCTTCTACCATCTTTCTTATTTCTGACAACACATTTGTTTAGTCTACAATGTCTACTACCCTTAATTCCTGAGAAGACTTAGCATTTAGATAATCAATAATTATTTTAGCTAACTCTGAAATTTCCTGTGATTGTGTTTTATTGGTGTAGATGATGGCTTCAGAGTTTCTAAGCATTTCCTTTTCTTTAGTTATGACTACCATATGATCCTAGACTACTCTGATTTGCTGAATGTATCTATCCATATGATCTCTCTCGCTTGAATAAGAGCCATGTTCCTCTTTATATTTTCTTTTAGTTCTTTGATTTCATCACATGTTGACTTGTATTTATTGTGATGCTCAGTTTCATTCTCTTTAGCCATGTTCAATTGTAGCTCCTTATGCTTCAGTTATTATTTTAAACCATCCATATTTTTCTGCAGTACTTTCAATTCATCTCCTGAGATATTTAGCTTTGTCATAACGCTAGTAAGATTTTTAGTTGGGTCTTCAAAATCAAGTTGTACTACAATTGTGCAGACATGCTTGTCTATCCTCTACTACAGATCTGCATTGAACTCCTTAAGAATTGTTATTTCCTTATTTATTTTGAGTAACTCATTAGTCATGATTTCTTTTTCTTTTTCAATCTAGGCCACTTCTGGAGCTTGAACATGATTTTTTGCAAGTAGCTTCAGTTTCCTCCTTAAAGACATGGATTTCAAACTCTCCCCTCTGGATAAAGGATTGAACCACTACTTTATCCTCTCTGTTTACCCCAAGCTTGATTATAAACTTCTCATACTCCTCATTCTAAGTATGAAGATCTCGTGAATTGGCCCTTTCCAACTTTAATTTATCTATCACCTTTCCCAATATGTTAAACTCACATGGACAGCGAGACAGATGTGAAAGATAAATCAGTGAATGCATATTTTTTATTAACATCAGATATACATTTATAGTACAATAGGTGACTCTTGGGATTCAGATCCCAAGGTCTCTTGGACTGCTTTTGTCCATTCGAATTCCACACTAACCCTTTAGGATTAGGTGTCCAACATTCCCCCCCTTAATCCGAAGGGTTATGTATCAGTCCAAGAAGAGAGCTTGTAATACAAAATGTGCAAAAGATGCATGGCAGCACTAGGCTGAATGTGCTCTATGAAATGTTGGTATAAAGGGCGGTGGTTTAAGGATGACCACCAACACTGGAACGCTTAGTGCAGTTCCCGGAACTCTTCCAAAACTGGCAAGAAACTGAAGTTTTCTGCTAGAGGAAGTGATCCTATTGTTTTAAAGAGGGAAACCTTCAACCATAAAAGGGAGGTCTCACCCCGCATAAAAGGTAAAACTTCAACCTGAAAAGGGAAGTCTCAACCTGTGATGGTTTAAGGATAACCAACAACTCTGGAATGCTTAATGCAATTCCTGAACTCTTCCAAATCTGGCAAGAAGCTGGTGTCTTCTGCTAGAGGAAGTGTTCTCAATTTGTGATGGTTTAAGGATGACCAACAACTCTGGAACTCTTCCAAAACTGGCAAGAAGTTGGAGTCTTCTGCTAGAGGAAGTCCCAGATTGCCAACTGAAGGCATGTTCAGGCATCTTGTCTCTGGCTACAACTCTGAAACTGGTGTGGCAGGTTGTGGCTCAGGCTCGCTTGATGTGACTTTGAAGCTTGTAGATGACCATCATTTCCCCCCCTGTCAGATACAAGGTGAGAAGATGGAGAAAACTCAACTGCAAGACTGTTCAATATTCTGGAACAAGTTCTGACATGTGTTTGGAATATCTTGTTGGCTGTTGATGCCCATTGCCAAGAAGCGATCCATCCAAGATGAATCTTTGTTCTTGCAGGACGTTTGTTTTTGAAGCATCTGTGTGAAGAATGGCTGGTTTTATGACAGTGCTCACATGGATGAAGATCAAAACAGTGATCTTTCAAATGGCCAACTCGATCACAGTGTTGGCATTTCACGATCTGTTGTTTTTGTTGTTGTTGTGGAAGAGGGGTAGAATCTGGAACAGTTGAAGCTGAACTGTCATAGGAGCAGGTGAACTGTCATTAATGAAACCAGCACTCTGAAACCGAATGGGCTTGGCATAGTCTGGAATATGAAAGGACAAGTCCTTGTCATATCCAAGACCGGTTCTATGCTTGTTGTGGACAAGCTGTTCCCAAGGTCTGATGATGGGCTTGGGAAGTGCAGACTGAACCTCTGCATCTGCATGTAACTTTGCTGCTTTATCTGAATGAACTGTAACATTATTGACTTGTTGTTTATGGGAGTCTGCTTCATTGTTTTGAACAGAAACAGGTTCAGAATGATGACTCCACTGGTGTAATTCTTCCTGCTGTAGCTTTGTTTCAAGCTGCAAAAACTCAATATTCTCATGTGCAGTTTGCAGACATGTTTGAATGTCTGAAAGAGAGGCTTTGTTAATTTTGACTGTGCTGTTAGCAGTGGACATGATTAGAGTTCTCAATAATTCTAATATTCTTTCAAGCTTAGCCATTTTTCTACACCTTAAAAATCTCCAAATCCCACAGAAAAATGTAAGCTGCTAAATATCTTCAAGTTGCACAAGAGAGCCCTATGGCTAAAAGGGAAAAATCAACCAGAGATATCTTGAAACTATCAAAATTATACAAATATCACCAGACTTTCAGAGATTCTGTTCTTTAAATTCTGTAGAAATTTCACATCTGACTAGACTTTTTAAATTACATAGCCGATTTCTTCAAACTTGATAGAACTTGCCTCTATATCCCTTCTGGAAGCTCAGGAATGAAAAAAAGAATAAAAGATCCGCAAATACCAGCAAATGTCATATGTTGTTTTATTGTTTAAATCAGAAAATGTGGGAGCTTTGAACATTAGTCTTCCCTGATAAGGCCGTTGGCATTTGCAGGTCCGAGCATTGACCTGGAATGCCGCTGAGCATTTCCTGTCTCCACACCTTTCAAGACTCGTTTGGTAGCTGGTAAGATTGTAAATTTGACAGAACCAAAAGCAGTCTTCGGTCTTCAATACCAAAATCGCAATCACCAGAAACGTATCAACGCTTCAGGCTTCAGAGGAATCAATGAGCGCAGTCTTCATTAATAGAACGCAGTCATAAAAACGCAGTCTTCATTACAATAAAAACGCAGTCGCATTTTACAATAAAACGCAGTCTTCATTACAGTTTATATAAACTTCAGGCATTGGTCTTCAACGCAGCTCCGGAAAGTATACACAGTCAGTACTTCACTCTCGGATCCCAATAGAAATTCACGACGTTTAACAATCCATCATAACAGAAATTAACCATAGAGAAAATATCATCGTTCAACAAAATGTATAGGGGATTGGTTCTAAGAAGAGAAACCAGCACTTAATAAAAGGACCATCGCACTGATTTTGAACAACACACCATGGTAAATTATGATGCGATCAGATAATATTAAGCTGCCAAGCACTTAACGCATGCACTTATATTTATTAAATATACTCTGTCACCAAATGCGACTTAGGGGTTGCTTGCAGTTTTTATGGCGCATGCACAATCTGATGAACGCCGATGCGAGGGGAGA
This sequence comes from Pinus tabuliformis, assembly GCA_031772625.1. Taxonomy (NCBI): domain Eukaryota; kingdom Viridiplantae; phylum Streptophyta; class Pinopsida; order Pinales; family Pinaceae; genus Pinus; species Pinus tabuliformis. The sequence goes on along the minus strand of CM062819.1, from coordinate 1,947,777,526 downwards.
ATCCCCGTGTATTGCTAGGTGACATGAATTCTGGAAAGACAACGCATGACAATGAGCACCATTACAAATTCCTCATCTGAATCCACCTCAAACTTTGCACCCGAGTGGCCAAATTCGTCCTTGGATGGTTCCAGAGCAATTTTTATCTGTCAGGAGATTATTCCACAGAATCTGTGATGAGATTTTCGACCACAGAGACGAAGAAGATCTCAGTGGTTGCACAAACTTCTCCAGATTCGATGCTCAATAAAATCATTTGATTCTCAATATCAATCCGACTATATATGGAGCAAAGTAGAACAACCAATTTGACATTGATTTGAAGAACAATGGTCCGGGAATCTCGACACCATCTAAACCATTTCAAACGAAGGCTTCATCATTGGCGCAACTCCCAAGAAATGCTGGTAGAGGGCTTGCCGATCTGGCCGAAGCATACGAAATCTTGGCCAACCACAAGTTTCAAGAGAGGCTAGGATGGCTCAACATTCCATCGCACTTTCCAACTTCAACACACAATCTTGGGTATAGTCGAATGTACTCAGTGCATCAAAACGAAGCCAATCTCAATCCAAATAGTTTTGCACAGTACAGGAGACTTCATTCCAACGGATGCACATTAAATCATACACCAGCACATACCATGGTCATATAACCCAACATATACCAACGCTCCAACTCACATATATCACCAGTATTTGAGCAATGCAGCAACCAGCACGAACACGCAACTTTAAAACTTTTCAACTATGCGGTTAATAAATCTCAGCTAAATGAAAGGCCTATAGAAAGCTTCGGTGCCTCCGTTGAAATAGAAGTTGCTTTAGAGTTAAGCTTCTCTGAGTCTTCTGCTCCCATTGAAACAATAGACAAATCTATTCAAGGTCACATATTTCTGGAGAATGCGTTCATAAAAAAATGCGCAGCCCAGGGCTTTATTCAGGGATGACAAGTCTTTATACGAGTGACTAACCGACTCGAATTGCAGGAGTGTAGAACAGCGTGCCACAATTGTAAGCAAGAAGAAATTCAGTGGACGGCGTAGACGTGGATCATCTGGTCGAGATGCTGAAGAGGAAAATCAAAATATAGAGGCACAACAACGGTTACGCCAACTTTTGCAGATCAGTAACCGCCGGTACTGTAGGGCACTGAGTGTTTCTGAGAGTAACGTGCTGCAGGTCGGCATCAATTCTCCTGCAGCGAATTCAGGTATGCGCAGAGCATGTCAGACAGAGCAGTGCAGGACCAACGTTTAGGCACCAGTTTAATTTTGGAATATGAACAGATGCGTTGGCAGTGCTCAGGGCAGAGGAGCGCAGTCTCAGGACAGTGCGCAGTCTAAGGACAGAGGCAGAAACGCTCAGGTATGAGCAGCTCAGACACAGAATTATGGGCAAAGGATGCACATAACAGGCCACAGAAAAACAAGCGGCTCTGATACCATGTTAAACTCACATGGACAGCGAGACAGATGTGAAAGATAAATCAGTGAATGCATATTTTTTATTAACATCAGATATACATTTATAGTACAATAGGTGACTCTTGGGATTCAGATCCCAAGGTCTCTTGGACTGCTTTTGTCCATTCGAATTCCACACTAACCCTTTAGGATTAGGTGTCCAACACAATAAAGCCTCTTTCTTTCTTGTTTCTAGTGATGTTTTGTTGAGATCATTATATATTAAATCCCATGTCTGCCTGTGTAAGTTTATTTTATCTGGAAATGGAATGTCTTTAGTGTTCATAGATATATTAATTTTTTTAAAATATATGCCAGAGGAAATTGACTGGGCCACAAGATGAGTGAAAGAAAGTCTCATCTGGTTTATTTCCAAATCCATAGCTGAAAGAAGTCTAGGTTGATAACCATAAATGGATTGAGCTTCCAATTGAACCATAGCATAAGAATTCATCTTCATGTTCCTCTCCTCAATTTGTTGATAGGTATCTTTTAAAAATTTCAAGGAATTGTGCTCTTCTTCATCTGGAATTAGAGATGATGATGCACACTTCATCCCTCTCAGTTGTAATTAAAAACCAACCTCACTTGAAGGTATTTCCATGAATTGTTCAAATTGTGTTTCACCTTCTGTCATTCTTGCTTTCTTACTACCCTGAGAACTTTCTCCATCAACATGCATGACATCAACAACACTTATTTTCAACCCCTCTTCAGTAGGAAGAGGGGTTTCTACCTCCATACTCTCTCGTGTCCCCACCAAGCCAAAATTTGCTAATTTCTCAAGTTTTGGCTTTAGTTCATGGATATAAGGGGCACAAGATGTTTCTAGCCTCCTCTTTGAAATGACCTGGTGTCGATCATAGCGCCACTTCTTCCCCTGCTAAAAGTTCATTGCTTGTAGCCTTTTCCTAGTCTCCTTTGCAACATGTATATTATTTACAATAAAGGGTCCAATGGTCTTGGGTAATTACACAAAAATCCTTTCCTAGCTGAGAGAAAGTGTACTTGATCTACATTTAAGATTTTTCTAATAAATTCCAATGCAAATATTCTTGTAGGAACAAAATAAGGAAGCTTGTATGGTGGGATCTCTACTCCATATAATATTATTTCTACATACTCTTTGAACAAGAACCAATCTCTAACTTCAAATCTTTGTTCAATTATAAAAGAGATTGAGCTTTTGGTAAAATTCTCGAAGGAGCAGTATTATTGATGATTTTATAGACAATTGACATGAAAGAAGCAATGTAAAAAGAGAAGCATTCATTTTTCAGTCTAAACCTAATCATATGAGTCCAATTTATCACTATTTACTTCTACTTATTTATATCCATGACATTTAGACCCAAATCCATGAATTGGTCAACATTAACATACTGGAAGAGGTGTACCATCAAGTAAGGAAACCTAAAGCACCTAGAAATACTGAAGTTGACAAGTTGTAGATTAATGGAATGTTCCCAAAAAGTGGGAATATCCAACACAATGCCAGGTTGCATCACTAAATGGAAAATCCCTAAGGCTTGACAATCAATCACTGTGGTATTATCTCTTCCCAAAATTCCCATAATTACAGATAAAACTTGCCTAACACTTTTAGAAAAACAAACTATGGGAAATTTTGTAAACTCTGGTGGAAGAACTACATTTGGAGGAAAAATTGAGCTATACAATTTACTTCTATCCTCTATTGGCAAGCTCTGATAGATAGACAAAAGGGTTTCTTCGAAAAATACAGTGTAATTATTAGATTGGGGAAAATCTAGGGCTTGTCAAATCAACAAGGAAGACACATGCATAATGTTTTAACCAAGGGAATTCATTACATAACATCTCTGTGGGTATAAAGATGAGGTTAACCAGCTGATGAATTCTAGGAAAAAGTAATTTTGAGGGATTATTACAACAAATAAGCCTGATTTAACTATTCTTCAAGAAATTTTTTACTCAACCTAACTGACTAGAATGTTTTGACGAACTTCCATTAAATTTAATGGAAAAACAAGGTCGAAAATATCATGTTCCATGTCCATTAGGGGTATATGGGTGGAAGAATCAAATAAAGTGGGTTTTTTGGTCATTTTCATATTTACTTTTAAAAAGACGAGGTAGTTTAAGACTCTAAATACTTGGTAGTTAGAAAGTAGCTTGATGATGGAGTCAATTATCAGAAGTCATCAAGAGCAGCAACTGGAGTGAAAATGGCAGATAAAATAGAATAAATGAGTGAAATCAAGATTTTTATAGACAAATGGAAGGAAAATTATAATTAAGGTAATGAAAAGTCAAGACAAAAGAGTACGAAAGGGTGACATGGAAACCATCGTGGTAGGTGACGTGGAAATGTGGAGGGTGAGGTGGCATGAGGTGGAGTGACATGGAAGTGACGATGTGGAAACCAGCCTGGGGGGCACTCCTAGCGGTAAGTGGTTTAATCCATTTGTGTTGTTTGGGTTGATTACAGTCGTCGATCACCTCGACATTGACTTCTCAAAACTACTTACTCGAGGGTACCCTGCATGTATAAATGTCGAGCTAGTTGTGATGTCAGAGTCACTGTAAGTGCAGGCCTAATGTATGGTACATCGATGTTTTTTTATAGTTGCATGCTTTTTAACAATTTTCTCTACTTGGCACTAATGGGGCTTACCCACTCCCTTTAAACTATATTTTTATTTTACTAACCCAAACTTTGGGCTTGTACCATAGTCTCAGCGCAACTAAAGTCTATACTTTTATTTTTAGTAAACATATGTATATTTTATTTTATGCTTTTATACTCTTTTTTGACTAAAAATAAAAAACACTACAACGTATTTGTTGGAAATAATACTGAGAAGGGGGGTGAATCAGTATTATCAAATTCTTTTCAATATATCTTCCAGATTTATACTTTAATTTATTATTCAGATATTGATCATTAATTTGTATGTTAGTACCATATAATAATGAGCAAGAACAAGAAAAACATATAGTCACACCAAAGAACACCAGATATAAGGTGGAAACCCAATGTGGGTGAAAACCACCTGCTGCAATATGTCTCTATCTTCTTTCAATTAGAAACTTCTTTTACAATGATTTTGTATTGGTGCAATCCTTTACCAGTACGCAGGCTACAACCTGCTGAGAGCTACAACCCTCTCTTGTTTTCCAGTCTCTCTTGGAAAGGAGCTACAACCCCCTTAGCTCTTGTAGATGCTGACCTACTTCTTTTCTTCCAAGGACCACTTTTCATAAATTTTCAAACAGGATCCATGAACATCAAATAATCATCAAGTACATGTGAATCAACCAATCTCCTTTTACAATCACCCAATGAATCAACCAATAACTTCTTAGAATGCAGTAACCAGAAAAGCAATACCAGTAATCTAAACCCATAACTCTACAGCAATAAATAAAAGGCAGCCAACAAATATTTTAAGCAAAGTCCGCAACTTCACCAATAAGAACCTGCGAATATCCATAGTTCTTCTGTGTCTGGACTGCGTAGCTCCGCACTTGCCCCTTTTGTTGCTTCGCGTACCTCCGCACCTGCGCCTTCTGCTACGTTGCGGACCCCCACACCTGCGCCTTCTGCTGCGCTGCGGACCCCCGCACCTACGCCTTCTGCTGCACTGCGAACCTCCACACCTGCGCCGTGGATCGCCTGCAGACCTCCAAATAGAACCAATTTATCAATCCTCCAATGTGCCACAGACTATCAGATCCACAGATCTGATCATGCACCAATGAGATCACGATAGATCCGCCTTACAATTTACAGTATTCACCTTGATTTAGATCTAGCGTTATCAAACCGATCACTTAAAATTTCAGATCTTAAGATATTCAATATTCAAAAAGTGTCTAGCCAAATGATCTCCTTTCCTTTTTATAGGCAAGCCCATACTCAAACCAAGGATCAAAACCATAGAGAACTGATACAAGGGACCCAAAAACCGGGGTTCAATAATTTAAATGCTATACCACGGACCAAAACCATAGGATCATATACGTCGGACTAAATACCATGGACCATTCATAAGAATTCCCACGTATGTGCGCTTCTCTGCATTGAAAAGAGTGAAATTGAGGTCCGCACCTTTTGAACTGAGTACCTGTGGGTATGTCCGCACTTCTTGGTCGGGGTACCTACGGGTCCGCAGCTTTTCTTAGGCTCACCTGCGGGTATCTCATTTTCTATGATTTTGAGAGCCTGAACAGAGATCTGCCTCTTGAGTGAGTTGCCATCAAGTACAACACCTGTGCCATAGCGTCAAACCTGAATCATAATCCCAACAATCTCCCCATTTGGACTTGATGGCAACCCCAAGATCCTCAAGGTCATTCTCCCCTTTTGACATCAAGGGCAAAGGGTTATGCTCCCCCTGAGAAAATTATGAAGTCTCTGCTCTGCTGATCACGCTCCCCCTGACTATAGACCAGATCTGCAAAAGAAAGATCTTCAAGAAGAACCATAATCCACCATACACCATACATGAACTTGACAAAAGAGATAGAGACATATTAGCAGCAATATTCAGATCAACATCCATGTTCTCCTTCTGTACTTTCTCCTCCAATATCTTCTACCATAATGCCAACAATGCATTATTAGAAGAATATATGCTCCCCCTGAACCTGTGCCATTCGATCTTTGACCAATCCATAAACCAGCAAATGTACGCGTATACCCCATATGAAACTCACATACAACCAACAATCTCTAAAACAGATGAGATTCAACAACAAGATGATGCATCAACTACCCTCAGTTTTTGCCTGAGGTATTTAAAGGTCTCCCTGGGCAGTGGTTTGGTGAGTATATCAGCAACTTGTTCCTTAGAAGGAACATACTCTAACTTGACCTTTTGTTCAAGCACTTGTTCCCGAAGAAAATGATATTTGATAGGTATATGCTTGGTCTTTGAATGCATGACTAGGTTCTTTGAAATGTTGATAGCACTTGTATTATCACATAGGATGGAGATAGGTGGTGTACAAGTGATTTGAAAATCTTGCAAGGTCTGCATCATCCAAAGGAGTTGAGTGCAACAAGATGCAACAGCCACATATTCCGCTTCAGCTGTAGATAAAGCAATCGAACTCTGTTTCTTGCTGAACCAAGATACTAATCTAGAACCCATAAAGAATGCACCACCACTTGTGCTCTTCCTGTCATCCACGCTTCTGGCCCAATCTGCATCTGTATAAGCATGAAGTGTGAGATCTGTATCTCTAGGATACCATAAGCCATAGTTTTTAGTTCCTTGAAGGTACTTGAAGATTCTCTTAACTGCCTGAATATGAGTTTCCTTGGGATTTTCTTGAAATCTTCCAACTATTCCCACTGCATGCATGATGTCTGGTCAGGTACCTGTCAAATAAAGTAGACTTCCAATCATGGATCTATAGGTTGGTTGATGCACTGCTGCTGATTCATCATTTGCACTGAGGCTGCATCCTGTAACCATAGGGGTACATACTGGTTTTGAATCTTCCATGCCATACTTCTTCAAAATCTGCTTGAGGTATTTGGTTTGAGACAAAAAGATATCGCCTTCATTTTGTTGGATTTTTAGACCAAGAAAATATGTTAGCTCTCCAAGTAATGACATTTCGAATTCTTTCTGCATCACCAAGGCAAAGTTTTGACTCATAGTTTCTTCATTGCTGCCAAAGATAATATCATCTACATACACAAAAAGTATTAGCAATTTGTCATTTTCAATTTTTATATAAAGATTGTTATCTGTTGATCCCTTTGAAAAGCCTTGTTGATGAAGATATTTGTCCAAACGATAGTACCAAGCCCTTGGAGCTTATTTAAGACCATAAAGAGCCTTTTTTAGTCTGCATACAAGATTTGGATCATTCCCAAGAATGAAACCATCCGGTTGCTCAATGTACACCTCTTCTTCTAAGTCTCCATTCAGAAAGGCTGATTTCACGTCCATTTGAAATACCGTGAACTTCTGAAAGCTTGAGAGAGCAAGGAACATTCAGATGGCCTCAAGTCTGGCAACAGGAGCAAAAGTTTCTTCAAGGTCTATTCCTTCTTGTTGAGCATACCCTTTACAAACAAGTCTGGCCTTGTTTCTAATGACTTCCCCATTTTCATTCAATTTATTTTTGAAGATCCATTTTGTCCCTATGACATTCTTATCTTTTGGTCTAGGAACCAACTCCCAAGTGTTGTTCTCTTCGATCTGCACAAGTTCTTCATCCATTGCCTTGACCCAGCATTCATCTTTGCATGCCTCTCTTACATTTTGTGGTTCAGTGGAGGAGAGTAATGCCAAATAGCTTGAAGCTTCTGCAATTGTTCTTCTTGTTTGTACGCCTGCCTCCTTTTGCCCCAAGATTTGAGATTCTGGATGATTCTTTTGAACATACCTGGATGGAGTCTTCTCTTCTATCCTTATCTGTTCCTCTGGTACCTCTTGAGGTTATTCTTCATCATCATTCTGATTTGAAGGATGATCTTCATCCTCTTCGATATTTTCATAATTTACTTGCCTAGGAATGTTTCCTTCTTCATCAACCACTACATCAATGCTGTCAACTATTCTTCTAAGTCTTTTGTTGTAACACTTATATGATTTACTGTGAGGAGAATAACCAAGCAGAATCCCTTCATCTGCTCTAGGTTCAAACTTGCCAAGATGTTCATCATTATTCTTAATATAACATTTGCTTCCAAATATTTTGAAATGTTTTACCAAAGGAGTCTCACCATACCAGAGCTCATGAGTAGTTTGAGTGTTGTTCACCCGGACATTTGTTTTGTTGAGAATAACGACCGCAGCAAATGCAGCTTCACCCCAGAAGGTTGCGGGAGTTCCAGATTCATCAAGCATAACACGAGCCATTTGTTGAACCGTTATGTTCATCCTTTCCACTACTCCATTTTGCTGAGGAGTCCTAGCTGTAGAGAATTCCCTTATTATTCCATGTTCTTCACAAAAATTGAAAAATTCATTTGAGGTAAACTCCCCACCTCTATCAGACCTGAGGCACTTAATTTTGTGATCTGATTCGTTTTCAACCAAGGCTTTGAAAGATTTGAATTTTTCGAAGGCTTCGTCTTTGTGCTTCATAAGTCCTATCCAAACCATCCTGGAGAAGTCGTCAATGAATAATATAAAGTATTCTTCTCCTCGAGGTGACCTTTTCCTAGATGGACCACATACATCTGTATGGACTAGTTCAAGAGGCCTGCTAGCTGATCCTTCCTTCTTAGGGAAATTAGTTCTGGTTTTCTTACCAAACTGACATGATTTGCATATTGTATTGTCTGGAATTCTGATGTCTGGAATACCACGAACTGCCTGGTATTTGCATGCTTTCCTTATCTATGAAAAGCTTAGATGCTTTAACCTTCGGTGCCATAACTAGTGTTCATCATTCTTTCTCAAATAGAATTGTTGTTGTCCTTCTTCAAATATGTATAAATTATTTGGATTTCTTATGCCTTTGATCACTATTTTTCCTGTATCAAGATCACGAACACTACATCCATTTGATCGAAATATTACCTCAGTTCCTTGATCGCACATCTGACTGACACTCAGTGGATTATGCTTCAAGCCATCAACACACAAAACATTTCCAACCTTGACTTTTTCTTTCAACTGAACAGTGCCTTTTCCTTTTATGACTGCAGGGGTATCATTTCCAAAAGAAACTTTCTTTCCTTTTTCTAAAGCACTATATGATTGAAGTTTTTCTTTATCACCTGTCATATGCTTTGAACATCCACTGTCGATGTACCATTGATTTTCCTGTCCTTCTGCATATAAAGCTATCCCACATCTTTCTAGTTGTGGTTCCTTCATTCTCCATGTTCTGGAATTTGAGGTTTGTTCCTTCTGAGTTGTCTTCTGAAACCTGCTCCTACATTTAGACTCTTCATGACCGAAGTTATTACAAATAGAACATTCAATTTCACTTTCAAGGGCGGAAAAGTTGTTATAGGTCCTTTTCGTGATTCCAGTCATACTTCTTTGTTTTTGAGCTTCTCTAGTCATGATTGTCTTATAGGCAACACATTGAGCTACTTTGTGACCAAAGTTATGGCAAGAGAAACATTGGCCATTAAAGAAACTCCTGCTATTATCAAATCTATCAACCAACCGATTGTAGTTTCTACTGACATCCATTCTTGAGGCAAATTGGGAAGATTTTACCTGTGGCTGGTTGTAGCTTCTGTTTGTCCTTAAGGTAGATTGCCCCCGATTTTCTTGATAGCCTTTGTTCGTTCTTGAGGTAAACTGTCCCTGATTTACCTGATGATTTCTATTAGGCCTTTGCTCGCTCCTCCTTGCTGCATCAAGATAACTTTTGGAGGTGGATGCTTGAGATGCTTCTCCATTATATCCCAGACATGTCTTGATTAGTGGAGAACGCTGCACATTGATAATCTCATCCAGAGTTTCAGATCCTTTAACAAATTTAAGATTAAGAGCTTTTGTTTTCTCAATCTCTTTTCTAAGACCAACAATTTCACATTCCAATTTTGAAAGATGTTTTTCCCTTTCAGTCAGTTGACATTGCAGAGAATCAATAATCACATTTTTCTCTTCTAAGCAAATTTTGAGATTAGAAATCTCTTCATAAAGACCTTCTTCATCTATAGCATCCATGTAATCATCATCTTCAAAAGCCATTAAAAGTTTATAATTATTACCTCGTTCATCTTCGTCACTATTTGAAAGTCCATCACTATCTTCATGAGTGTAATAGATTTTCTTATTTGCATTATGTTTCTTGTTCCATCTAACAGGTTCCTTCCCCTTGTCAATCTTATCCTTATGAGGACATTTGGCAGCATAGTGACCGACTCTTCCACAAGCAAAGCATTTGAAAGGTAACTTACCTCGGAATCGTCCAGCACCCCGTTGAAGGTTTTTGACAAAATTTGATTCTTCTTCTTCTTCTGACACGTGTCCTGACTCATAGTAATCTCCTTTGCCTGAAGCTTTGAAGGCAACTTCTCTCCTGTCTGATGGTCCTCCTTTCCTCATTTCATAAGCATTCAGAATTCTGTGAAGCTGTGACATGGTAAGGTTTCGTAGATTCTCTTTTTCTTCTATTGCAGAAACTTTAGATTCAAACCTAGGGGACAAAGATCTTAGAACCTTTTCAACCACAACAGCCTCTTTTATTTCTTCACCCAAATTTTTCATACAATTAACAATCTCATCTACACGAAGGAAATAGTTAGCCACACTTTCATCGTTGTGCATTATGAGATTTTCATACTGAATTCTGAGAGTTTGAAGTTTTTCTCGTTTTACCTGATCATCTCCTTCATAGCTCAGAACAATCTTGTCCCATATTTCTTTTGCGGATTTATACTGCATAACCTTCACGAATTCTGATTGAGATAGACATCCTAGTAGAGTATTGACAGCCTTTGAATTTGTTTCATATTTCTTCTTCTCAACCGGATCTGTAGGAGTTGCTGATGGAAAAGTGTACCCTATGTCTATGATGTCCCAGACTTTTATACCAATAGATTGAAGATAGGTAGTAACTCTTACCTTCTAATATACGAAGTTTGTCCCATGAAAAATTGGTGGCCTAATAGATGCTTCTCTCTCATAGTTGCTCATGATGATGGATCTTCCTTCAAGCGATCAAGCTTCTTTAGAAGGACCTGCTCCGATACCAATTGTTGGAAATAATACTGAGAGGGGGGGTGAATCAGTATTATCGAATTCTTTTCAATATATCTTCCAAATTTATACTTTAATTTATTATTCAGATATTTATCATTAATTTGTATGTTAGTACCATATAATAATGAGCAAGAACAAGAAAAACAGATAGTCACACCAAAGAACACCAGATATAAGGTGGAAACCCAATGTGGGTGAAAACCACCTGCTACAATATGTCTCTATCTTCTTTCAATTAGAAACTTCTTTTACAATGATTTTGTACTGGTGCAGTCCTTTACCAGTACGCAGGCTGCAACCTGCTGAGAGCTACAACCCTCTCTCGTTTTCCCATCTCTCCTGGAAGGGAGCTACAACCCCCTTAGCTCTTGTAGGTGTTGACCTACTTCTTTTCTTCCAAGGACCACTTTTCATAAATTTTCAAACTGGATCCATGAACATCAAATAATCATCAAGTACATGTGAATCAACCAATCTCCTTTTACAATCACCCAATGAATCAACCAATAAATTCTCAGAATGCAGTAACCAGAAAAGCAATACCAGTAATCTAAACCCAGAACTCTGCAGCAATAGATAAAAGGCAGCCAACAAATATTTTAAGAAAAGTCCGCAACTTCACCAATAGGAACTTGTGATATCTGCAGTTCTTCTGTGTCTGGGTTGCGTAGCTCCGCACTTGCCCCTTCTGCTGCTCTGAGTACCTCCGCACCTACGCCTTTTGCTGCGTTGCGGACCCCCACACCTGTGCCTTCTGCTGTGCTGCGGGCCCCAGCACCTGCACCTTCTGCTGCGCTACGGACCTTCGCACCTGTGCTGTGGATAGCTTGCGGACCTCCGAATAGAACCAATTTATCAATCCTCCAATGTGCCACAGACTGTCAGATCCACAGATCTGATCATGCACCAATGAGATCACGATAGATCCGCCTTACAATTTACAGTATTCACCTTCATTTAGATCTAGCGTTATCAAACCGATCACTTAAAATTTCAAATCTTAAGATATTCAATATTCAAAAAGTGTCTAGCCAAATGATCTCCTTTCCTTTTTATAGGCAAGCCCATACTCAAACCAAGGATCAAAACCATAGAGAATCGATACAAGGGACCCAAAAACCGGGGTTCAATAATTTAGATGCTATACCACGGACCAAAACCATAGGATCATATACGTCGGACTAAATACCATGGACCATTCATAAGAATTCCCACGTGCGCACGCTTCTCTACATTGAAAAGAGTGAAATTGAGGTCCGCACCTTTTGAACTGAGTACCTGCGGGTATGTTCGCACTTCTTGGTCGGGGTACCTACGAGTCTGTAGCTTTTCTTAGGCTCACCTGCGGGTATCTCATTTTCTATGATTTTGAGAGCCTGAACAGAGATCTGCCATTTGAGTGAGTTTCCATCAAGTAAAACACCTGTGCCATAGCGCCAAACCTGAATCATAATGCCAACAGTATTCACCATGATTTTACAAGATAATGTAATTTGTTGAGAGATTCACCACAAAAATTATATATACATATTATATGATTGATAAAATTGCCTTCCATTTTTCCTATGTATCATGGGGATTCACCCATTTATTATAAATATAAATTTAGGTGGGTTTCTTAAAATTGTCCCTTCCTGGGTGGGGTATGTGCCTTGAGAGACAGCGATGATGGTGTCTATAAATCATTGTTTTCGCCAGCATTGTACTTTGATCTTGTGGAGAGATAGAGTTTTTAGTCAAGGCCTTACTATGTTTGTTATGATGCTAAACATATGGGTCACCAATCCAACTCTTGTTATGAGATTTCTTCAGATTGAGAATGTACATGTACCATTTATGAATACCTCCCTAGTTAAGAGGGAGTGTTGAAAAATGTGTAACTAGGTTCGGTCTTCATAAATATGAAATGCACTTTTGATTCTTGAATATTGTAAAATTAAAGAAAAAATATTATTTTGGAGCATGGGTTTCATTCTCAAGGTCTTTTATTTTAGAGGTCAAGCACCCATTGAGTGTTTCTAGGGTTTTTCCTAGGTCAAGAAGTCAAAAGAGTCATTGTCACAAGTTGAAGACCCCATCAGGCACATTGTAACTTGTAAAAAGAATTATTTTGTATTTGAAAGTGTCAAAATACCCTTCAAGACTAAGTCAGTCTAGAAGCTAAGAAGTTGGCCTATTTTGAGGAGCCTCGTCCACTTTAGAAGCCTATATATAGGAGGGAACTCAAACTCCTTTGAATACACATTCACTTATCATCATCTAAGTGAAGGAGAAGCAGAAGAAGGCTAGCGAAGGAGGAGAAGGATAAAGGAAGAAGTGTTTTGGGCTATTTCTCTCCTTATCTATCTCACATGTGTGAAGAAGTAAGGTTAGGGTTTACTTCTTCAAAGTCGAAATTCTCAAATTGCAAGAATAGGATCAAAGTTACTAGAAGAGGAGCCTAATAGGTCAGCTACCATCCCTAGAAAAGGAAGCAAGCCTAGTGAAGCTTCTTGGAGGCCTTGGAAGGCTAAATTTCACTCACACGTGTGGAAGCAATAGCAGTTGCAGGGGTCAAAAATTTCAGACTTGTAGTGGAGGGCAAAATTCTGAAGCTGGGAGGGTCGAAGTTGTGTTGTTGGAAGATATTTTACTGGGTTTGACTTGGACAAAGGAAGAACATAATTAGGAGGGTCGGACTTGAACTTGGAAGGGTATTGGTCTTTGTCTAAAGGTCTTGGAATTCGTCAATTGAAGAAGCTATAAGAAGAGAAGAGATTTACGGGTTTTCCTCTCAAGTGGAGATGTTTTGGCCCTAACTTGCAACCTCTATCCTCTGTTCTTGTGCAAGTCTTTTGTTCTTATTGTTTTGGTAGTTGTTTGATGATAAGAAAAAACATAATAATAAGAGAATAAACTAATAAGTAATAAAAAGTAAAAATATATCACAACTCGTTATCAAGAAAAGAGAAATCATCCTAACTACTGGCCTCTAGATTTCTCAATAGATGGCACCCCATCTGGACTTAGGACCGAGGAGGAGGATTTGAGGGAATTTCCTCAAATTTTGGATGATTCTAGCATCATGGAACTTTTTTACACCTCATCACACCATGACATATAATTTTGAGCCCTAAAAGGGCATGATGCCATCTTGTCTAGAGGTTGCAGCTCACATGTGTGGTTGTTTATAGCTTATTTGGTCACTTAGTTGGTGGGTTCATTTTTAACCCAAGGTTATTTTATATATAACTTGTTTTATGGGCTTCATTAATAAAAAATTAGTTTAGATAGACCTTATATAAATAGAGGTCACCTCATTTATATTTTCATTATCACTTGTGGAACAATTTGGCCTTCTTATAGGATTTTGGCCCAGATGAAAGTGTCTTGTATTCTTGTGGAGATGTGATCTATTGTGGAGATTTTTCTTTTGGAGACATTATCTTGTTGTGGATACATCATTTTGGGGTAATAAAGGATTGTTTCATACATTTATTGTAAGTATTCTATATTGTTGAATATATTTTTAATGCTATTGCATGGAATGGTTGTTGTTAGGGTTTCTATGTGCTTGTTTTATTGAATACTTTTCTATGAAATATTGGAAAAGTATTCTATGGATTACCCTTAAGAATCTATGATAATCCCTTACATGAATCTTCATTTTAAACTCTGTTCAATGATTTAAACCTGTCACAAAATGATAGCTATTGTTTTGAAAACTAGGGTTTTTCTTTCCCTTACTCCATAATAGGGTTTGATTCTTCCATGAGTAGATCTCACTCTAGAATCCATTACCCAAGATCAAGCACTGAAATTTCCACATACATGGTCGAAAATAAATAAATAAGCTTCAAAAAAATCTCTTCAATATCTTCTCCTCCTAAAATTTCAACCCCATAAATTTTGGCCCTAAAATTTTGGCCCTTCAAAGCAAGTCGCTAAGGTTAGGGTTTGAAGTAGAAATCAACTAGGGCTTGGGCATTGAGCTTATTTAAATTTGTTTCACCTTGACAAGATTTAAAACATCAAAATATAGTAATTTTCATGGTTGAAATTGCTTCCCTAGGGCTGACTTCATCAACCCTAGCTAATTCGAGGGCTAGAAAAACCCTAATTTTGCACTAAGGCTTCAACTTGGGGTCATTTTAAGGGTTTTAGATCCTTTTTTCTGATCATAAGAATTTTCATAAGCCTATTTTTTGGTCTTATTTTCCTTTGTAAGAATTTATCATTTCTTATCCCTTAAACCCTAGTCCATAAGTGCATTTGAAAAGTCCCCTGGAGAGTATGTTATTCCTTATTTCACTAGATTAGACCTTGTCCTTAGATGGAGTGCTCTCCTTAAGCCTTTCATAGTTTTCTCCTAAGGTACACTATTCCTTGTCTGGTAATATTGAGCCTTTTCCTTAGTCTTAGTATCTCAGGTAATCCTATTCAAATTTCCTCTATAGGTTCCTTTGAGGATATGCTTCTCCCTATTACATAGAATTGATCCTTATTCTTAGTTTGAGTACCCTATTTGATCCTATTCAATTGTCACCTTTGAACCCTATACCAAGAATATATTATAGGTGACCTAAACTAGGAAGCATCCCTTACGGTGAAAATCCACTAAAGAGTAGTAGGCGGTGTGTTGTGGTGATAATGGGCCTCCACCTCATTGTTAACCATTGGTCTAGTTCTTTTCTTGTGAGAACAACTCACAAAACCTATTATATTTTGAGGAAAAAAATTTGGGATTGTTGTTGGTGATGATACAGGTGGATATCAGTGGCCACCCACCTATTCCACCTAGACCTCCAGTCGGTTTCATTAGTTTCCTTGATTATACCTCAATTTATTATTTTTAGTAGTTTTTTGGGTCCTGAACTCCTGGGGTTGTTTTGACCCCCTAAACAACGTTTTGTTTGAGATCCACATGAAGCCTGTCAAGTATGGGCCCTTCCACAAATCTTGTAGTACTCAAATATATATTTATAACGAGGTATCATACACACCAAACAAAGATCATATGACCAAGTTATGACCCCGAGAAGTTGGCCGCCCAACTAACCCCAATGGGGCCCATAAACTCTTGGTGTTCCATCTCCTAGGGTTAGGTTTTTGGTTATTTATGGTTTCCCTTTGTTGTTAAATAATAAAAAGGCCCTTGAGCCTCATTTTAATATAGTTCATAAGGCATGTAGCTGCCATATCTCTTCTTAGAGATAAGCTTCCATTCCCTAATCTAGTTTATTTCCATTTTGCATGTAAATAATTTTCAGTACTTTGTTATTAATGAATTGAAGTTTTTTTTTGCTGCATCTCTGTGTTTCTGTTTATATGTGTATTTCATTTCATTCCTTTATAAATTTGAATCAAGGGAGGAGTTGAGTCAACCTTCTCATAATCTAAAGTCAATGCTTCATTTTCTTGATTCAGCTCATTCGATATACAAGGATAAATTTGCTCATTTGGTGACTCCATTAAAGGAACAAAGTCCTTGCTTCTTTTAATTTTTTAAATATTTGATGCATACAAGGTGAGGCAAGCACCATTACAAGGGAATTTAAATCTCATCTTGGTGAATCCAACATGAAAAGATTCAACATTTCACTTATATTTGATCTTGATATGTTATTTCTAAGATGGCTGTAGCCACTATACAAGAAGATTATGAATCTGAAGTTCCACTTGATATCCAAGAAGATGAATATATGAAAAAATCCTAAAATAATAATTAGCATGTCGTTGAAGATCAATATGAGGCATTACTATGTGCATTGAATCACGAATGTTATTATAATGAATGGAAGGGCCTCTTATACGTGTTTCATTATGATGATTTTCAGCCTATCAAGGAAGGTGTCACAAATTCCCAAGAAGACTTTGATGGCCATCTAGAGGAGTCTGTTGGTGGCCATGATATAGTAAAAGAAGAGAGTATTATCAACCTCTTGATTCTTTTGAAAAGGGGTTTTTCTTCATGTTTGACCAAGACAACCTTAGATGTGACAGTGAAGATAGTGGTGGAGAAAAAGACTCTTGTTTTTTTCTTGCTTATGATGAAGAAGACCATCAACATAATTTGAAGGAAAAGCTAATTTCCCCACTTGAAGATAAGGGAAAATGGTTCTTCCCAAAGAATGAATATTATTCCTTGCTTTTGACCTTCTATAATGTTTAGGAAGATGTGATTGTTGATGTATTTGAGCCATCCTTACATCTTCTTGTTTTCATCACTCAGTCAAGTTTGGGTCACATAAGTTTTGAACATGATAAGTCGATGTTGGTTGACCCTTTTGAACTCGATTGTTGTAACAAGCAACCAAATAGTCAATGTCTTGTCCTCCAACCATCTTTCTCCTTGTGGCACTCACAACATGTCCTTGGGGACATCAATGAGATTTGTATGCCAAAGATAGTTATTCGGCAAGAATTATTCAAATAGATCATGGATTACTCTATATTTCAACTACAAGAAAGAATTAAAAAGTGTAGGAAAAATGTGGACTCTCCCTTCTCATCTTATGTCCCTTATCATGGTAGAATAATTGATCCATGTACTATTTATTTACCCACCTCCCACCCTTATGACTTAGATATACCATTTGACTATTTTTATGTTTCCTTGTTTATCTTATGATTAAGCATAGAGGTAAGAGGTATGATATAGATCAAATGATATGTTAGCTACATTGGTTATATGACTATACTTATGTGATGTATTGTATCCGAGCATAAATTAAAGTAGATAGTTGCATTGCATTTGTGTGAGAATCTTACTTATTGATTTTATCATTCATTGTAGAGTAGGTTTCATTTAGCTAGATTTTATTTTCTGTATGGATTTTAATATTATTATATAAAACTAAGGTGATAACCAACACCCAATGCACATGCTCCCAAACAAGTTGATTTGAGTGTGCAAGTAGTAGGTGTGTGAGCCTAGGGATTGTTGGATTTCTCATGAATTCCCGGTTCAAGCATATGGATCATGCACTCTATGGTGAACTCATATCCTCTAGTTGGGGCCAGATATTACCCATTAGGGGAATTTTGAGGTCAAAAAAAGGGCCTCAAAACAAAAACAAAAAATGTACTAACAAAAATAAATTGAAAAGATCGAATAGGATTCAAGATGATGATGTCATCCATAGGGGAAGATATTTTAGAGGGAAAAGAAAAAAACTATTTTTTTTAAATAGTATTTTTGGGTTATATCCTCATGGGTTTACTCAAATGTCAAGTGTAGACACTCGTTGGATGCAGAATAAAATTCCACATCTACTGAGTACCCACTCTACATACTTCTAAATAGAACTACATAAAAAATAAATTGAAAATACATGAAAATTGAACATTTTTTTTCCATGTATTTTCAATTTTATTTTCTATGTGGGTCTACCTAGAAGTATGAAAGGTGGGTACTCATTGGATGTGGAATTTTATCTACAATTGACAATTGAGTAAACTTATAAGGAGATTAGCCAAAAATACAACAAAAAATAGTTTCCTTTATTCTTCTTTAAAAATTCATCTCTTATTTTATTATTCTAGCTATTATTTTATTATTTCCCTTAGGAGGCCCATTTTAGACCTCAAAATGACCCTAATGCACCAAAATGGGTAACCACATAAGTGAAAAAATTTCACCTACATTTGACAACCAACTAGATATTCAAATAGCCAGCAACCGCTGACGACCATTATTTAATGATGACATGCCATTTGCATCAACCATATGTCTCTCCCCATCTAAAATACCACATGAATGATGGTGGACTACTATTCAAAAAGTACTTTGATAATTTTGCAATTGGGTGCTTACCCTTGTTTGTTTTTGGCATTTAGTATGGATAAAGGGGTGTTCTAGAAGATTGGTTGATCTTGACTATAAATCTATTTTCTCACCTTACTAGGGGAGGTTAATATTTATCCCTAGTCCATTGAGACCTCCCTTGAGGCCTTAGGGTTAGAATAGGTGCACTACATGGGAAACCTTGATTGAGATATCATGTTCATTATCCTTTACACCATACTTGACACTTTCCATCGCACATTACAAGCCCCATATACCATCTCCATTCTTCTGATCTAACTTTCCATTGGTTCATTGGGATTTTCCACCCATATGTCCACACTCCTTGAGTAGGGTCAAAAAACTATTTACCAACAATTTGATGCTACTAAAAAATGAAAAATAATAACATGGCCAAATAAAAGAAAAAGAAGAAAATCAAAATGCAAAAGATGGTTGGAACATAAGTTAGCACATGGGAAAAATCCTAGCATGAGTTCTACCCTCCTCATTATCCATCACTCAAGTCCTAAGCACATGATTCTCATTTACATCAAAAGGAACCCTTGCATGTACCATCCCCGATAAGCAATGAAATATCTCAAGGGGTGATATAAATTTCGCATCATAAAGAGAAAGCTCTAACCCTTGAGCTATGCACTGAAATACAAAACATTATCAAGAAGAAGTAAAAGGTGCACTAGAGGGGTAGGAAAAAAAATCCAATTAGGGTAACTCATTCCTCCACGATTTCTCCCTCCTTACATTCATACACTCAGGATGTGGACATCCCATTAGATGGTCCCCTTCAACATGACACTTGGCCATGAAGCCTTTTCCCCTCCATTATCATTCATTTACAATAACACCTATTGATTGAGGGGTTGACCTTGGAACTATCACTTCCCATTGAGGGTTGGAAACACCTAATAGGATTGAATAAGCCACCTCTATCAAGGTAGGGAAAACCTTTATGGGACTTCATCTCATTATATGTTGGAAGGTGATCATTATTTGAATTATTAATATGTCCTTAACATTCAAGTTTGGTCCACTTAGATGCATATATTATCTTAGTCTCTAATGGATGGTTATTTTCACTTGAGTTCATGTTTTTTTTTTCAGGTGGTCCATAGCAGCTCAGACCATGTGGGCATCCACTCCATAGGTACCAAATCCTCTTTAGATAGATAAATGGCTTAAAAGATGTAGCATTGAGATATTTGAGCCTCTTGATGACATGAGCAGATGTTGCATGTCCCAAAGCACCCTCAGGATATAAGACATTGGTCTACTTTGACTTAGCATAAAGGATTCTTCATGATGACACCACTACACTCAACATGCCCCCGGGTTGGCCTTAACCAAACCTGATGGGTAGGACTTGATTCAAAGTCGATATGAGGATGGTCTCTCATTGAGATACTTGGGAGGGATTGTTACACTTGGAGAAGCCCTAACGTTGGAGAGAGGAGACCTTGTTATGAAAATTGGAGACCCATGGAGGTGACATGATGGCACCGCAGCTGGACTTGGGACCCTAGAGATGGATTTGAGATGGATTGGATGGATGGATTCATCAAATTTTGGATGATTCTAGCATCATGGCACTTTATCACAACTCATCACACCATGATATGGCATCTAGGGCCCAAAAAGGGCATGACGTTAGTTTTTCTAGAGGTTATGGCTCACATATGTTGTCATTTATGGCTTATTTGGTCACTTATCTAGTGGGTTGCTTTGTAACCCAAGGTTATTTTATGTAAAACTTATTTTAGGGGATTCATTAGTAAAAAATTAGTTGAGGTAGACCTCATATAAATAGAGGTCACCTCAGTTGTCTTTTCATCATCACTTTGGAACAATTTTTCCTCCTTAAAGGATTTTGACCTAGCTGAAAGTGTCTATTCTTGTGGAGATGTGATCTATTATGGAGATTTTTCTTTTGGAGACATTCTCTTATTTCAGAGAAATAATTTTTGGATAATAAAGGATTGGTTTGTGCATTTCTTGTAAATAGTATATATTGTTGAATATATTTTTATGGCGATTGCATGGAATGGTTATTGTTATGGTTTCTATGTGCTAGTTTTATCAAATATTTTTCTATGAAATCTTGGAAAAGTATTGTATGCATTACCCTTAAGAATGTGTGACAATACCTTGAATGAATCTTCCTATTAAGCCCTCTTTAATGATTTTACCCCCTCAGAAAATGATATCTAGGGTTTTGAAAAATAGGATTCTCCTTGCCCTTACTCCATACTAGGGTTTGATTCTTCCATCACTAGATCTCCCTCTAAACTCCATAACGCACGATCAAACATTGGAATTTCCACATAGATGGTCAAAAAAGAAAAAAATAACTTTTTATTCCTTCTCCTCTTAAAATTTTGGCCCTGAAAATATCAGCTTCAAAATTTCAGTTGTTCATGACAAGCTGTTAGGGTTAGGATTTAAACTAGAATTCAACTAGTGCTTGGAATTTGAGTTGATTTGGGTTTGTTTCACCTTGTAAATTTTGAAAACATCAAAATATAACAATTTGCATGGTTGAAATTATTTCCCTATGATTGGCGTCATTAACTCTAAGTAATTATAGGGCTAGGAAAACCTTAATTCTACACTAAGGCTTCAACTTGGGGTCACTTGAAGGCTTTTGGACCCTTTTGTTGATCATACCAGTTTTCATAAGCCTTTTATTAGTATTTTGTGCCTTTGTAAGCCATTATCATTGCTTATCCCTTAAACCCTAGGCCATACGTACTTTTGATAGATCCTTTTGGAGTAAGCCATTATCATTGCTTATCCCTTAAACCCTAGGCCATAAGTTCTTTTGATAGATCCTTTGGAGAGCACGTTATTTGATGTTTCACTTAATTGGACCTTGTCCTTAATTGGAGTGCTCCCCTTGAGCGTTTCATAGGCTACTCCTAAGGTATGTTATTCCTTCTCTAGTAAGATTAATTATTGGGTTTGATTATCTCGGCTAAGACTATTGAAATTTCCTTTATAAGTTTCTTTGAGGGTATGTTTTTCCTTATTACATAGATTTGAGCCTTGTTCCTAGTATGAATACATTTTCGAAGTCTATTTAATTGTCACATTTAAGCCCTATACCAAGAATATCCTCTAGGTGACCTAAACTAGGAAGCCTTTGTTGTGATGAAAATCCACTAAAGAGAAGGAGGTGGTGTGTTGTGGGGACAGTGGGACTCCACCTCATAGTTGTCCCTTGGTATAGTTCTTGTCTTGTGAGCTCCCCTCACAAGACCTACTAGATTTTGAGGAAACATTTTTGGCATTGAGGTCAGGGAGGAGTTGAGTCAAGCTCCTCATAATCCAAAGTCTAAGCTTCATTTCATTAATTGAGCTTATCCCATAGATAAGGATAAATCTGCTCATATGGTGACTCCATTAAAATAACAAAGTCCTTGTTTCCTTTAATATTTTAAAGACTTGATGTTTGTCAGGTGAGGCAAGCACCATTCCAAAGTAATTTTGAGCTCACCTTGGCAGCTCCATCATGAAATGATTTAACATTTTACTTATATTCAATCTTGAAGTGTTATAGCTAAGATGGCTACAACCACCATACAGGAAAAATGTGAATTTGAAGTTCCCTATGACAACCAAGAAGAAGAAAGTACCACAGAATCTCAAAATAATAATGAGCATGTTGTTGAAGATCAATACGAGGTATTCCTAAGTGCAGAAAATCATGAATGATATCTTAATGAATGGAAGGACCTCTTCTACATTTTTCATTATGATGATTTTTAGCCTGTCAAGGAAGGTATCACAAATGTCCAAGAGAAGTTTGATGCCCATCTAGAGGAGTCTCTTGGCAGTCATGATATAATAAAAGTTGAAGAGTATTGTCAACCCATTTATTCCTCTTAAAAGCGGATTTTCTTCATGTTTGACCAAGACATCCCTAGATGTAGCATTTAGGACAATGGCTGAGAAAAAGAGGCATTCAAAGTTTTAAATGTATTTTTTAGGTACAAGTTTATTTTTCTATGATTTCCAAGGTTTTTAGGCATGAAATGATGCTTATTGTACTTTGCCATTTTTTGGCTTTAGCTGGTTTTCCATGTTGATGGTTTTCTCCAAATGTTTTTGGCAATACCATGCTTTGCAACATCGTAACCAAACTGTTGAATTTTTGTAACTATGGTTGGTATTCATTATTATTATTTTTATCTATAAAGCATGTTCTTCATGCTTTGGTCGAAAAAGAAAAAAGAGAAAATACAAAAGCATGTTCTTCATGCTCGTTTCAAAAGAAGAAATTTGAATTTATGAAAATTTGAACTTTTGGCTCCAAAAGTAGCCAAGTTGGCCCAATTATGAAAGGCCTCGTCCTAAGAGCACCAACTCGCATATATTTTGTTTTATGATAAATTCAAATGGTCTATAATAGGAAGAAAAGGTAAGAGTGGGACGAAGAAGCAAGGATCGTGATCTCTCAAGGAAGGAATTCAGATTTCTAAGGAAAAATGAAGACTCTAAGAAGCAGGATGAAGAATTCTAAGGAAAGAAGCAGGTCAAATAGTCTTAGAATAATGGTGTATGTATCTATGTGTTGGATCAAATTCATGTAAAGGAGTTGAATTCTATCTATGTTATGAAGGTCAAGTCTATGTGCTAGATTAGACCTTTGTGAGGAAAATGAATCTTTGTGGAAATACCATGTTTTATGAAAGGGAGAAGGCCTTATTCTAAGCATACCTAATCTGACTCAGACTTTGTGGACTGACAACTTGACTAGTAGGATGGACCAGGTTTGACCTAGTGTTTAACTTAGATGTATCTCTGTTGAAGTGAATAATTTATCTAAGGAAAAGGTTGTTGCGTTTTCCCCCATGTGGATTTTCCCAGGGTAAATTCTTGTGTTCTTGTGTTATTGTCTCTTTATGATCCTATTGTAATATATGTTATATTATTTATGTTTTTTTTGTAATTTCTTAACGACATAATCATGTATAAAAATGTCTAAAAGAATTAAATTCATTAGAAGTAATTATCAGAATAAAAGACCCTATGAAAAATCAACATGGTATCAGAGCTTATGGTGAAAGAGAAACCCTAGAAAGGAAGTCATATTTGTCTCAATAAATCCCTAGCTCAAGATATGCATTTCAAAATAATTTTTCCTTCAGGAATATTGAGTTATATTTCTTAATAGGTCGATATCCCTAGACATTGAAGAGGCTAAAACCAATTGGAGAAGAATGTTTAGAAACCAAGCATAGGGTAGATAAGGCTTGATTATTCTTACTTGATAATTACTTGTGAGTTTTTAATGTCTTATTATTACTTCTCAAGTGTTCTTCATCAAGTAATTATACAAATGTTCAATCTTTCAAGAAAACAAAGAGAAAACCAAAATTAGGCTCGAAGCCAAGGAAAAACCCCACAAGGGGAAAACCCAACAATAATTCTCTTATAGAATTAGGCCAAATGATATATCAAAGACCTAAGACCAAAAAATTCCACGAAAACATCAAGTCCAACCCTCCTCCAAGTCACATCCAAGAATCAAAGTCGACACATGTCAAACCTACTCCAAATCTAGTCTTCTTCCTAAAATTTTGGTCCTCTTTTGGTCAACATCCTGAAATTTCGGGTTTGTAACAGATGGGCCAAAAATATGTTTGTACATGCCTAAGAATCTTGTCCTTATTCACAGAATTTATCCTCCACATGTGCTAGATTCGCTCTTCTTTCATTCAACTTCCTTTATGCTTTGCTAGTTAGGTCGGATATGTCCTATCTATATATATATATATATATATATATAGAGAGAGAGAGAGAGAGAGAGAGATATATATATATATATAGAGAGATATATATATATATATATATATATATATATATAGAGAGAGAGAGAGAGAGAGAGATGTGTGTGTGTGTGTGTGTGTTTGTCTAAGAGATCGAATAGGTGGCCCTTGGAGGCCTAGGCCGACTTGTCCCAAGGAGGGTCAACTTTCTCATTTGGTGGAATTTGAATCAAACAAAAATTCAAATTAATTTTTCTTACAAATGTCCAAAAGGGACATGACTCAAATATATTTTCTTTTGACTCATAATAATTTCTTTTTTACTATTTTTTACTCTATAATCATGAAGAACATGCTTTGAACAAAATAAAAAATAATAATGAATACAACAAAGACATAAATAATATATTTACGTTAAATTATGAAGATCAACACTAGTTACAATTGCAGCAAAGAAGACCTCAGAAGATAATTGCATGGATCCAAAAGATTTCGGAAAAACTTGATCAAGATTAAAGCATAAATTCCATCTAGAAGGTTGTTTTATATCCTTAATAGATCGAGGACCTGTGTTAGGTCCCTATAATACTAGTGTATACCCCTTATTATTATTGTTATGTCCCATGCAACACCCATATTTTTATTGTTGTGCCCCATATAATCCCACTTTTGTTATTGTTGTGCCCTTACATTATTATTGTTATGTAGGCCTTAATTATATTGTGACCCTTTAGACTCTTATATATACAAAGGAGGCCTTATCATTTGTATCATCCAAGAATCATTCATTTATTTGAAATAAAAAGAGGTTTCCCCCTCGAAGAGGCTTGTTTTCAAGTTGTTGATCTATCTTTTCTTCTATTTTCTGATCTGGTTACATAACATTTGGTATCAAAGCTTTGAATCATAGGGTTTTGCTTCTTCAAATAGATCATCATGTAATGTTCGCTATAACAATTTTTATAAAAAAACACTATACAAATCCTCATAAGCTGAAATTTCAACCACGTAGAGTAGAAAGTTCGTTGAACCTTGAGTAAAAATTTCAGATATTCTTTCACTATATTTTTGGAGATATGGTCCAAATAAGTTAGGGTTTCTGCATTCTCTAGGATTTAGTCTAAACTAGGTGTTACAAGAAAAATCGTCATAACTTTCCTTTCGTGAATTGGATTTGAATTTCGTAAAAAGTGATTATAGTTTGTCATGTATCAATTTCAGGGCCAAAGGTTGAAACAATCACAATTGGCATCTTGTACAAGTTTTCTCTACTAAACCAGTCCATAATCAGGTCATCATGCGAGATTTGGCATAAATTTGTTTGGAAGAATCAAATCTTGGTCTGACTTGTGGCGTTGGAAATAAGAGTTAGAGGGTTGAATTTAAGACTTTGGGAGGCCGAAATTATAGAGATAAAACAATTTCAAAAAGAAAGAAAAAAAAAGGTGTGTATTTATTTCAAATTTGCATAAGTTTTGTTTTAAAAATAAATCTGAAGTAATTCAGAAGGCATAGTAAAGCATAGATATCATAATTTAGTTCCAATATGCCTCGGAACAAAAAAAATGGATACTCCTAGTAAGAAACTAGAAATCTCTACTATGAAGCATGAAAAAGAGGTAGAAATGCAACATGAAATATCAAAATTACGAGACCAAGTGCAACGAATTTCACTCTTGCAAAGAGTAACCAAAAATGAATTGGAAAAGATTATGAATGTTAAGATGGATGGTTTAAAAGGGAATATGGATGGTTTAGAATAATAATAAAAAAATGGACATGGAAGGTTTGAAGGATGGCTTAGAAACAAAAATGGAAGGTTTGAAGGATGGTTTAAAAGTGAAAATGGGAGGTTTGAAGGAAGGTTTGACAAAGTTACTACAATAAATGTTTCCTAATGGCAATAAGGTTTTCCATGAAACTCATGATGAGTGTTATCACTCAAGAAAAAATTTTAAATTGTTCACATCAGTTCGATTGTTTGTCAAAGGGTTGGTGTCAATTTTGGGTCTAGTCTTTTCATCTGGTTTTAGAGTCTAAATAGTTTGAATAGGAGTCTTGTTAAGAGTATTGTTGGTATGTATAAAGGGGTCAATTCTCTGTCTTAGTCTATCATTGGTCTCACATCTCACATGGATATCATATGTCCAAACTCGTTTCAAAGCTGAAATTGTCTAGGTGATTTCGTAGCGCCTGTAATCATTTTAAAGTGGTTTCGCAGCACATAAATCCCTTTATCAGTTTCGCAGCGCAACATGTTTTAGGTGATTTTGTAGCGCATAATTCATATTTTGCACTGGCTGCGCTACGAAATTGGGGATTTGTTCGAATTCATAACCATTCTTTCACAGCTGTCATATCCATCAACAGTTGTCAGCCTATACACTTCGTCTATCATATCCGATAGTGCTGTAGTGTTAGCTACAATCAATGTGTTTCTTCACTTAACAATTTCCATGGCTGATGTGCACCAGCAGGTGTATGAACGAATCAAGGCTCCTTTGCTCACTCTGGTGAGTTCAGGAAGCCCAGAACAGTCATATGCAGTCTTGAGCCATCTACATCTGTTGGTGACACGTGCTTCAATACTGTTTTCATCAGATTATAAGCATTTTTATTGTCGCTACAGTGACCCTTCATATGTGAAGAAATTGAAGCTTGAGATGCTTACAGCCGTGGCAAATGAGAGTAATACATATGATATTGTGACGGAGCTCAGTGAATATGCTGCAAATGTTGATGTAGCCATTGCAAGAGAGTCTGTCCGAGCAGTTGGAAAAATTGCATTGCAGCAATATGATGTCAATGCCATTGTTGACCGCCTTCTTCAGTTCCTAGAGATGGAAAAGGATTATGTCACTGCAGAAACTCTGGTTCTCGTGAAAGACCTTCCAAGGAAGTATCCGCAGTGGATCCTGCATCATCAATTGGGAGCACTGTGATGGGGTCTACTGATGGTAAATTTGAGCATGGTTATCTCATTACTGTGATGGTTGGTACAAGGAAAATGAAAGGTGTGTTGTACCATATACCTCCCACTGGTGCCAGACCACAAGGTGCATCTGTATCGACCTCTATGAATAACATCATAACTGGCGCTGAAGCTTTACAAATTGAGAATCAAATTGGTCGTCGGCGTAAGAAAAAAGAGATGTCACGGAAGGATCCAAATACACCAAGGCAAAACAGAAGCGGCTACACCTTTTTCTTTGCTGAACAGCGAGCCAAGTTGAAGTCAACTGAACCTGATAAGAACAGAGAAATCAGCAAAATGATTGGTGATTTGTGGAATCACCTTCCAGAAGACAAGAAATCACATTATCAAGAAAGAGGCCTACAGGATAAGAAGCGCTATAAAAGAGAAATGCGTGAATACAGGGAAAGGATCAGATTAAATGGGGAACAGGTTGTTGATGGAGCAAATCTCCATCAAACTGGCATGCACTTGGGAAGAAATGACAATGTTACAAAGAATGATTTGCAGGAACTATGGTCTCTTCTGAACTTGCTTCTACCTGAGGTATTTGACAATCGCAAAGCTTTCCATGACTGGTTCTCAAAACCCTTTCAAAAGGACGGGCCTTCTTCCCAATCCCCTGAAGACGATTGGCTTGAAACTGAGAAGAAAGTGATTATAATTCACAGATTGCACCAGATATTGGAACCTTTTATGCTTCGTCGTCGGGTTGAAGATGTAGAGGGATCACTACCACAGAAGGTTTCAGTGATATTGAAATGTAAAATGTCAGCCCTTCAAGGTGCTATTTATGATTGGATCAAAGCAACAGGCAGTATTAGGCTTGATCCCCAGATGGAGGCCAGGAGAGTATTGGGCAATTCCAAAAGACAGATTAGAGCATATGTTCCACTGCAGAACAGGTGTATGGAGCTGCGAAAGGTTTGCAACCATCCTTTACTAAGTTATCCTTACCTTATGGACTATTCTAATGAGTATGTTGTACGATCATGTGGAAAACTTTGGGTTCTGGATAGAGTTCTCATCAAACTCCACAAAGCAGGACATCGTGTCCTCCTTTTCAGTACAATGACAAAGTTGCTGGATATATTGGAAGATTACCTGCAATGGCGCCGTCTTCATTATAGAAGGATTGATGGAACAACTAACTTAGATGATAGAGAATCGGCTATTCATGATTTTAATAAGCCTGGTTCTGAATGTTTCCTATTCTTACTTAGTATCCGTGCAGCAAGAAGGGGTTTGAAACTTCAATCAGTAGACACAGTGGTCATATATGATCCTGACCCAAACCAAAAAAAAAATGAAGAGCAGGCTGTAGCTAGGGCTCATCATAATTGTGCCAAATGTTGTCATGGTTAACTGGAGGAGTGAGTTACATAATTGGCTTCCTACATTATCTTGTATTTATTATGTTGGTGGGAAAGATCAACGTACAAAATGGTATTCTCAGGAAGTTGCTGCAATGAAGTTTAATGTACTGGTCACTACATATGAGTCTGTTATGCGAGATCGGGCAAAGCTTTCTAAAGTAGACTGGAAATATATCATAATCGATGAGGCACAGCGCATGAAAGACAGAGTCATATGATGGACTATTAAGATATCTCCCTGTGATTTATGAGGGCAACCTTGCTAAACTTGAACAAATATTGGAAATAATGGTAGAAGCCGCAAAGCTTTCATTGAAGCAGAATTCAATGCCAGTCAGCACACATGTACATGGAAAGGCTTACAACACACGAAGTACGTGGCACTCATTACTAATTCAAGAAAATCAACGTGGCTAATTACTTCCGAATAATTTTAAGGAAACCAAAAGCATAGTACCGGGGCAGTTTCCTGTTTCTCAGCAGAGGTAAAAGGATACGACATTAAAGGCCAGCAAGCAACTACAGACACCTATCACAACCAAACTAAAAGAGACCACTTGTCAGAGAATGAGCCTGTTTTCTCCTTTTTCTCGTAGGAGCACCATCTTAATTTTAATAAATGCTATGTTCAGCATGATGTCGAATTAGAATCCTAATTGTTTTAGGTTTCTAGAGCTGTCAATTTGTAGTCTGTTGTATTTATTAGTTAGTTTAAAATGTTAGTAGCTGTCATCATAGGCAGAATTGGAGTTACCCTCACGCTGGAGGAGGAACCTCAGTTAGGTAGAAGAGCTCTATATATAGCTGAAACAACAATGTAATAAGGGTTGGAAATTTGATGAACAAAGCTTGTATTTGGCTTATGTAGAAACTCACTTTTAGTAATATAATTTGGTTTTACTTCTCAGGATTCATGAAGGATTTCTATGTTCAGAATGTATGATCTTGTCCTTTACTTAATCTTTACAGTTGTATAGATGTACAATCACTCAGAATTCACTGATTGTGCTCTGATTTCCTGTGTGCATTTATAAACTGTGGTTCCATATGAGTTGTGTTCTGAATATTCAAATGCTACGTGCCCTGACTTCTATGTAAATTCAAGATCATTGTTTATTAAGGTGTTGTTGACTCCATAGGCCCAATGGATACTTGTTTAATGTATTTCCAGCAGTCATATTTGTCATAGTTATTCTACAAGAGTTAGCCATCTTACTTTAAATCAAAATCATTAATACATCCAGAGAGAGCCCTCTCAGGTTGAGGAGGCTAAGCCTCAGCCTAAAGTAGGTTTGAAATAGTTACTTGAAGTCTTCCTGGTCTGCAGCCTTCCAGGGCCTGATTTTGAGATAACAATGAGAACAAAAATAATGTGAATCGTGATTTTAGAGACTCTAGCTTTGGGTTTAATACCAACCATATTCCAAAGATAGATATGAGGATGTTTGACGGCAAGGATCCAGTGACATGAATACCACAAAAGGAGCAATTATTTGATATATATGATGTGCAATACATACAAAATGTACACATTGCATTTTTATGTTTAGAACCCAATCAGTTTGTGTGGTATGGTTAGATTTGCTCTCATAAATCTCTTGTAACTTGGTAAAATTTTACAGAGGAATTGATAACACATTATGACAATACAAAGAGCACATTGAGGACTAACAAAGATTGCATATCAAGGTAAATGATGCTCCTATTGGAGCATATGATTAATGTCTTCATAGGGAATTTAAAGGATAATATCTAACATTGTGTTCACCTTTGGGAACCTAAGTCATTGGAGAATGCATTTAAGGTGGCAAGAAAAGTCGAAAGAAAATTTATGGCAACAAGGAGGCCTGCCACTCATTACGATAAACATGGAAGTGTTGTCTCTCCTAACCTTCCATCACCTACAAGGTTGACACTACAACAACTGGAGGAAATATAAATTTTTCAGGGAAATGCCATAATATCAATCTAACCATGGGGGAATATGTATTGAATAGTCCAATGATTTCCATTCCAATGGGTGGTGCTGATGTTGTATTAGGATTCCAATGGTTACAACCTTTGGAGATGATAACTTTTAATTTTCAAGAACTTTTTTTCAATTTGCGAAGGAAGGGAAATTGAATTAAGGGGTATTGTTGGAAACCTAGTAATATTATCAACTCTAATGGCATGAAAAATATTTTAAAGAAGAACAAAGAGGTGTAATTGCACAATTATGCTCACTAGATGTTCAAACATATAAGTCTCCTATTTCCCCATATCTCCAGAAATCCCTTGAAAATCATTCCAAGGTATTTGAGACTCCCAAGGGTTTCCCACCTATTGGTGTTCATGATCATGTTATTCACTTGATTTTAGGAAGTATTCCTCCAAGCATCATACCTTACAGATATCCCTATGCCAAAAAGAGTGAAATTAAATGTAAGGCTGCAAAAATGCTAAAGGCTAGTATAATTCAACCTAGCCAAAGTTGTTTCTCTGCTCCAGTAGTATTGGTACATAAGAAAGTTGGATCATGGTGTATGTGTCTAGGTTATAGGGAGCTAAAAAAAATCACTGTTAAAGATAAATTTCGCGTTCCTATAATTGATGAATTGTTGGATGAATTACTTGTAGCTATTTACTTCACCAAGATGGATCTTCGTTCAAGATATGATCAAATTAGAATGAAGGCTAAAGACATTCTAAAAACAACATTCATAACTCATGATGGTCATTATGAATTTTTGTTCATGCGTTTTGGATTTACTAATGCACCTTCCACATTTCAAGGTTTGATGAATTCCATTTTCAAACCCTTCCTTAGAAAATTTGTGTCAGCATTTTTTATGATATACTAATCTATAGAAAGTCTTGGAAGGATCATGTTCCACATGTTGATAGGGTGCTCAAACTATTGAACAAGAAACAATCGTATGCAAAAACCTCCAAATGTTTCTTTGGGGTACATGAGGTAGAATATTTGGGTCATATTGTGTCTCATGAGGGTGTTAAGGTAGACCATAACAAAATTAAAGCCATCAAGGAATGGAAAATGTAACATCCTCCTCCCACATCTAACCAAGTAACCGAACAACCTACATAAACATGTGACGAGAAGTTACTATGATATGATTCGACTCCCTATGTGTCAGTTAAGGAAGTGGAACTGGAAAAACACATCACACAGACCTTCCACATCAGCAACAGAACTCCCAGGAGCCATCCCAAGCACTCAGGTAACCAACCCCTTAGACCAAATGAATTTTTAGTGCATCAAACCCCTGGACACTCCCTTGATATGGACAAGGGTGCATCTGGGAGGCTCCAGACACTCCCACAACAATGGTAAGGGAGCTTTCGAGGAATTTTTTCCCAAGTGTTGTGCCTGCGTCTCCAGGATTTGTGCCACTCTTTTCAGCCCAGTTCACTACTCAGAACTCCATGACACTTTCAGAATTGAAATATAACAATAAAATAATGATACAAATTCAATTACTTGAACAAGGACTTGACTAGACCCCTACTAGCCATGACAACCATTTCTTCAAACATGTCACAAATATGTAATCTATAAGTTTAAACAAAAAATCTGAGCATAGGGTCTCATACTTATCTGAGAATCACTAAGAAGCATTGCTCCCTTATATCATTAACTGCATTATCATCTATTAGGTCATAGATACATTTTTCATCCATTTATAAATCAAAACATGAGGAGAGTCATACATCCTCACTGTCATAATACATGCTTATAACCAGCATAATAACAACAGAAATATCAAGGATACATTAGCCATAAAATCCACATATAATCCAATACATTTACACATAAGATACTAAGGAGAGAACCTCTTATTAATGAATGCAAAATCCAACCCGGTATGAGACTACCACGTTCCACCCTAACATAGATTAACTAAGCCAAATCTCTCTTTAGCCAGTCACCCCCATGCCATATTCCAAGCATGAATGTGGGACTCAAACCAAAATAATCAACCGAGGCGTCCCGAGGCTAAAACACCTCACCCTCATCAATAGAAACTAGGCTTTACTGCAATCCACACCAGGTCACTAGGCTAAAACAATAAACATGTCATAACAAGCTTTACCATGATCTCCACCAGATCACTAGGCCAAAACAATCATGGATGCCACTAGATTTCTCCACCTACATCGTGAGGAATTTTCATGTCTCATAGTCTCTGTTAGTGCTTGAAATTTCACCTCAGGCTGAGAAAGGTAAAACCTCAAGGCAACATCAAACCATTTAACCTCGTAGCCAGCCCTACGGGGCAGGAGAAGGCTCTCTCCGGTCTATCTTGGTAAAATCTTCAATAGATGAGATGACCAATAAGGTAACACTGATATTAGGCTAGTAAACTGATCAAAAAGGTTGATTTAGGGTTTTTAGGGTTTTTGGTGGAAAATTGAGGGGATGGCAATTTTGGGTGCGGGGATTGGACACAGTTTCTGCAGGGGGTTCTTTGGGGCGAGGTAGGAGACTGTATTGATGCCTTTGATTGAGGTGGATGGTCAGAAATGACAGGTGAGGAACCAAGGAGAGCAAACAATAACTTTGAATTCCCCTTAGACAGTAGAAAACATTGAAATTAAACAAATTTAAAAGCAGAGCATGGCAAGCATGAATTCTTACTTTAACACTTCATTTGTTTAATGTGCAGAAGTAAAGAAAGGAAATGATTTCACATAACACACTTACAAGAACATTGAGAAATACACCATCAACACATGAGTCCACAAGAATCCCAAAAAGGACTGCAAAACCCTGGTCTTCCTTAGCCAAAAATTGCAGAGATACAGTGAAATAATACAATGGTAGCTTCTCCCTCAAGAGTCAAACCATGAAAATGAGCAAGAAAGTACATAATATAGATGATCTAACCTTTTTCCCTGCCTCCAGGGGTCGAGCTCACTATCCTAGGAGCTGTTTCAACCACTTCTAAACTAAGCACTACAAACTAGGCAGTCAAAACAACTTGCCTCTATAAGCTAGGAAACCAATTCATTCATTTAATATTTACCCTTTTCATGAATGAATCTTCTAGAAATGTTACATAAGAGTAAAAGTGTCTAAAAAGTACAATAATTACATCAAAGAGGATCACAATTCATCCCAAAAAGTCAAACTGGGTCAAACTGTGCTTTTCCGAGCTGTACAGCGCATTTTTGGAAAAATCTGCCTGACAGGTCGCGCGCCCCTGCCTGACGGGTCACGCGCCTTTGGAGCCATCTTTGGGGCACTTGCAGGTGGCCAAATTGAGCAAACGTAGGCTTGTTGGAAAGTTCTGTGAGTCTACTTTCCAACCCAACTGGAATTTCTGAATTTGGAGTTCATTTTCCCTGTCAAAAATCAAATCTCCCAAGACTGCTTTCTGCAATTCAAAAAAGTGGCAGAAAGTCAATTTTTACTAGTTTTTTGACTTTCTGGAGGCCCAAAACTTCACCAAATCTCAAGTCCATCCATGAGCATATGTAACTTTGCATGACAAATCTAGAAATGCTGAGTTTTGGTCAAAAGGAGTTGCCCTGATGTAGGGTCGCGCGGGGGGTGAGACCCATTAATGGGAAAAACCTGCAAATTGCCAAAAAATGCCAAAATTCACCCAAAATTCTCAAAATTTCTTGGGATTTGTGCTGTGGCTAGGCTATTTAGTGCCTTGATCCTTGAGTGAAGCCTCAGCCAAGATACGGAGGGGATTGGGCCTCTTTCTCCGTTTCAGTGCCTCGGTCAACCGCCTTTGAAACATTTTCATCTTTGCCTTGCACACATGCATTCTTGCCCAGTAATGGTTCTTCATGTTCCTCAGCAATTTCTTCTCTTGGTTGGCCTTAGCCAACAACCTCTCCAAGTGTGCATTTACCCAGATGGGCATGGACTCTCGGTCAGTAGGCAATGGGTCACCGGGTCTTCTTCGGTTCAAGATTCGGTCACTATGAATCCTCCACAGCTCATCAAGTGCTTTCTCATCCTCCAATTGTTTGTTGCACTGCTCCAGGTATGAGATTGTCCATTGTGCACCTTCTAGTCTCTTTTGCAATACCTCATTTTCAGCTCTAAGGTGCTGAATGACCTCCTTTGCCTCATGGCTTGGAGAAAAGGCCTCAAGGTCAACAAGCTCAATATCTGGAACTCCTGATGGCCCCTCATCAATCTTGGGCTGCTTTCCCCTCTGTGCTGCCTGTGCTGCTGAAGAGATCGAGGCCCCTTCCACCTGATGTGGAGATAACACTCGCTGAGCTGATGATGAAGGCGAGACCCCTTCCACCTGCTGTGGAGATAGTACTCGCCGAGCTGCTGCAAATAAGGCCCTCGGGCCTTTCTGATAGGTAACCAGAGGTGAGGAGCTGACATGTCTAGTGACAGGGATGTCATGCTGCTGGGATGGTCCTCCCTCCTCGTGAACAACCTCAGGATGTGGCGAGGGTGGTGCTGTGAAAGACTCACGAGAGATGAACTCCTCCCATGAGATGCCCTGCTGAGCCAACTGATGCAATACTACAAGCTGAATCAAACCATAATGGTACAGGCTCCTATACTGCTGTGTCGGGCTCTTCCTCTGCAACATGGGCACCATCCTCTGAATGTTCTGATAGAAGAAAACAGGGATGGTCATCATCCTCACTCGGGTGAAGTGCATCAAGAGGCGAATATGATATGAATATACCTATGAAAATCTGCCCTCACAGGTAAAATAGTGCATGATGAGCCTCATCATGGGAGCATACTCGCTCCTGAGAAACCTGAATGGAAACACACCTGCCAAATGTCTCATGAATGGTGGCCGGACAAAGGCTCAAAGTGAACATTATCCAACACCTTGCGCTTATTCCACACCTCCCCAACATTAGGTACCCTGTGGCATGTGATATCACCTCGGGTGTCAATGTAAAGTTCACCCCCGCAAGGTTGACATGTCCATCATGTAAGTGTAAAACAAATAGGCGCGCCAACTCTCTGTGGTGCTGAATCCGTGAGATCCTCTCACAAAAATCATAGCAAGACATATACTGAAAACATGTGACTGCCATAAGACAAGCCTGTAACTCTGCTAAAGAGGTGGGCTCCTCTCTCTTATGATGTCCACCCTTACCACCCTTATGAGGCCTCCTCTGTACCTCAATCTCTGAAGCTGATGACTGGTCATCACTCTGCTCATAGGTTTCGGTTTCTGACATTGTTTAAGGAGCAGAGTGGACAAAATGTACTGCTGCTTCTGCTTTATAAAATGCTGATTTATATGTTGTTTCAAGGGGACAAGGAACATGAGGGAAATGTTAGGGGAGGGACATTTTTACAAGGAAAATGGGAATACATGTATACAACAGGGATTTTAGGGAAAAACACTGCAAACATCACTGCATATGCATCATCAAATTCATATGTTTACATGGGCATTATGAGGGGTAGGGTTTAGGGCTTGATTTTTATTTTTTTAGGGAAAATGGGTAGGGTTTATTTTATTTACAAATTTAAAAGGGAAATTTATATGGACATACAGGGAAAATGAAATGGGAATGAGGAAAAATGAATACAAGTGAAAAAACCATTGAAACAGCAACAAACCCTAGCAAATTTTTACAAATTTACATACAGCCGTATGGAGCGTTCTCTTGCACAATTTGATCATTAAAAACACAATCATGATGACCTTCAAACATAACCAGCAATCATTTCCAAGTTTGGAGACCCTACCTCGAGCAATTTGATGATTTTGCGGGTGCTTGAACAAATTTGCAAAGGGTTTGGAAGAGAGGTCGCTGACGGGTCGCGCGCCTCACCCAACGGGTCGCGCGGGCCTGATGGGTCGCGCCCGTTATAAAAATGCACTGCAGGAAGCCTTCTGACGAGTCACGCGCACCTGAGGGGTCGCGCGCCTGTCAATCGCCCGAATTCGCTCAACTTTCACTCCTTTCACTTAATCACTCGCCCAACTCTCTTGCAAGTGTCTTGGATGCACAATGAGAGTAAAAGGAGGGAGATTGGGTCTTTATAGGTTTCATTTGAATAAATTTCATGTTCAAACCCACTTTCTAATGTTTTCTCTTTGACACTTTATAAAACTGACTTTTTGGTTTCCTTTATCCTGAAATTTGACTCATTTAGTGCTTTGGCTTGATTCTTTTTGCAGGGAGATCATCTGAGGGATCTTGGCAAGGGGACCAGGGTTGCATACTGTCCACTGAAGTCTTTTGAAATTTCATCACTCTTTACAAAAAATTTGAAAAATGACCTTGGCTTTAAAAACAGAGTTTTTAAATCCAAGGTGAAAATTAACTGTACAAGATAAAACATTTCAAAGAAACATCCCTCTGGCTTGCTGAACACTTATTGACCTTTAGAAACATGACCTTGTAGATATACTTGACCAAAACCCTAGACCTAGGAATTTGACCTCAAGACAAGACAAGACAAGCTTGAAAGAGCTTAATGACTGAAATGATCTGATCCAGCAATGCCAAGAGGGGTATAAACACACCAGCTCCTCCATCAGGGTTATGGCATGCCTAATGGGATGCAAAACTTGACACTGATGAGACACCTACCTATGAAAATGCAAAGAGTTTTGATCGCTGATGGAGGGCTCAAGACCGACTCTAACAGTCTCTAAGCTTTACCACAATCCACAGTCCGATCCAGGGATCACTAGGCCATAACCGTGTTGGAAATAGAGAGAGGGGGGTGAATTAGTGTTTCTTTTAAATTGATATTTTTACTAGTTAATCAATTATATTTAGAACACAAAATGAACAATAGGAATAGTTATTTTATTAATATAATATTTACAATAAATCAGGTACAATATATATAGGGCTCCAACCCATTTCCAAGCACCAACTTGGTCTTTTGTGAGGCTCCAACCTCTAGGGAACCAACCTTGTCTTTTCAAGGCACCAACCTTGGATTTAGGAGCACCAACTCCAAGGACACCAATCCTTTCAATTCTAAGGCACCAACCCCAAGGGCTTCGACCCTATCTTTTCAAGGCACCAACCCTCTCTTGTTCAAGGCTCCAACCTTCAGGGCACCAAACCTCTAGGTTTCGACCCACTACTATATTTTGTCTAGATATGTTTGATAGTAATTCTCTACTCCCAAAATCATCTTCACTGAATTCTGTCAACCTACAACATCACTACTATATTCATGACAACCTGTCTCCATGTGAAGGAGTCTTCACAACTCTTCATATTGCCCAAACAAGGTCTGCAGAAGTTACCTCATGATGATTTTAAATAGCCATCATGATTTCCAATAATGTCTCCAAGATATGCTGATTCTTTTCAACATGATATCTTTGATAGGTTGCGCTAAGCCCTCAATGTCTTCACAAAGATAATTATTTGTTTTCAACCCTTTGTTCTTTACTATTGTGGTAACTGTTTCAGGAGTGACTGCTTCTCACTGTTCTTACTGTCGTGATATCTTACTTCCAAGAAACAAACTCACAAACGCTTCAATGCTGGTGCTGTCTACTGCTCCCTTCAAACAATGACAAATGAAACTTTATTTTCCCTTCATAGAACTATTTTGTACTTGATTAATTCATCACAGGTCCGAGCCTTTCAAAGAATAACCCAATCAATAGAATTGCTTGTCCTTTGGCTTCTTTCCTGTTGGACCTTCGGCTTTCTTCCTTCTTGCTTGATCTTTAGCTTCCTTTGTTCCTTCAAGTTCATGAGTTGTGAAATGTTACTTCTTCTCTCTGTAATTAACGCCCGAATACTACATCAAGTGAAGTGTTTCAACTTGTTTGTATATATATATATATATATATATATATATATATATATATATATATATATATATATATATATATATATATATATATATATATATATATATATATATATATATATATGAGTTTTTCCAATAAATGAAACATCCCGTTCATTGGTGGAGGGGCCGACTTGTGCATGAGGTGGTATATTAAAATATATTGGAGGACATTTTGTTAATATTCAATCAATTATAACTTAGCCTTTTTACAGAAATCACATTATAGGAGAGGCTATACCCATATTATAATAGAATTCTGGTGGTCCCCATATGCCACGTCACCTCTAATCGCAATCGCAACTTTTCGGAGGTCTCTTACTACGCAATATATCAAAGAGGCCCTTTCTAATATTTGCAAGGCCCATATGGAGGTCCCACATGCCACATTATTAATCACAATCGCAATTATCCGAAATCCCACAATCGCAACTCTTAACATCACCGATGTAACATGGCTGATATTCATACTGCCAATGAAATGGACGCGATATAATATTAAACAACAATTAATAAATCTATCGGATCCACAACTTTATCGTAATCGGTGATCCATCAGGTCTATCACAATCAATGGTTCGAGGTCCACGCCCTTATCACAATCGGCGGTCTGCAATACTATCGCAATCGGTTGTTTGGCCATGTCAACTCTTAAGATTTTTTATATGACTCTCGATGAGGCAGACGCGATATAACATAACGGTGTATTGTAATGGTCAGACAGGTCCGCAATACACATATCGCAATCGGTGGATTTGGGTTGGTGATACATAATAAATTTTATGGTTTTCGATTTGCGACGGATGCCATATTGTATTAAGGTGTATTGTAGCGGAACCATCGGGTCCACAATACATATCCCAATCGGAGGATTTGAATATAACAAGGCTTCAAGACTTGCGACATGATGGATGCGATATTGTATAGGGTTGTTACCATAACCTGTTTCGGGTCTGCAGTAATATCGCAATCGAGGCTTTAAAAAAAAAAGAAAGAGGATTAACTATAATAAATAATTAGAATAAATATAATTAGTAAATTAATTAAAACAAATAGGATTAGAATAATTAAATTCAAGAATTCATTAAAAGAGATGTAATTAGAAATAATTAAAATAAATAATTAAAAATAATCAAAACTAAATAACTAATTTAGATAATTACGAAATTAATCAAAATAATATAACCATAACCCTAAAAAAAATAATAAAAAAAATAGATAATAATAATTAATTAATTAATTAATTAATAAAACCCTATATTTCACAAATACAATCAAAATTAACTAAATATAATAAAACAATTAAAACTGTCGGCTAACATCTCACACATCTCTATTTATTAAAAAATGAGATTAGTCTTTCAACAATTTTTCAAATCCTGATGATGAACCATCGTTGTTGGTTCGAAATGTCGACTATAAACAAACTGAATGCGATGTATCTGGAAGCTACACTACAGAACCCTTTAATACTTGAAATATGAAACTTCCAATGTGATGTAATATTCCTTTAAAGCTTGTTCTATTGGAACGGTCGGATCTGCAGCTCAAATTGCAATCGCAGGTTTTGTGTAATGGCATATAATAAAGTTGCCAATAAAGCGTCGATATAAGTTGTCGATGTGTTTTGTGGTCTTTACTGTTAACTCCTCCGTTATGGCTTCTCTTTTGATGGCTCTACTCCTCTGACATAAGTTTCCACTTTGTTCTTTTGATAGCACTTACCCTTGGGCATGTGCGATACCCTTCTTTGTCTTGGCTTGTTGCTTCTGTGGCTTCTCTTTACTCCTATGATTTCTGATAGCTCTTCTTTGATGGCTTTTGATAAAGTACTCTGATGGCTCTACTGCTTTTATTCTATCCATATATATGTATTTAATCCACTTGGATCTTCCATCTCATCATATCATCATATATCAAACATTCATCACTATGAGCGTTATGATCAATGGGCATCAATAGGCAACATCATGTATCAAATAATTTTCCATCACAAACACTGCTATATTGACATCAATGACAACCTAGATTAACAATATCCCCCTTTTTCATTGATGGCAATATTATTCTTCTCGCCCCCCTTTTACATCAATGGAAAAGGTGTGCACGAGGACTCCCCGTGTCGAACTGCTCCTCTTTTCAAACTGCTCTCCTTGTCATGGTGCTCTTCTTATTGCTCAAGATAGAAGGATTGTTGTCTATATTATGTTGTTTCCATAGTCATATTTAAGAGGTCTTCATAGTCCGAAACAAGAGAGAAAACCACTGAAATTGTCTTTCTCGCTATCTTTCTTCAAATTCGAGTTCCTTTGTATTTATGTACTTCTCCTTAAGTCACTACCATTCAATATTTTAACATTATTGCATTCGGATGAGATGGTGAGAGATTGTCCCTCACTGTTGCTATTTTCCAAAGTGATCAGCATTAAACTGAGCTTATATTCAACTATGCAACATTCTTATTTCTATAGTACTTTTGATGAGCCACTTTTCCTTGTGTTCTATTAAAAATGTTTGTAATTTATTTCTACTAGCAGATTTTACATCCAATCTGTGACTTCTTTTGAATTCTTTTTACTAATTGGAAGCTTTTTTCAATGCTTCAGTTTTGTTAGATGCTGCCAAATGCTCTTGCTTCAAGCTTCATCCCCAGATGTATCTGTTTTTTTGAAGGTTGCCTCTATTTGTGTCCATAATTTACCTGTTCTCACATCAAATCCCTGAGTCAAAATATTCAACTTCTGTAATAACAACAACATAGTTATTCGCTAATTAGCATTAAATGGCCTTCTGCTGCTCCAATTTCTGTTTTGAGATTAAGTGGAAGATATATTTAACAACGGTCCATTGGATAGATAGGAGATCATGTTCTTTCAAAGGAGTGTTCCTGAGAAATGATCTATCAAAGAATGATTGTTAATATAGCTCATCAAGGATTTCATAAGGACCCTTTCACGGATAGCTTCTGCAATAATGATCAAGAATCACAAGTTCCCCCTAATTGTATGTGTGGTCTCTTTTTGGCAGAATCCCATCATCAAACACTTAGAATATCAAGGATATATTCATCAAGTCAACAACATGTGTTCTTGGCTGGAGAGTTCAAGAGATTTTCGAATTGTATTTTCTTTCTTCTCCATACTTGTGTAATTCTGTTCTCTGGCATGGTTCTAACTTGTATAGGATCCCAAGTTAAGTTACAATTACATGCCATATGACCAATGTTATGAAACTTGAAGCATTCTATGTTGTTCATGAATAAGAATTCATGATTTCTTCCTACAGAATTGCTTATCGGAGATTGTCGGGGACCATAATGTCTATCTTTGTGGTATGCACTACAATCTTTTTCCATGTGTCTAAATTTTGTACAAGAATAATAATAACCAAGAAATATACTTTGGTACCTGGGAGAAGAAGGTTTCCTTGATGTACTTCTAAAGTCTTTCTACCTTGAGATCCTTTGATTATAACCATTGCTTCTTGCATCCTTGACATCATCTACATTTCTTCTTGGAATAGGATTTCCTTCATTGTTGCCTTGACTCTTATCCTTGCACTTGCTGGAACCGGGAGCATCAACATTTCTTTCTGGCTTCCTCACATCCTTGTTTTTTGAAGCATTATCATTCTTGCTTGAGGATTCTACTTCATAGCCAAGACCTAATTTATCAAATGGGGATCTTTGATGGTTGAGCATGTCATCCAAGGCTTGAGAGCTCTTAAAAAAAAATTCCGTCCCTTCAACCTTTTTCCTGAGGGAGACAATCTCTTCTTCAAATCTTTCACAATCATTATTCTTCTTAGCAATTTGTTTCTCAAACTCTTCCTTGATATGTATTGCTTCATTTGCTTCTATTTTAAGGGAGATGATATCTAAGTTCATTCTGAAGATTTCTTCATTTTCCTTAGCTAGACTGCTCTCCATTTCTTCCATGATCCTTGTAGCTTTACATGTTTCAACCTTGAGAAGGTTGAGGTCAGATTTTAGTTTGAATATTTCTTCATCCTTTGCTTTTAGTT
The DNA here is from genome assembly GCA_031772625.1 of Pinus tabuliformis. Taxonomy (NCBI): domain Eukaryota; kingdom Viridiplantae; phylum Streptophyta; class Pinopsida; order Pinales; family Pinaceae; genus Pinus; species Pinus tabuliformis. The sequence continues at coordinate 1,947,734,679 of CM062819.1, read as the reverse complement.
GACATATAATGGTGTTTTTCTCCTTTTCTTCTTCATCAACCTATCCTTCTATGATTACCAATTCTTCCATTGTCTTCTCAGTTCCTTGTGCTTGTTTCCTTGCTTCTTCTAGTTGTGATCTAAGGGAGGAGACCTCCTCCTTGTATTGACCAATCTTTGCTTAAATTTTGTTCAAGATCTTGTGCCTTTGTTCAAGGTGGCTTGACAAGTTATTTTCCCATTTCTTTGCTTTATCCAATTGATTTGTCATGGATATGACTTCTTCATGATTCTTTCTTTTGATTTGATGAAATTCCTTCTTAAGCTTGGCAAGCTCTTCATCCCTTTCTTGTACTTGAAGCTTGAAAAGGTCAAATTTCTTCCTTGTTTGGTCTAGGTCACCAACTAGTGCTTTCTTTTTAAGTTCCTCGTTTTTCTTTTTCAAACTGATAATCTTTTCCATGGCAGCCATAAGTTTAGTGAGGAGATCTTCTTCAAAATCTTTTTAATTCTCTTCATCTTCTAGGTCTTCTTTAGCCTTGATGTCATAATTCTCATTTTGAGCTTCTATGATGGGTTCTGGATTTCCTTCTTGGTTTCCACCATCTTCTTGACTAGTGGTCATGGTCAATGCTCCTTTTGAGTGAAGGTCATGAAGTTTGTCTCATATACCCTTTGCTGACGAACATTTTCCTAAATTGTTCTTTATAGAACCTGGAAGCCCATTCAAGATTTCTTTCATTGCTTTTGCATTATACTCCTTGGATTCTCCATCCATCATGTTATCAACAATCACTAATTTCTAGATTTCAATGCCTTGAGTCTTTAAGAAATTCCTCATTCTTGCTTCCCATATATCAAATTTTCCATTGAACCATGGAGCCTTTACAAATTAATTGAATTCAAATTCAAGGATTTGAGAATTTCTTCCCTCGCTTTTCCATTTGTTTTCTAATTGATCAACCTTCAAACTGTTAGGCTTTGAGTGAAGGTACTCGCTCTGATACCAATTGTTGGAAATACTGGGGGGGGTGAATCAATATTTCTTTTCAATTGTTATTTTTACCAGTTAAATAAATTATATTTAGAACACAAAACGAACAATAGGAATAAATGTTTTATTAATATAATCTTTACAATAAATCAGGTAAAATATATATAGGTCTCCAACCTGTTTCCAAGCACCAACTTGGTCTTTTGTGAGGCTCCAACCTCTAGGGCACCAACCTTGTCTTGTCAAGGCACCAACCTTAGATTTAGGAGCACCAAATCCAAGGACACCAATCCTTTCAGTTTTGAGGCACCAACCCCAAGGGCTCTGACCCTGTCTTGTCAAGGCACCAACCCTGTCTTGTTCGAGGCTCTAATATTCAGGGCACCAACCCTCTGGGATCCAAACCAATACTATATTTTGTCTAGATATGTTTGATAGTAATTCTTTTCTCCAAAAATCCTCTTCACTGAATTCTGTCAACCTACAACATCACTGCTATATTCATGACAACTTGTCTTCATATGAAGGAGTCTTCACAACTCTTTATATTGCCCAAACAAAGTCTGTAGAAGTGATGCAGGAACATTTGGCTCAGAAATATCATTGTATTTTAGTAGACATGGTGGGTCTTGTGTTTTCAAGGAAGTTGGTTTCCTTAATATTAAATTAATGTAATTATTAAGGTTTTGAGTAATTTTGATGAGAGATTTAGGACAATTGAGAGTTCATAGAGATTGAGAGATTTGGGAATTAATTGTAAAAAATTAGATTAGGAATTAGTTCATGATTTGGTGGATTAGAGAGGATCCTTAGGGATAAAGAAAAGATTTTACGATTTTGTTGAGAAGGTTATGGATCTAAACCAGGAATTGGTTATAGAATCCTTTTGTGTAAATGTAAGCCTAAAAGGTATGGAAGAAGGTTAGCTAGCTAGGAATTGGTTTGAGAGTTAGATAGGTTTGATTGTAAGCCTATGGGTAGATAGGAAAGGAAAAGGCCATTGATAAGAAAATCAGGCTAGAGAGAGATAAAGACTCATGATGTAATTATTTGTTTATATATACAAAGAGATTTCGATTCCTGAGTGTGTGATGTGTGTTGATTGATGGAATTATAGAATGTGTGTGTATTAGAAGTAATTCTACATAACATAGGGTTGCAGGTATGCAGAACGCAAAGACAAAGTGCAGGGAAGATTGTATCGGGTTTACATACAGACAAAGTTGGAGGAAACTTTAACGTTACAGTGAAGGTATACTGTAAGTTTATTTAAGCCTAAGGAGTTATGCAACAGAAGCGTAAAAGAGTGAAGGAATAAAGAATGAAGCTGAAGATCGGATTAGAATAATTGAACACCAGGAGGCGAGAACTAAAAACACAAGCAGAAGCCTGAAAAAATGGACTATTACAACGTATAGTCAAATGCGATGCCTCAAGAAATGGAATTGGTGTTGTTTTAATGTAAGAAGAAAGACCCGTTTCTTTCGAAAGTCGTCCAATCAAAGGGAAGTATTTACAAAAAGCTATTTATGAGAAGGAAATGTTGGCAATACTACATGAACTTAAGAAATGGCGACCCTACCTAATGGGAAGGCACTTCAAGGTAAAAACAGATCATGATAGTCTTAAATACTTTTTAGAACACATAATATCTCTAGAAGAGTAGAAAAAATGGGTCACAAAGATGTTGGGTTATGATTTTGAAATCATCTACAAAAAAGGGAAGCAAAACGTTGTGGCAGATGCAATCTCAAGAAAGGATGAGGACGTGGAAGCCTTACTTTGCGCCATTTCTATTATCCAACTAGATTGGATAAACAAAGCAAGGGATGAATGGAAGAATGACGAAGAAATGGAATTGGTGTTTTTTTAATGCAAGAAGAAAGACCCATTTCTTTCGAAAGTCATCCAATCAAAGGAAAGTATTTACACAAAGCTATTTATGAGAAGGAACTATTGGCAATACTACATGCACCTAAGAAATGGTGATCCTACCTAATGGGAAGACACTTCAAGTTCAAAATGGATCATGATAGTCTTAAATACTTTTTAGAACAAATATTATCTTCATAAGAGCAGCAAAAATGGGTCACAAAGATGTTAGGATATGACTTTGAAATCATCTACAAAAAAGGGAAGCAAAATGTTGTGGCAAATGCACTCTCAAGAAAGTATGAGGATGTGGAAGCATTGCTTTGTGCCATTCTTATTATCCAACCAGATTGGATAAACGAAGCAAGGGATGAATGGAAGAATGATGAAGAAGTGTGGGCACTCATTCAAAAGTTACAACTGATACATTTAGCTAGAAAATGATTCGTTATGGTACAAAGATTGCTTATACCTATGTAAGAATTCCCAACTCAAACAAAAGATTCTTATGGAATTGCACACCTCTCCCTTAGGAGGGCACTTAGGATTTTTAAAAACTTACAATAGGGTTAAGAAGGAATATTTTTGGGATGGCCTTAAATCGTATATTCAAAAGTTTGTGGCAGAATGTTTGGTTTTCCAACAAAATAAACTTGAAACAATTAAGACTCTAGGTCTATTAAAACCTTTATCCATTCCAAGCCAACTTTGGGAGGAGGTTTCAATGGATTTTATCACAGGTTTACCCAAGTCCAAAGGAAAGAGTGTCATCATCGTGGTAGTGGATAGACTTACCAAGTATGCACACTTTTGTGGATTATCTCATCCATTTAAAGAAACTACATTTTCTACTGCATTTATGGAAACAATTCAAAAGCTACATGGAAACCCAAATATTATTGTAAACGACAAAGATCCCATTTTCACTAGAAATTTTTGGACATAATTATTTTCTTGTCTTGCTACTCAGTTAGCTCATAGCTCATCTTATCATCCTCAATCTGATGGGAAAACTGAGATAGTAAACAAATGTTTGGAAGGATATCTTTGTTGCTTTGTATATGATAAACAAACACAATGGGTCAAATGGTTTCCTTTGGTTGAATGGTGGTATAACACTTCCTTCCATACTACAGCAAAAATGACCCCATTTATGGCACTTTATGGATATCATCCACTATCCATCACATCATATTTAGGAGAAAATTCTAAGGTCCAAGCAGTGGAATATCACATCGAGCATCAACAACAAGTTCTCCAACTCTTAAAGGATAACCTCACTTTGGCGCAAAATAGAATGAAACAACAGGCAGATCAACATCGCAACAAAATAATTTTTGATGCAGGTGACTTGGTATTCCTACGACTACAACCATATAAACAAATGTCCCTCAAGAAAGCTAAGAAGGATAATAAATTATCACCAAAGTATTATGGTCTATACAAGGTGCTGCAAAATATTGATATTATGGCATACAAATTGGAGCTTCCTGCAACTTCTCGAGTGCACCTAGTTTTCCATGTTTCATGCTTAAAGAAGGTTATAGGTGACAAGATCCCATTTCAATCAATATTGCAAAAACTTGACGAGGAAGGAAAAATCATATTGCGATCTGAAGTAGCCACAAAAACAAGAACTCGACAGCTACGAAATTGATCAATTTCAAAGTATCTCATCAAATGGAAGAACTTACTCGCTGAAGATTCCACATGGGAGGATGAGAATTTTATACAAAAGCATCCAGAACTACTCAAGCGTTGAGGACAACACTTTTTTGAAGGAGAGGGGCATGTTAGGTCCCTATAATACTAGTGATTCCCCCATTACTATTGTCATTGTAGCCCTTATTGTTATTGTTGTGCCCTTATATTATTATTGTTATGTCGGCTTTGATTATATTGTGACCCCTTAGACTCCTATATATAGAAAGGAGGTTTTTTCATTTGTATCATCCAAGAATTGTTCATTTGTGTAATGTAAAGGAGGTTGCCCCCTTGAAGAGGCTGATTTTAAAGTCGTTGCTCTATATATTCTTCTATTTTGTGAGCAAGTTGCTTAAAAGTAAGAAACTCCTCTCCAAAATGATTACTAAATTTTTCGTCTTTTGAACATCTCAACAATTGAGGATTCTCCTCTTCAATGAGCCAAATAGGATTGTGATCCTCTTTGCAACAAAGAATAATAGATTGTTGATTTGTTCTTCTAGCATTGAAATATCCCACTAAAATAACATCTCCCTGCTGAGGATATGCGGAAATATCTTTCTTTAAAGTTGCATACATATCTTTGATGTCCAACCCCTTATTTTTGTAAGTTTTTGATACTTGAGGCGCAAATAACATGATGCAATTTTTATGTGGTTCTCATTCTCTATTATTTTTAACCATAAATATTGTTTATTTATATCTTATTTCACTAACTGAATGTGATGGCCTTCTTTTTCTTTCACTAAACCAGTATCCCTCCATATCATTTTCCATTTTACATTACCTCGTTCCAAACTTCTAACTTAAAATAACCGTCAAACATAGGAGTTTTGCAACCATCATGTTCATGAGTTTTTGTGAGACAAATTATGTCTCTACCTTTTGCTATAGGCCCTATCCCAGGTACCCTCCTCCAAGGGTAACCTCTACAGTTCCAAAAAACTAGACTTAGGTAGGCTTGGGTAGGATTTGATTGCTACGCGGTTTGGCACACAAGACTCAAATTTGAGTCTTCACCCCTTTTCATCCATGTTGATCCTGTTGTTTTCCTCCCTATTATAGAATTACTTGTTTTTTCTTTACTGCTAGCTTGCTGCCCTGTTTTTCCATGAGGCCCAAACACTGCAATAACCACTTTACCATTGTAAACAATTCTCTTTTCCCTTTGTTTCTTGTTGGTCTAACTTTCTCCACTTATTCTCTTCTCTCTTCTTGTTGTTTGCTAGTTAAATCTTGATCTAGGAAGAAGTGTGAGCCTTTAAAGAGTTTCTTTTTTCTTAAGAGATGGTGTTTGTCTTGCACACTTTCCATGATGAATTTTATGGGTCGAGGCCTCTCTTCACATATCTTTCCCACCCTCCTTGTTTGGAAAATTTTCCCTCTCCATTGTAATTTGTCTTTCAAAAATTCCCTTTTCGAATTGAAAATGCTTTAATTATTTCCATAGTCTCTTATTCCCCTGATAATAAAGTTTGTTTCCCTATGTTTTCTTTATTTGTGTTCTCTTTCCTATGCTATATGAGAACTTACATCTTATTTTTCCTCTATCATGTAACCATTAGTGTCCTCAGCTATAGTTTTGATTTCTTTTGGAATGTATGTCCTCTAGTTCTCTTTTTCCTTATTTTCAGAAAGGACTGCTTGTTGAACTATTTGTGTATATACCTGAGTTGTTTTAGAGATTATCACATCCTTGTTTGTTGTCATTGATTCATTCCTGGTTTTCCATGCTACCTTCATGTTTTCCCATTCTCGTTTTCCTACCTCTAAAGCATCTTGTAACATTGTTACCTCTTCTTTTAAAATTCTATTACCTTCCATTAAACATCGATTTGAAAGTGTGATATCTGAAAGTTTGCAGTCCCTTTCCTGTTCTTTGGCTTCCAAAATGTCTAGCCTTTCTGTGGCCTTCATCAATTCTTGGACATAGAGATCTTATGACCAAGTAAGAGGTGTAGATGTGGGACCGTAAATGGTTGACTCTTCTTTCTTTTTGCTGCTCTTATTTGTTTTCTTTCTCTGGGACTATTTTCTTCTTCTTTGTTCCCATTTAAATTAGGCAAGTCTAAGATTTGCTTGGCATTTTTAACATTTACTATTGATTTTTTTTCCATTTTGGGATTTCAAAATCCATTGTTTAAAGCTGAAGCCAAAAGTAGCTTCAAAATTGACCCACCATCGATACACCAGTGGACATTTTTTCTTTGAAAATGGCAAAGTGAACTAGGGAATCCACTTCTTTCTTTAATATTTTTCTTCTCTTCTGGTGTGACTTTTCGCTCTTATGTTTGGGGTTGCATATAAAAAAATAATTCTTGTTGATAAATTATATCACGAACAATCTGAATCCCCTAGATTACTAGCAATTGTCGAGCACCACCGCTAAACTCCTCTAACTGTCATTCTCAAGAAAAACATTGCCCATCACCTTCTCTGTCTTCTATGGAGGTATTCACACTTTATTAGAGTAGCTATTAAGTACACCTGCCTCTTCCTGCGGTTTGATCAAATCCTCGCAGCGTGTAGGTTTTAAGCCCGTACAGAAATTACCTACATATGAATTCTAAAAATAGAAAATAAACAATGGCGAGAGCATAACACATAAAGCATATATACATAGAGATTTTTCCCTGGATCCCAAAATCGGGACTACTAGATTGATTTTTCATTATGTTCCTTTCAATGTTACAATACATATATATACATGCCGAAGCATCCATAAACACCAATCCATTAACCCTAGATTAGAACATAAACATAGTTCCCTTTACCAAATCTACAAAATACCATGGAATGAAAACCATCGCGCCCAAAACCATGTGCGGAAACCACACACAAAACCATAGGTAGGTTCGCCCACCTAATATAGGGTCCAAAAGAAATTTTCCCGGGGCGTTGCCCCAGACCCCGTAGAGGGGGCCTACCGCCCCCCTCAAACCCCCCCGCTAGGCTAGTCGTGGAAATAATATAACACAACGCGCAGTATATGGAAAATTCTTGTACAACAACAGATTTCACAAAGATAAAAAAATGTCTGCACTGTCCAATATTATCTTCTTTCACGTAAAACTCTCAAAGACCCTCCAGACAACTTCAATTTTGCCGAGTTACAAAGAGAAAAAAAAATAAAAACTTCCAAAGTCTCTTGCTCGAATCTTTAGACCAAGAGTCCACGTTATCTCGCCTTGAAAACAACCTGTGCTCTTCCACTGCCTGAATTGAGCATAAAAAGATGAATATTCACCAGTGAAAAATATCGATGGTCTCCTCGGATTTGATCTTCTCTAATGGTGCAACCCAAGCAAGCAAGCGTTGGTGTGCTTCAAAGCAACTCTGGTTTTGGAACTTCGTGATTTTGGCGTGCTTCAATATCTAGATTTCTTTTGCATCGGTTGCTTCACCGCATCTCAGTTAGAGATGGTAGTGAATATGACTATTGTTGAATTGATTTTAGTGCATAATGATTGTATTAATAAATGTTGGATATGAAATCCAACTAATACTTATCCCTTGGGCACATCACCCAAGAAGTTTTAATAATATTAACGCACTGAATATCATTTTTGGTCATTAACTAGTTCATAGCGAGAGTTGTACACATATGTTAGGTCCCTATACTATTAGTGTAGCCCCTTATTGTTATTATTGCAACCCCCTTATTGTATTTTTGTACCCATGTAGTCCCCATATTGTTATTATTGTGCCCCATAGAGGCCCACTATTGTTATTGTTGTGCCCTTACATTATTATTGTTATGTCAACTCTGATTATATTGTGACCCCTTAAACTCCTATATGTAGAAAGTAGGTCTTGTCATTTGTATCATCCAAGAATTGTTCATTTGTGTAATGTAAAGGAGGTTCCCCCTCGAAGAGGCTTATTTTGAAGTCTTTGATCTATCCCTTCCTCTATTTTGTGAGTTGCTTGCATAACATTTGGTATCAAAGCGTTGGATTCTAGGGTTTCACTGCTTCAAACAGGTCATCGTGGAATTTTCACTATAACTCTTTTTCAATAAAGTTTCAGAAGCGGAAATTAAAACCCATTTGAGAAGAAACCTTGATGAACCTGGTGTTTGAATTTCATATCTTTTCTCGCTAAATTTTCAGAGATATGAGCTCAAGAATTTAGGGTTTTTGTAGGCTCTAGAATTCGATCTCAAATAGCTGACCTTGGAAAAATCGTCATAACTTTCTCTTTGAACATCAGATTCAAATTTCGTAAAAATCTACAGAAGGAGAACTAAATGTAGTTTGTTTGGTATTGTTTTCAGGGCTGAAGGTCGAAACAGGGACACATGGCACTTCTTACAAGTTCTCTCCACAGAAGAAGTCTATAATCAGGTCATCATGGGAGATTAGGTATAACATTTCCTTGGAGAATCCAATCGCAATCAGGCCTATGGGGTTGAAAAGAGGACTTCGAGGGCTACCACAGAACGAAATTTCAAAACTTGGAGATCTAAAATTATAGAGTTACAATTATTTCAAGATCAAGCTCCTAAAAGCAAGAAAAAGAGATATGAGGAAGTTTGATGGCAAGGATCCAGTATCTTGGATACTACAGATGGAGCAATATTTTATCTACATGATGTGAAACTATTACAAAAGGTACATGTTGCATCTTTATATTTAGAACCAAATCAGTTTGTATGGTATAGAGGGATTTGTTCTCGTAAACCACTTGTCACCTGGTCAATTTTCACAGAGTAAATGATAGCACATTATGAGGATACAAAGAGAAACACCTTCTTTAGCCAATTGATAAATCTCAAACAAAAGGGTTCAATGGTAGAGCACATTGAGGACTTCCAAATATTGAATTTAAGGGTAAATGATATTCGAGAGAAGTAGATGATTGATGTCTTCACATGGACTTTAAAGGATAACATTCAACATGAGGTTCATCTTTGGGAACCTGATTCATTGGAGAAGGCATTCAGGTTGGCAAGAAAAATTGAAAGAAAAATTATGGCAACAAGGATTCCTATCACTTACAACTATAAATACGGAAGTGTTGTTTCTCCTAGCCTCCCACAACCTACAAGGTTGAAACCACAACAATTGGAAGAAAAAAGAGAAAAAGGGCTTTGTTACAGTTGTGATAGAAAATACACTAAAGTTCATAAGTGTGCTGAGAAGAAATAATTTTACATAGATTGTGAAGAGGAGGAAGAAAAGGATCAAGAAACATCAAAAGAAGAGGATATACATTAGGAACCAACCCTAGAGAAAGAAGAAATGAATCTGATCATATCTTGTAGTGCATTTGCAAGAATTACCACTCCTCAAACTTTGAAGATAGATGGACAAACAGAGATTGTGAACAAATGTTTGGAAGGATATCTTCATTGCTTTGTATCTAATAAACAAACACATTGGGTCAAGTGGTTACCTTTGGTTGAATCGTGGTATAACGCTTCAGCAAAAATGACCCCATTTATGGAACTTTATGGATATCATACACCATCCATCACATAATATTTAAGAGAAAATTCTAAGGTTCAAGCAGTAGAAGATCACATCTAGCATCAACAATATGTTCTCCAAATATTAAAGGATAACCTCACTTTGGCGTGGAATCGAATGAAACAACAGGTAGATCAACATTGCAGCAAAAGAAGTTTTGATGTAGGTGACTAGGTATTTTTACGGCTACAACCATACAAACTAATGTCCCTCAAGCAAGCTAAGAAGGATAATAAATTGTCACCAAAGTACTATGGTCCTTACAAGGTGTTGCATAGGACTAGTACTATGGCATACAAATTGGAGCTTCCTGCATCTTCCCCAGTGCACCAAGTTCTCCATGTTTCATGCTTAAAGAAAGCTATAGATGACAATCTCCCAGTTCAAAATATTATTGGAGCTTGACGAGGAAGGAAAAACGATATTGGAACTTGAAGCAGTCATGGAAACAAGAACCCGGTAGCTACGAAATCGATCAATTTTAGAGTATCTCATCAAGTGGAAGAACTTACCCATTGAAGATTCCACATGGGAGGACGAGAATTTTATACATAAGAATCCAAAACTACTCAAGCATTGAGGAAAACACTTTTTGAAGGAGAGGGGCATGTTAGGTCCCTATACTACTAGTGTATCCTGTTATTGTTATTAGTGCAACCCCCTTATTGTATTGTTGTGCCCATGTAGTCCCCATATTGTTATTATTGTGCCCCATAGAATCCCACTATTGTTATTGTTGTGCCCTTACATTATTATTGTTATGTCGGCTCTGATTATATTGTGAGCCCTTAGACTCTTATATATAAAAAGGAGATCTTATCATTTGTATCATCCAGAAATTGTTCATTTGTGTAATGTAAAGGAGGTTGCCCCCTCGAAGAGGCTTATTTTGAAGTCGTTGATCTATCTCCTCTTCTATTTTGTGATCTAGTTGCATAAAAATATAGAAATTGTTCCAATCATCTATTGTTGTAATCATAAATTGTGAATGGTTGAGGAGTGGTTAGTGAGCATCGGTCACTCCTTATATATCAAGTTAATTATGATATCATTTCTTAGTTGTGATTCCCTTCCACTATGCAATATGTGGTTGGGAAAGTTGCAAACTATTCTTGCTCAACAATACATTTGTGACTTTTCTTATTTAATATATGTTAATGCTCAATAATACACTCATAGTAATAGTCCCCTCATGGGACAATTGAGTCAAACAATGGGATATGTTGTTTCGATTCAAGAATCATTTTGCAGGGGCTAAAATAAATGCATGCGATCACATTTCAAGACAGGTGAATGGATTAAAACTTCTAACTTATAACCTTGGCTCAGTAGACTCCTAGACATTTGACTCAAGTCTCTATCTTATTTAATAAACCATATTTTTCTAATTTATTGCCATATTTTTGTGTAAGGTCACTTGTAGATTTCATCTCCACTCAAGTTAGATGATAGAAACACAATTTCATAATTTATTTTCTCATAAGTTCCTTTAGTTCAGTATAGTTGGAGTATGTCGAATGGCTGGAAAATAGGCTTCAAAGAGTCACTTTATTAAAAATACAAATAGTTTGTATTATTCTAACCTCTAAAATATCCCTATTTTTCTTGGTTATAAATAGGATGATCAATGCCATTTGGACACATCGGTATGTTAGATGCACGATTTTGTACATATCAATGTTTTCATCATTATGTCAATGCATGAAAATAAAATCATATGAAAACTGGAAGAGGCTCAAAGAAAACCTGCACAGGTTTGTTGTCACAAAAAAAAAAAATTGTTTATATTTTGATTATGCATTGCACATACTATTGTTGTTTTCATCATTAAACAATTTCATTTGGAACAAAGTTATAATTTTTTTATAATGATTTGACATATATAAGAAATTAATATTTATATTTTTAGATGAACTTCCAATCGGGAACTGGGTTTGGATCTAATAATTGTAAAGTATGCTACTATGATAAGGTAAGCAATTGGATCATATGGAACTGGTGCTATAGGTTCCATAGACTAGATCATTTGAACCTAGATGTATGACTGTAAGATGTTGTCGATGGTCCAAGATCAACGAAGTCAACTATATAATCAACGAAATCAATAAGTAAGATCTTACTTGCTCAAAGGGTAGGTAAGCATCAACATAAGCAATGTAAATTTCTAAATCAAAGAGGCTTTATGGATTTGGTTGTGCTACTAATGTTGGGTCTTTATCTAGTGCTTCTATTGGTAATGTATTGAAATTCAGAACGATCTAGGATGTGCAAAAACCCAAAACAAGCTAGAACGACTAGACTAAAAGTCTCCACACACTACTTATGTACCAAAAGTCGGAACACTAAGCTATGATGTGAAAAATCTTGTAACAAGGTAGTGTGTGCATAAAACCAAAACAAGGCGAAGGAATGTAACCCATGCTCATGCTTACTAGCCTTTACTACTAGATATTCTCGAATAGGAAAATCTACACAACTGATATCCGTGTTTATTACTCCCCACTAAACTTAAATTTACTCATTATTAAAGGTAACAACCTTAGTATGCTTAGGACACTTACACAGCTAAGCCTCAAAGCCATATCGATTTCAAGGTGCAATTCCATTTCGAAAACCAGTAGTAGATCCAGACACTAGGCAAGAGCTATTAGTTCCAAGTCAAGATACAACATTTGTTGATAGCATCTTGGACAAGCAACAATCTCTTAGCTGGAACTATAATTACAGGAAATTTATCTAAAACTATTTGTACAAGAAAAAAATTGATAGCTAGTACTAATGTACCTATGTATACATATCCTTATTATAGTAGGAAATCATCTTTTCTTGTGCATATTTATTTTTGTAGTATGTAAGTAGTATTTTCTTGAAAAAAATGATTTTTTATTCCATTGTAAATGTGTCTAATTATGTATGCAAGTTGTTCGAGGAGACATCTTGGGCATATATAAAGATATTCAATAGCTTGGTTTCAATGAATGATAACTTCTTGCATTATTACAACAATTGTTTTCATTCATTATGCTAAAATAATGCATCATTCTCTTGAATTAATAACCAACTAGCCTTCATATTGTGATGTCATATAAAGAGAGTCTCAACTATGACCTTACAACAAAACATAGCTAATAAGAACCAATGCCACATTTCAATAGAATTTATTGCTCGAAAAGCATGGAAACAAGAAGGAAACTAGATTTGTCTGAATTCAAGTTGTTCCAATGTAAATCTTGCATCTAATACTATTGTAGGGTCCATAGGTCCTAAAGGCTGAACTTAGGCTCAAGGTTTCTTTGGAGCGAAAGCAGGAACTGACATTTTCAAAAGCTTTCGAGTTGAGAACGAATTTTATGTTTTATATATATATATATATATATATATATATATATATATATATATATATATATATATATATATTGATGCATATATTTCAACAAAAGCATGTAAAATGATGAATTAATGATAAAAACATAAAACATGTATTAAACCATATAACATCATTCATCTAGTAGTTAATAAGTTATACTTCATCAACCACAAGTCCACAAGTTGCAAAATCTCGATTCTCAACAACCTTAAAGTTTCAAAGTTTCAAAATTCAATATATAGCATTCGTCATCACTAAAGTTGTACTTGTAACCATTACCAGTAACCAAACTATAACAAAGAATATCAAAGTTTCAAACATGAAATGAAACATTCCATGAAGCATCATATTCATAATTCATTACCAATGAGTTATAAATGCCAACTTCAAACTTCAAACTTAAATTATCATATATTGTTTACAAAAAATACCATAATGAATATGAAGGAATCAATATTTATAAAAAGTACTAGAAAGTAAAAACTAGAAAAGGCATGGAAATCTATACTCTAAAATTTCTTCTTTACATGAGAAACTTCTAGTTTCTTCAAGGATCCATGAGCAATGGTAGTCTACTCCCACATAGTGGGACAAACACATCCAGAACCAGAAGGCACATGACCTCCAGGTAATGATGCAGATGGAGGTGGCAGTAGAGGTAAATTTGGTTCCCATGCAAGTTGAGCACTTCTAGTGGATGATGGGGGTGGCATGGCTGCTGCTACTTCATCATCATCTTTCAAAAGCTTTGCTTCCAATTCTTCTAATTGTATAGATCCATGCTCCAAATTGTCCTCCTTTGGGTTGTTGTCCCAAGTCATACATGATCTATGAGCATGATCCCACTCACAATAATGTGTCAACAACCTCAAGTTGCAGTGCACAAAAACCAAGATTTATGCTCGATTTTCATTGAGGCGGTTTATTCCCATTACAGATGAACCTATAGGTGCTCCAACACCTCTCTATAGAAGAAGTATTAATGACTTGTGAAAACACTTTATTTGCTAATTTTTCCAAAGGTCAAACGGTGCCATACATATTCCACCATTCAATGGGATCCATTTTGTCCCTGTCTTCAATTACATGCAAATAACCAAACACTCCAATTTAACTAAAGTATTTTCTTAATTATCCATGCAATTTAGCACACTCCTCCCTGTTAGGGACCATGTTTTCTAATGTTGCAATATACCCAACTTGTACCTCTAGATCTGTATGGGGTTTGGTCCTAACCCCACCCCCAGTTGCAGGGTTTCCCAACCAATATGGAGAGTAGTATTTTGGCATAAGGATACACACCAAGGAATGTAGTGAAGCATTAAGTTTATCCCACCATGCACACACATATTTGTGAATATGATCATACAAGATGGGATCTTTCAGCTGAACAATATCATTTATTTTCCCCAACATGATATCCATCTACTCACACACCTCCCCAATCACCGGTACATCTATATATGCAAAAAAATCATTTTATAAATGGGCTAGTGTATTGCAAAACATCCCTTACACTTGCCCAAAACTCACCATCAAGAGCGGTGTCCTCCACCTCTTCAAAATATTCCCTATTAGTTGCAGTTGCATCCCTACCCTTTAATACCTACCAATGGACTTGATACCATGTTATCCAATGACTCTCTTACCTTTAAAAGGTGCCTAAAAGTGAGGTAATAGCTAGAAAATATAGTATTCCCAAGATTCAATAGCTTTAACCTTGAATGACTACGGAAAAGCCCATGGGTATTGTTATGATTGGTAATAAATTTTATTATTTATTTCCCTCTCTTGTACAATTCACCAATCTTTCTGTATTGAGATTCCTTAATCTTAATAATGTCATGCATCAAAAGGTTCATTGTGTGAACCAAACACCTAGACCAAAATATGTTTGGGTAATTATTCTGAATGATTTCTCTCAATGCCTTACAATTAGAAGCATTATGAGTGATGACTTGGATAACATTGTATAGCCCAATACTTTTAATTGTTTGAATTAATGATTGGGAAATATTAATAGTGGTCTTGATTTTTTATGAGTAATCATGTGATGAAAGGAAGACTGCACCATTAGCATACATACCAAGAAAATGTATCGATGCCTTGCCTTTTATATTTTTCCAGCCCTCATATATTGGATACCACATATTCATTCCAAGAATTTGTGAATTTAACCAAAGAATGTGTTATTTTGGCTTTTTCATGATCAATTCCCACATTTCTAGCTTTTTCATACCCATGGCTCTTGTATCCTTTAGGAGCATCATCGATGGCGGAAACCATTTCATGCCAATGAGGTGAGCAAAGAACATTGAATGGTATCCCACATGCAAAGAGAAACCATAATTTTTTTGCATCCACATCATCCCTACAGCCTTGATCAAGGAATTATGATATTGTTATATTCCTTAAAGAGATGTTTGTGATTGTGGCTCTGTATCCACTACTATGGGTGGATGTTAATGGACTTTTTGTTCTATGTGGGCTAGTGGTGTCATGTTCAAAGTCACCATTTGATATTTTATAATTGTATTAAACTTCCTCCTCTTCCCTTATGTATTTGGCTCTTTGTTGTGTTGACACACTTACACAGGTTTTGATTCCTATTCTCTTAATTCGATCCCATGCCACTTTCCCACAAAGATTGTTATATACCTAGGGGGGATAATATGGGGTACCAAGGGAGGTACCCAAGGTAATAATGTAATAATGGGATGGGCCATAGTAATAAATAAGGTGGTTAACCCATGTCATGTAAGGGACCACAAGTAGTTAATAATAATGTAATGGGCCCATGGTATTAGTTGATGGTATGAGTGAACCATGGTAATGACCCATGGTATTGTATGTATGAGGCCTATATAGAGGCTAGAGACTCCACATGGAGAGATGAAGAGAAGTATTATTGTATGAACAGGCATATGGCTTGTGGAGTATTCTCCTTCCTTAAGGAGTGAATGTGTGGTGTTGCCCTACCTTAAGGGTTTGATTAATAAATAAGCATTTCTATCTATTTCAATCTTATTGTTCTTGGGTTATTTCTGTTCTCGTATATTTTTGGATCAGATCTACAACAAAGATGCTTTCTGCATGGGTATATGAACCCTTGTAAGTGATTTTTTAATGGGGGCATGTAAATTTAGTGGTTCCACCCTTATCCCTCCTAATATCCTAGTAGCATATTTCCATAAGGGGGTTTGGTCTACCTTGGTTTTATTTCCATCATCATCTCTACTCTCATTATCCTCCTCCTCCTCCTCTTCCTCTTGGTACTCCTCTTCTCTAGGGTTTCCTAATACAACGTGTTGTAGCCACAACCACCACCCTATTAAAACCTACTCTAGTAACAAATTTGAGTGAGTCCCCTAGAAGTTTGATCTTTCATTTCTCAGAATGATAACTCTCCAAATTATTTTTTTTATCCAAGGGATTTTAACTCTCTGGTGAGTCAAATCTTCAATTCTTAATGGTTAAGACCCCCCTGAATAAGTCTTTGTGGCATGATTCATTTATAACCTAGTCTAACCCTTCATTCATATCCTTCATCGGGACTTTTTCAATCCTCATAAACCTTCATGGTGCTCCATGCCCACACATATAACCAACCCTCACTCTTTACTATGGGTGTATATGGACTCAACCCTCAAAACCTTCAATCACATCCTTATTTCTATATCAATGCTTTGATAATAGAAATACTATACAAATATGCATAACTTACCCTTTTCGTGCTTCCTTGGTCTTTACACATATCTCGATGCATGCCTTCATCACTTATCGCAATCGCTTGACCACTCCTCCATCGCATATCACTTTTCGCATTGGTAAAGGGCTAAGGTCTATCTCCCATGAGTTACTGCGATGCTATCAAATCTCCAATTGATCCGAATCGAATCCACAAAAGACTGTCAAGAAACTTGATTGTATCGAGTTGAACAAATCCTTGAAAATTCCAAAACAGCGATCAAAAATGCCTTGAACCAGTGGCAATGGCCTCCAATGTGGAACGACGAGGACCTCGGTCAAAGTGCGCTGACTGAGGCCCATCCAGACTGCGCAAGAGGTCAAAACAGCCCCGGATCAGGAAAAGGAGGCAATTTTGATGCACGATTAGCACTAATCGCGCATCGCTGGGAAAACAGGGCTAAAATGGAAAAGCATTAAGCACTCGGTCACATTGGGAGCTGGAGAAGCGCGGGCGGAGAAAGAAAAAGCACTAAAGGACAAAGGCGGGACCCGCGCTCTGGAAAATCGGTGGTATTGATCAGGGCGCCCTTGAACGATAAGAGGTTTTGGAGGAGAGCGGAGTGATCCCACTCAGTGATCGACACATGGCAGCGGAGGTGAGAGAAAAACCGTATTGATCGCGCGCTATCGGTCGAGCAAGTCAACCACACTAGACGTGAGTATGACGTTGGATCTGGAGGAGCCCAGATCAGACGGTTGAGATTGCGCCCGATGGAGGAAGCGGAATCGACAGGGGATTAAGCCGTGTTCTAAAAGGATTTGGAATCTGTTTGACCGCCACGGTGGAGAAAGAATGCATACGCGGCGTAACTGAAGAAACGAACTGACGAAGGATGCTGGCACCAATTAGATGGAGACACGTGGCCACTTCTCGAGCATTCATGCTGATGTTGAACAGGGAACTCCAAGCGCATCTGCAGAAGGTGAATTGACACAGGCGGGAGAGGAACTGAATAGGCATAAGGATCGAATGGCTAAAGCCATGAACAAAGACAGTCGAACTACGAAAAATAAGAAGAGAGACAGTGAACAGTGAACCCTGAGAGGAGGACTGAACATAGAGAGCAATAAAGCCAAGTAGAGGTGACAGAGGGTCGAGCTGACCACAGGGAGCATCGAACACCAGAGAGCTTGCAAATTCAAGCCTTCCCATAGAGGAATCTGTCCGGATTGAGCATCACAGTTGGCTCTTTCCACTGTAGACCGAGGGTCACAGAGCTGGTAGGAAGAACAAGAATCTGTGTACTCTGAGTGGCTTGGGGAATCCAAGAACCACCCTGCCAAGCAAACCTGCTTCAGGAGAACTCACATTGAGTCCCTGTACTTGTAATTCTCTGCTTAAAGACACAATAAAACAAGGCCACCACTGAAAGTTGGACCGGAGACGTAGCCCTAGAGAATAGGGTGAAATCCTTATTAAAAATTCTTGTGTCTTTGTGTTGCTTACTGTATTTCTCTGCTGTCTTTCCACTTATTTTCTATGTATTGGCAATCTGATTGATCCGTTGTTTCAATAACACAAAACACACACACACCAGCACGTGAGTCTGTAATACCTTTTGTTTAATAAATCTTCAACTAAGGCCACTCATAGGGTGATTATCAGATCAAGTGGTATCAAAGCTCTAGGCTGTAAGGTTAGACAAGCTTGTGTTGGTTTAGCTGTGAATGCTCACTAGATCAAAGCTCAAATTAGGAGGAGAGTTGGTGGAAACTAATCCTGAAATTGGAAGAGTCTATTCTCGGAAGACAATGTCAGAAGAAGGTTCTATAGGGCCAGACCCTCAATTCATAGAAATTTTCCTAGCTATAAAGTATATGGTAGAAAAAATGTATAGGGACTTTAGAAAGCATAAGGATGAAGATTCATCAGGCTCGAAGCAAGATGAAGGAAAAGATGAGTCTCATTCCCATGACCACTCCAAAGGAAAGGGGAAAGAGGAAAGCTTTCTCACACCTCCTAATAGCCCTGTGCATAATAAGAAAGCATCTTTGATTAAGTTAGGTGTTAAATTTGATTTTCCTATATATGATGGAGAGCTAAATGCTGAAAAGTTGGACAATTGGATTAGACAAATTGATGTGTATTGCAGGGTACAGAACATAGACTCGGACAAGAGTAAGATTCAGCTGGCAAGCCTACGCCTAGGAGGCACTACCTTGGTTTGGTGGGAAGGCAGAACCCAAGCTGATATGAAAAGACATGGTAAGACCATCTCCGTCTGGAGTGAATTTGTTGCTGCAATCAAAAGGCAGTTCTATCCATTGGCCTACATGCAACAAGCCATGATGAGTTGGCAAACTCTTCGGCAGTTGAAAGGATAAAGTGTACAAGGGTATACTCAAGAGTTCAGAAAGAGAGCATTGATGTTGGGTATCTCATTAGACTCACCAGAGACTCTTTTGAAGTACATTGGTGGTCTACACAGCTACATGAGGCATACCATCCTCATGTTTAATCCCACTAGTATAGATGAGGTATCTGTACAAGCTACTCATCTAGAAGCTAGAGGAAAGAATGGAAATCCAGAAGTTGGGGGACCATCCCAACCCACTGTAAGCAAGAGCAAGGAGAAAAAGAAGCAGAAGTGGAAACAAAGGAAGGCTAACACTGCACAAAAAGGAAAAGCTTCATGCACTCACTGTAAAAAGGAGGGGCATGATGATGAGCACTATTGGATTCTACATCCAGAGCTGAGACCTAAGAAGTCCGAGGGCAAGAAGAAGAAGATTTCTGCAGCTATTCAGAAAGTTTTGGGGTCAGACTCGGGACATGAAACAATCATTGTAGCCACAGGTATAAAAGGTAAGAGTTCTGAAGCATCTACTAGTAATTCTACTCAATTTGTTATTGATGAAGAACATGAGAGAAAAAAGCATGAGCTTTTCCATATTCGAGTTATTTCCAAAAATCAAAAGATTGATACTTTGTTTGATAGTGGATCACAAGTAAATCTGATTTCTGAAGCAATTGTAAAGAAATTGGGATTAGCAACTACACCTCATAAGAAGCCATACTCATTAGGATGGTTGAATGATAAAGCACAACTACAAGTGACTAGACAGTGCAAACTCAAGTTTTCTTTTGGGTCAGCATTTGTAGATGAGGTTGAGTTAGATGTAATTCCTTTAGATATATGTGGAATTGTTTTAGGAAGTCCCTACTTGTATGATAGAAAAGCTATTTTCTATAGAGCTGAGAAAAAGTATCTACTTGTTAAAGATGGAATCGAATACTTTGTAAGGGCTCATAAGCTCAAGAATAATTATACTCTCATAAACTCAGGATAGATGAAAAGAATGATAAATTCATGCAAACAGTTCTTACTAATGGTTGTAAAGGAGAAGAAATTTGATAAAACCAATGTATTTGGGGGTTGTAATGCTGATCAGCAAGCTGATATAGAAAAGATTTTTTTAGAGTATGATGTCTTATTTCAAGAACCTAAAGGTCTGCCACCCAAAAAGGGAATAGTACATGATATTATTTTGCAGCAAGATGTTCCTTTGCCTAACATTGGGATGTACAGGTTATCTGCTTTAGAGAATTTTGAAATCAAGAAGCAGGTGCAGGAGTTGCTCGAGAAAGGGTTCATCAGGCCTAGCACATCACCATGTGGGTCACCCATCGTCTTGGTGAGAAATAAATATGGTTTGTGGAGAATGTGCATTGACTACCGAGCACTAAATAAGATAACAATCAAAAATCATTATCCCCTTCCTCGCATAGATGATCTTTTAGATCAATTGAAGGAAGTTGTTTATTTCACCAAGCTGGATTTGCACAGTGGATACCATCAGGTCAGAGTTGCAGAGCAAGATGCATGGAGACTGCTTTCAAAACAAAGAAGGGATTGTATGAATGGATGGTTATTCCTTTTGGCTTGACCAATGCCCTTGCTACTCTCATGAGATTAATGAATGATGTACTCAGACCTTTTCTTGATGATTTTGTTATTGTGTATCTGGATGACATTCTGATTTTTAGTAAAACGTGAGAAGAACATTTAAAGCATGTTAAGCGGACATTAGATGTTTTGAGAAGAGAAAAACTTTATGTTAAACTCTCCAAATGTGAATTTGGCAAAACCTCTCTAAATTATATGGGTCATATAGTAGGGGGAGGCGAATTGAAAATAGATCCCTCTAAAGTGGCAGTTATTGTAAACTGGCCTAAACCCCAGTCTGCTACAGAAGTGAGAAGCTTCTTAGGAGCAGCACAATATTGGAGGAAGTTCATTTCAAATTTCTCCTCAATTGCAGCTCCCTTACATGCTTTGACAGGATTGAACAAGGTGTTTCAGTGGGGAGGCAAACAGCAGAAATCCTTCGACACCTTAAAAGAGAAGATTAGTACAACACCTGTATTAGCACTGCCAGATCTACAAAGACCATTTGAGATCCAAACTGATGCCAGTGAATATGCCATGGGAGCAGTGTTGACACAACACGGTAAACCTATATGTTATCATTCTGAGACTTTTAATTCTGCAGTAGTTAACTATCCTACCTATGATAAAGAATTGTATGCATTAGTTCAGAGTGTGAAAAAGTGGAAACATTATTTAATGGGCAAAGAGATAGTAATACACATTGATCATCAGCCACTTCAATATCTACACTCCCAAACTAAGTTGCAACAATCAAGACATTACAGATGGATGGGTTTTCTACAATAGTTTTATTTAGTCATCAGATATAAAAATGGCATACATAACAAGGTTGCAGATATGTTATCTAGACCCATTATAAATGCATCTACCATACTTAAGCATAATTCTATGCTGCATGAAAGCTACATAGAACAATATGCTCAGGACATGGACTTTAAAGATGTATATGCGACTTTGAGTCAAGGCAAAAGAGTAGAAGAATTAGACTATCATGTGAAGGACCGACTCTTATATCATTATGGGAAACTCTGCATTCTACAAACTGAGAGAGTAAAGATAATTAAGGAAGCACACACTTCTCTGATATCAGGTCACTTTTGGGTAAGTAAAACAGTTGCACAGCTGCAAAGGTCCTGCTATTGGCCAAAAATGAATGAGACAGTTTCCAGATATGTAAAGGGATGTGCTATGTGTGCTAAAAGCAAGCCCAGTAACAGAAAACTAGGCTTATACACTCCCTTACCAGTTCCTTCTCACCCTTGGGAAAGCATTTCCATGGATTTTGTTGGAGGGCTGCCTAAATCTAGGAAAGGTCATGATTATCTGTATGTTGTTGTGGATAGGTTCAGCAAAATGTGTATTTTGATACCTTGTAGTAAACAGATTACAGTTGAACAAACTGCAAAATTATTCTTTGAACATGTATGGGTTCATTTTGGATTAACCACCTCTATAGTATGTGATCAAGACACCCGATTTGTGGGGAAGTTTTGGTCAAGTATGTGGGAACTAATGGACACCAAGTTAAAGAAAAGCACAGCTTTTCATCCACAAACAGATGGCCAAACAGAAGTAGTTAACAGGACGGTGATCCAGTTACTGAGGGGATATTGCAGCAAACACCCTAAGCTTTGGGATGAACACTTGTGTTATGTGCAACATGCTTACAATAGATTCAAACACTCTTCTACACAGAGATCTCCTTTTGAGACCTGTTTTGGTTTCATACCAAGGTCTCCTTTGGATTTTGTCTTCGGTAAAGATACCATGGTTGATAGACACAGTGATGTGGACAAGGCAACTAGGTTCATTGAACAGATCCAGGAGATCCACCAGGCAGTACAGGAATAGCTGGAAAAGAGCCAGGCCAAGTACAAGGCTAGGCATGATAAGCATCGGATGGAACATAGTTTTCAAGTTGGAGACCAAGTCTGGTTGTGTATCAGCAAAGACAGGATGCAAGGTGAAGGTAAAAAGATAAAATCTATTAGGTATGGACCCTTCAGGATACTTGAGAAGATTAGTGAAAATGCCTTCTGCCTTGAGATGCCAACTTACATGCATATCTACTCAGTCGTAAATGCAGACTGTTTGAGGTTGTTTGAATCTTCAATGATTAAGGACCCTGAAGAGCAGAGTCAATTACCTTCTGTTGAAGACCTGCTACCTGAATATCTTAATGAGTTGCAGGAAGATACTGTGATGGACAGGAAGGTAAGGACGACGTGCAGTGGACATGTGGAATACCTCAGGATTGGGCTTAAGGGTTCGAAGCCGAGCAGTGCAAAGTGGATTGAGATTAGACAAGTGAGACAACAGTTTCCTCACTTAGTCGATGCTTGAAGAAAACCAACTTTTGGTGGTCTAAAAGCTTTTTCAGTGAGAAGGCCGTGATCCAAATCGGATCCACAAAAGACTATCAAGAACCTTGACAGTATCGAGTTGAACAAATCCTTGAAAATTCCAAAACAGCGATCAAAAACACCTTGAACTAGTGGCAATGGCCACCAACGTGGAATGACGAGGACCTCGGTCAAAGCGCGCTGAACGAGGCCCATGGAGACTGCGCAGGAGGTCAAAACAGCCCCTGGGAGCCCCAGATCAGGAAAAGGAGGCGATTTTGATGCGTAATTAACGCTAATCGCGCATCGCTGGGCAAACAGGGCTAAAATGGAAAAGCCCTAAGAACTCGGTCATGTTGGGAGCCGAGAACTGTGGGCAGAGAAAGAAAAAGCGCTAAAGGATAAAGGCAGGACCCGCGCTCTGGAAAACTGGCGGTATTGATCGGGGCGCCCTTGAACGGTAAGAGGTTTTGGAGGAGAGCAGAGCGATCCCACTCAATGATCAATGCGTGGCAGCAGAGGTGAGAGAAAAAACACCGTGATAGCGCCCTATCGGTCGAGTAAGTCAACCGTGCTTGATGTGCGTATGACGTTGGATCTGGAGGAGCCCAGATCAGACGGTTGAGTTTGCACCCGATGGAGGAAGCGAAATCGATAGGGGATTAAGCCGTGTTCTAAAAGGATTTGGAGACTGTTTGACCGCCACGGTGGAGAAAGAATGCATACATGGCGTAACTAAAGAAACGAACTGACGAAGCATGTTGGCACCAATTAGATGGAGACACGTGGCCACTTCCCGAGCATTCATGCTGACGCTGAACAGGGAACTCCAAGCACAGCTGAAGGTGAATCGACGCAAGCAGGAGAGGAACCGAACAGGCATAAGGATCGAATGGCTAAAGCCATGAACAGAGACAGTCAAACTATGAAAAAAGAAGAAGAGAGACAGTGAACAGTGAACCCTGAGAGGAGGACTGAACGCAGAGAGCAGTAAAGCCAAGCAAAGGTGACAGAGGGTTGAGCTGACCACAGGCAGCATCGAGCACCAGAGAGCTTGAAGATTCAAGCCTTCACATAGAGGAATCTGTCCGGATTGAGCATCACAGTTGGCTCTTTCCACTGTAGACCGAGGGTCACAGAGCTGGTAGGAAGAACAAGAGTCTGTGTACTCTGAGTGGCTTGGGGAATCCAAGAACCACCCTGCCAAGAAAACCTGCTTCAGGAGAACTCACATTGAGTCCCTGTACTTGTAATTCTCTACTTAAAGACACAATAAAACAAGGCCACCACTGAAATTTGGACCGGAGACGTAGCCCTAGAGAATAGGGTGAAATCCTTATTAAAAATTCTTGTGTCTTTGTGTTGCTTACTGTATTTCTCTGCTGTCTTTCCACTTATTTTCTATGTATTGGCAATCTGATTGATCTGTTGTTTCAATAACACAAAACACACACACACCAGCACATGAGTCTGTAATACCTTTTGTTTAATAAATCTTCAACTGAGGTCACTCATAGGGTGATTATCAAATCACCAATTGCATCGGATATCGCAATTGGCACTTTCAACGCTGATACATAAGGCACACTGTGATACATCGGACCCGCCGGGACTATTAAACGCAACTTATATATTTTTGGGTCCGGCCAATCGCAAATCGCAATCAGCAGTCAGAGAAAGTGAAGCGACATGTGATATGCGAAGGGGCGATGAGTGGACCCGACGATAATTATAGATCTGGGTGTATAGTATTTGAAGTTCGGCCTTATGGTTCGGCTGTGGGATTTCCAGTGTATTCCCATGTGTTCCGATAAAGTGTTGTGGTCCAAGTTTTTAAAATAAAATCTGATAGAGCGAATGGTCCGCTTTTGAAGCATTGTCAAGCGATTCTTGAATAAAAATGAATATTATGGGCAACGAGAATACATGTTACAACAGGTTTAGTGGTTTAATAATTATAGTTTCTCTGCGTTGCGAGATTAAATAGACACTGTGACTGAACGCAAGGTTTATTTGTGGGCATGTTTGTCATATTTCTCATAATCATAGCTAATATGAACTATTTCTGCAGGCGAGGACCAAGAGAAGAAAGGCGAAGTTTGAGTGGACCCGGTAATGGATAAATGTGATTTATATCAAGACAACACCTCTGCACCACCGATGTCGATATTGCAAAGACATACTCTGCAAGAAAGGGATACAAACCGCCATAGTGCATAATGGAGACACGCTCTATGTCAAGATGAAGCACTCATGATAGCGTTGATCCATCAAGATTTTATTACCTCCAAACACACCTTCAATCATGCCAGATGTGGGATGATGAGCGCAGTGTCTTCAGTTTCCTTCAGGAAATAATAGGGAATAACATTCGCTAAACACAGGTGCGAAGATATGGCACGCAGTCATTCTCTTTTGATCAACATCTATTCATTTCCCCAGGAAATGAAGAGCTCCAGTAGATATGCCCTCTATGGGTCAGTCGTTTCACCGATCGATTCTACGTCTATATATTTTAATGTGTATATGGAAAAGAGCAGGAAGGTGGAAAGTTGAGGGGGGGGGAAGACAGAGGGTCAGTTTTTTCTGCATAAATATTACCTCCGAAGATGGGTAGAAGACTTTTTTTTTCTTGGACAGAATAGCTTTTGATTTATTGTGCTAATAAATAAGACTGTTTGGGTCAAGAAGAAGCCTTTTTCAGATTTATTTTCCTCTTCTTTCATGTGTTTAGAATCAGGGTGTTGTTGCTGGCATAAATACAAATGTGTTTTGTTTTGTGCAGATTGATAACGAGACAACTTATGACTAGTCTTGGTTATTTGAATGTAATTCTTTATCATGGTTAACTCATGAGCGGTCCCCGATTCGAAACTATATTAAACATCAGTTGCAAGTTTATTTGTAGGAACAGGAATGTGCATTCTTGTATGAATAATTAGATTGCAATTAAGCTTTAATACAACCTTGTTCATTTATGAACTCAGTAATTGATTCATTTGAACTTGGAATCTATATATGATGTTTAATCTCTTTTATTATGCTCCTACAAGATAGATTAGAATAGTTAATATTGGTATAAGTAGGTAGAATTAGTATAGATAGAACTTAACACATATAGGTTAGTTGTTTCTTTTATTGATTTAACTGAAGTCTTCCTCCGGGGAGCAACACTTCAACACCTATAACGGTTTACGGGATCCTTTAAAACCTGTTGGAACTAGCCACTCCAAACGAAATCAAATCTAATCAGGGCCTGCGATCAGGTTAGTTCCCCTTGTTGGCATAGTGAAAATTCACAGCGTCAACAAAGTGGCGCTAGAAGGAGGGCCTGAACCGACGTCCACAACTTTTCATGATTTCATCTATAAATCTTGCGCATGGATTCTAAAAGATTAATATATGGATCGTAAAGGTCGAAAAGATCCTTCCGCACATTTGGAAGAGCCTCATTTTGAAGAAGTAGAGACCCCTCTAATTCTCGTGTTTGGGTCACCCAAAGAAGAGAGATTGTGGGAGTATCCTGTCACTCAAGAATAACCAG
Organism: Pinus tabuliformis; assembly: GCA_031772625.1. Lineage (NCBI taxonomy): Eukaryota > Viridiplantae > Streptophyta > Pinopsida > Pinales > Pinaceae > Pinus > Pinus tabuliformis. The sequence continues at coordinate 1,947,707,763 of CM062819.1, read as the reverse complement.
TCAGAGTACTTACTCGAGCTTATGCTCATTCCCTCTCTCAGCTCCCCATCTTTCACTCTTTACCTCTGAAAACTAAAAGAAGTCCAAGGATCTTTAACATAAGCGAAGAGACATCTACAACCCCTTCTCTTGAAGATATTGTGCTAGAGTCCTTGCAAAGTATCAACACTCCTTGGGAAGAAATTCCTGAGGATTCCCCCTCTAAAAGTAATCCCTGGCTTGATTTGGAAAATCCTAACAAAGAACGCCTCGAAGAAACCTTCAACCAAGACCTCCCTATCCATAATATGGCTAACGTTCCCCGTCTAGGTGGGAATCCGCCTCTACCACCTCCTCTAGATGGGAATCCGCCTCTACTGCCTCCTCCAGGAGCACTCCCTCCCTGGCTCGCTCAGGATGCCGTAAGTGGTACCTAGGCAACAACATTCCTTACCCAAGAATGCAGAAAGAGTATTGCCTATATTTGACCCTGAGCGGGGAGACACTGCTGATAACCATATTCACTCTTTCTTCCTAGCCATGCGCATGTTGGGGGTAGCCGATGAAGATGTAGTATGTCGTTTATTCCCTTTTACTCTGATTGGCGCAGCCTCCACATGGTACTTTAGCTTGAGAATAGGATCGATCACCTCATGGGGTGCCTTTCAACAGGCCTTTTTAGACAAGTTTGGCGATGACAAAACACTTGCGGCCTTAGTTTTAGAACTATCCTATTTGAAAATGGAAACCAAAGAGAATCTCAAGGATTTTAACATCCGGTTCAACACTTTGTTCAACAGAATCCCGACTAACGCTAGACCTACTGATGAGGTGCTCATGGAATTATACATCACTGCTCTCCCTGTCCCTACTACGATGTGGGTCAAAAGGAGTAACGCACAAACCTTACAGGGTGCTATCAATGAAGCAGTAAAAGTCGAGAATGAAATGATCAGTCTCACAACATGTCATCATACAACTGAAGAAAAGAAAGCCTACCAATCATCCAAGAAGAATAATGGGAGTGATAACAAAGCGTTGAGATCAAAGAAAAGGATACCATAGATGTGGAAGGTTTGCATCAGATCATTAAGAAATTGATGAACATAGTCATCGATATGAAAAGGAACTCTGGAGAAAGTACAAATGGGAATGGAGGAGATTATAACAACAGAAAATCCTTCAAACCTTTCTATCGTAAGAAGATAGAAGGTGGTCATGGCCAACTTGCATTGCCTGCTCCACCCAATGAAGGGATTTAAATACAGAAGAGCTGGCTCTTATCGGATCGCTCCTTACCAAAGAAGAACCTATAGTGGAGCTGGAGCCAGAACAAGAAAATGAGGAAGAATACCAAGTAGAAGAGCCCTTGGACGAGGAATCTCAAATCAATGTACTGTGGGATTTCTATACAAATGAGAACGATGACGATGAAGGAAATGGTATGGCAGAAATCCACACTAATGAAATCCACACACGAAGTAAAGGGCCACTTGTGGGCATGATGAAGCCTGTAGACCAGACAAAGAAAGATGTTTTCCCTTTGAAGGCATCTACTCCCAAAGTTCCTATTGAGAAGGGTAGACCTAGTGGTGATTCCAAGAGTACTCCAATTGCAAACTATCCAGAGAAAGATAATACATCTCCGACTACAACGAAGGCGACTCAAAATGGTAAACTCCCTCCTAAGAACAGAAAAACCGGTATGTTTACTCTACCCTACCCTGTTTATAACATTGATTACAACATTGTGGATGATCTTAAGAAATCTCGAGCTAATATCACATACTTCGATTTGCTAAAATTAACGCAGCAAAGAGATCTGCTCTTGAAAGCTATGAATGAATGGAATTGCAAATCTCCCACCATTCCGAGCAACCAAACCAAGAAGTCAGCATCCAGACCTATTAGTACCCCCAGTACAGCCCAAACACCATCAGCTATGGAAGCCACTCTATCAAAAATGAATCGAACCCCTCAAGATGTCAGTGCGGCCATGATAGGAAGGAAATCAAAATCCATGACTCCACCTTTCCTTATCACATTTGAAATCTTCAACATGAACGTACACAATTTCTTGGTAGATTCCAGTGCCTCATCCACTATTATGCCTTACGCTGTTGCTAAAATACTTCATGTGATACCCGAGAAAATTGGAACTCGAATTATGTAATTGGATAGAACGAATATGAAAGTAATTGGGGAATTGAAAGATGTGTTGATTCGGATGGCTACCAAACCACAGTACACACAATTCATTGACATAGTTGTAGTCGACATACCCAAGGCTTATGGAATGCTGCTTAGTAGCGACTGGTTAGCAAAACTGAATGGATATTTCTCAACTGATTGGTCCCATCTCTTGCTGCCTCAGAAGGGAAAAGGTGATATGCTGAGAGTTGATCGAGAAAGATACATGAAGTATGTGGTGATGGAACTAAACGGCCCCAATGAACTTGTAATGTTTACTGACTCTATCCTTGGGCATTATAGTTTCAACATTTGTGCCATCGAAGCCTGTTTCGAATAATTCCATGCAGAGACACTTGAAGAAACTGTGACAAACACACAGTTGGAAGCTCCCCCCCGTAGTCCAACTGATGAGCCACCCTATAATATAGTAGATGATAGAACCATTTTTGTAGGAAGCAATTCATTTAATGGAACATTAGATTCTATTTTCTGGACACTCTACTTTGATGGCTCTAACTGCCTTGAAGGTGCAGGTGCTGGGAGCATTCTCATTGACCCGCAAGGGAACCAACATCTAATGGCCAGCCAGTTGGAGTTCGCATGCACCAACAACACGGCAGAATACGAAGGCTTGTTGCAGGGCCTGAAAAAAGCCATTGATATGAAGGTAAAAAATCTTAAAGTTTTTGGTGACTCACAGATAATTGTGGACCAAGTAAGGAAAAGGATACACTGCAATTCGCCACACCTGGTAAGATACCAACATGAGGTATGTAGCTTAATTTACAATTTTGATTCTTTTAATATCACATACATACCTCGAGGGAAAAACCAAGATGCCGATCCGATGGCTGGTATGGCTGCGAAACTTTTTCCGTATCTTAGACTAAACAAGAATAAATGTTACGTTGAATTGATTTTCAGACCATCCGTGCTTGATAACATCTCGAATTGGCAAGTGTTCGAAGGTGATGAGAAAATCCTTGAGTTCCTGCATGGCGAAAAAACATTCAAAAACACAATCATTGATGAAAAATAGCATGACAAGCTTATGAATGGGAGTGAAGATGAGGAAAAAGAGCAGCTCAATATAATTCCCAAGTCAGTTGTCAAGATGGAACACTTGTATGACCTGCATGATAAATTTAAGAAGCCGACTAACTGCAAAATGCATAGCTCATCCATGAAATATGAATCAGTCAACCTTGGAACCAAAGAAGACCCAAAAATTGTTATTTTGGGCTTGGGATGCTCCCCACGAGAAAAGGTTGCATTTGTTAAGCTATTTAAAGAGTACAAGGACATCTTTGCATGGACATATGGTCACTTAAAAACCTTCAATACCAACGTTATGCAACATTTGATTCCGTTGGAGAAGGATGTTAGGCCATACCAACAAAAGCTTCGCAAGATGCATCCAAGCCTAGAACCGTTGGTGAAGAAAGAATTAAACAAAATGCTGGACGCGAAAATAATTTTTCCTATTAGGCACACCCGCTGGGTAACCAATCTCGTGCCAGTAAGAAAGAAAAATGGAGACATCAGGTTATGTATCGATTTTAGAAACTTGAACAAAGCATCGCAGAAAGATAACTATCCTATCCCTTCTATCGAACGCATTCTTCAGTGCATTTCTGGGTCTGAAATGTTGTCCCTATTGGATGGTTTTTTGGGATATAATAAAGTGTTCGTATTGAATGGAGATCAACTTAAGAAAACCTTCAACACTAAATGGGGCACTTACGCATACCGTAAAATGTCGTTTGGACTTATTAATGCAGGTGCCACATTTCAGAGAGCTATGGACATAGTTTTCCATGGATTGATTAACGGATCGGTAGTAGTGTACATGGATGACATTATTGTGTATTTGTATCACAAAAGGGATCATATTTATCACCTGAAATAGATTTTCGAAAGATGTCTAAGATACGGAATATCATTGAATCCCAAGAAGAGCGTCTTCGTAGTTACAGAAGGGAAACTACTGGGTCATATCCTCTCTAAAGAAGGGATTGTTATTGATCCTGAAAGAATAGAGACCATCATGAGAATACAACCCCTTGCAAATAAAAGGGCAATGCAATCTTTCTTCGGGAAAATTAATTTCATTAGGAAATTCGTTTCAGGTTTCGCAGAAATAGTGTGTCCCATGCAGCTAATGATGAAGAAAAACGTTGTGTATAGGTGGAGCGATGAAGCTAAGTAATCATTTCAGTGAATTAAGGAGGCCATCACAGAAGCTCCTGCATTGGTCAGCCCCAATTTCGACAAGGAATTCCTCTTGTACACTTTCACTTCTGATGTTTCATATGCCGCAATCCTCACCCAAAAAAATGATGATGGCAATGAAGTCCCTATTAATTATATGAGCTCTAATATTCAGGGGCAGAACAACTTTTTATTTATTGTGCTAATAAAGAAGACTGTTTGGGTCAAGAAGGAGCCTTTTTCAAATTTATTTCCCTCTTCTTTCATTTGTTTAGAATCAGGGTGCTGTTGCTGGCATAAATACAAATGTGTTTTAACGATAAAGCTTATGACTAGTCTTGGTTATTTGAATGTCATTCTTTATCATGGTTAACTCATGAGCGGTCCCCGATTTGAAACTATATTAAACATCAGTTGCAAGTTTATTTGTAGGAACATAAATGTGCATTCTTGTGTGAATAATTAGATTGCAATTAAGCTTTAATACAGCCTTGTTCATCTGTGAACTCAGTAATTGATTCATTTGGACTTGGAATCTATATATGATGTTTAATCTCTTTTATTATGCTCCTACAGGATAGATTAGAATAGTTAAGATTGGTATAAGTAGATAGAATTAGTATAGATAGGACTTAATACATATAGGTTAGCTGTTTCTTTTGTTAATTTAACTGAAGTCTTCCTCCGAGGAGCAATCTTTCAACACCTATAACGGTTTATGGGATCCTTTAAAACCCATTGGAACTAGCCACTCCAAGCAAAAGCAGATCTAATCGAGTCCTGTGATCGGGTTAGTTCCCCTTGTTGGCATAGCGAAAATTCATAGTGTTAACACAACGCTACCCACTTCTTCATCACCTTCATCACTTCTTCTTCTTCTGCTCCCCAACACCACCATCATAACAAAAAAAGGAACCAACAAGAGAAGGTTAAGCCATATACCCATCATGTTTGGTGAAGTTTGAGTTTCTTTATTGCAATAAAATGAAGGAGGAATGAGAATTGGGAAAGAGTAGGAGAAGAGAACATATTTCATTCATAATATAAAAATGTAGAAATATGGTGTAGAATTGCAACTACTCAAGAAATTTTAATCAAAATCAAGAGACACAATTATACTCTACTTCTCTATGAAAATTATTTCACAATTTAGAACAACAATCTCATACATGCAATAAGAAATAACACACATGCACAATATTTTTGTCAGGGGAAAGAAATTTCTAAAAACCCCTTAAGATTTCTTGCATTAATCAAGTGAATAGAGAATGTATTACAATTGCTAGCTCACTCTGAGCTCAACCTGCAACAAAATAACCTATCTCTCTGCTCAATGAGAAGCTGTGACCTAGACATAGTCAATTTCTGCCTCAACTTGAGCCCATATTTCCTTGCGCAAATGCTAAGGAATTAGGCCCCTATTATTTAGGAATTTTCCTCTAATTCATTACGCAATTCCTAAGGTTGATCATCTAACTGCATGCAACACTTGTACACTCAAGAATATTCTACAATTGATGTTACACTGCCTTGAAATCTCCACCACAGTTGGGGAACTTGAATTCTCTGCATGCACTAGCTATTTTAGTTTTATTGATTAGTTAACTAGATGATCACTAAGTTAGACAGTTGTCCCACTGCACAACTTGTTGAGAAATGTGTAACTAGGTTCGGTATTCATTAGTATGAAATGTATTCTTGTATATATAAAATGAAAAATAAATTATTATTATTATTGGAGCATGGGTTTCATGCTCAAGTTCTGTTATTTTATAGGTCAAGCACACATTGAGTGCTTCTAGGGTTTTCCCTAGGTATAAGAGTCATTGTCACATATTGAAGACCTTATGGGCACATTGTAAATTGTAAAAGAAAATTTATTTTGTCTTGAAAATGTCAAAATACCTCCAAGATCAAGTCAGCCTACATGAGTTGTCAAGTCAGCCTAAGTGAAGAGACATGTCCACCCTTGAAGGAAGCCTATATATAAGAATAACTCATCCTCCATTTGGATCATTCACTCACTCATCTCTCATACGAAGAAGGAAGTAGCAGAAGGATGAAGAAAGAAGTGTGAAGAAGAAGTAGAAGTGTTTTTGGGTCTCTCTACTTTCTTTTGGAAATGTGAAGTTAGGGTTTCTGCATTGGCGAAGTTTAGAAGTTCGATTTTGGAAGCAGGAGGAGAAAGAAGGCAATCGAATGTCTCTTAGGGTTTCCTACTAGCCCTAAGACTCAAATCAAGGAAATATAGGTCAATGGAAGAGCAGGAAGAGGGAGATCGAAGTCTCCTAGTGAAGTAGCAACAGTTGCAGCAGTAGATGGGGCAAAATTTCGAATTTACTGGGGAGGTCAAAGATATTGCAACATGAGGTTGAGGAATACTTGATCTCGAAGGGTACTTGTTTGATTCTAGGTCATGGTATTCATTAATTGAAATATCTAAAGGGTAAGAAGAGATTTTATGGTTTTCCCCTCAAGAGGAGGTGTTTTGGCCCTAGCTTGGAGCCTACATATTATGTCATTGTTCTTACTATTTTGGTATTTGTTTGATGTATTTCATATTGAAATAAAAAAGATCAAAGCTAATAAGTAAAAAGCTAACACAAGCAATTATCAAGTTAAGAGAATTAGCATATACATTGTCGTACTAAATTCTCAACATAGAATCAGAACTTTGGTTATCTAAGGGCATCATGAAGATCTACTCTATAATGAAGAAGGTCATCAAAAGGATTGCAAGCCATCTCAAGAAATTCATAAAAGAAGTATGGAGTCTCATATTATATTCAAAGAAGGAATCAATCATAGAAAAAGATGAAGGACTCTTCTTTTCTCTCTCTGGAACATTTCAAGACGAAGACATCTAGGTAATTGATAGTGGTGCATCAAGGCACATGACTGGTCACTCTCACCAACTGAGGACCTTATTGAAAGTAACATCCACATACTCTATGGAACTTTGAGACAAAAAGAGTTATCATGTGAAAGGCATTGGATCATCATCCATAAAGCTAGAATATGGAAGCAACATCCACCTCAACAACATATTGTTTGTTCCAGGTTTGCACAAAAACCTACTTTCTATTTAAAGCTTAGAAGCATTCATTGATGGAAAATTAGTTGTTTGGGAAAAATACTAAAGCATAGAAAAATCTAAAGTAATTGGTATCCGAGAAGGAAGACTCTACATATTAATATCTCCTGTAAATCATGCCCTAGTTCACACTAAGATTAGTCCATGTGAACTTTGGCATAGAAGGTTTGGTCATCTACATTTCAAAATTATTCCAACCCTAAATTCTATAGTAAATGGAATACCAAGTCTAAAGGAGGATCATGAAGGTGTCTGCAAAGGATGTGCATTAGGAAAAAATACCAAGAAACCATATGGAAGTAGTGCTTCACAGTCGAAATAAATCTTAGATCTCATTCACTCTGATGTATGTGGCCCTGTGACTCCAAAATCACTTGGAGGACATCTTTATTATGTCACATTCATAGATGATCACTCAAGAAATACCTAGGTTTACTTAATGAAAACCAAGGATGAAGTTTTCACTAAATTTCAAGAATTCAAAGTTGAAGTGGAGAACCTTACAGAAAGAAGGATCAAAATACTAAGATCTGATAATGGAGGACAATATACATCCAAGGATATCATAGCATTCTGTAAGGAATCTGGGATTAAGAGGGAGTTGATAGTTCCATACAATCCCAAACAAAATGGAGTTGCAGAGAGAAAGAACAGGTCCATTGAAGAAAGTGTAAAAGGAATGATACATGATCAAGATCTACCAAAGTTTTGATGGGGTGAGGAAACTAAGACAACAATCTACATACAATATCGATGTCCTCACAGATCTCTAGACAACAAAACTCTTGAACAAGTGTTCACTGGGAAGAAGCCATATGTCGACAATCTCTGAATCTTTGGATGTCCTGTATACATTCATATACCAAAAGACAAAATAAAGAAGTTGGATCCTTCCGGTGTGAAAGGTATATTTGTTGGGTATAGTAACTCATCAAAATCCTATAGAATCTATATGAAAGATGGACATAATATTGAAGTTAGTTGTGATGTCATATTTGATGAAAGCATAGCATTCAAGAAATCAAAATAACTTTCTATAGATTATGATGAAGAAGAACTTCATATGTTTGAGGAAGAAGTTGATAAGGAAGCAGGATCTCACCATGATGAAGAAGGACCTAGTGAACCTATTCAACCTATAGTCACTCAAGAAACAAGGAAAATACCTAATTGGTTGAAGTCTACACTACTTGATGTAGAAAGTCATGGAGCAACTCAAGGATCCTCTAGAGAAAGTAAAAGACCCAAGAGATACTCTGGGTATGTTGCATACATGACAAAATTAATAGAAGCATAACCATCCACTTTCGAAGAGGCTATAGAACATCAAGAATGGAAAGATGCCATGAATGAAGAATATCAATCTATAATGAATAATGAAGTATGGGAGATCGTACCGAGGCCTAAAGAGAAATATGTAGTTACTTCCAAGTGAATCTATAATATCAATCATGCATCGGATGGAAGCATAGAAAAGTATAAAGAAATATTTGTGGAAAGAGGGTTCTCTCAACTTGAAGGCATCGAATATGAAGAAACTTTTGCTCCAATAGAAAGATACACAACAATTCGATCATTAGTCTCTCTACCAGCATCGATGGGATGGAACATCCACCAAATAAATGTCAAGATTGCGTTTCTAAATGGTACAATAGATGAAAAAGTATACATAGAACAACCCTTGGGATTAAAAATTAGAGATAGGAAGGCATATCTTTGCAGATTAAAGAAAGAATTATATGGCCTCAAGCAAGCACCAAGGGCATGGTATGCTAGAATGGATGCATATCTACAAAGACTAGGCTTCACAAAAAGTTCTGTTGAATCAAACCTGTTGAGTTACCAATCTGACTCTTCTTATGAGATCTCTTCAGATTGAGAATTACCACATACCTTCTATGAATACCTCTCTAGTTAAGAGGGAGTGTTGAAAAATGTGTAACTAGGTTCGGTCTTCATTAGTATGCAATGTATTCTTGTATATATAAAATGAAAAATAAATTATTATTATTATTGTAGCATGTGTTTCATGCTCAAGTTCTTTTATTTTATAGGTAAAGCACCCATTGAGTGCTTCTAGGGTTTGTCCTAGTTATAAGAGTCATTGTCATATATGGAAGATGCTATGGGCACATTCAAATTGTAAAATAAAATTTATTTTGTCTTGAAAATGTCAAAATACCTCCAAGATCAAGTCGGCCTACATGAGTTGTCAAGTCGGTCTAAGTGAAGAGACATGTCCACCCTTGAAGGAAGCCTATATATAAGAATAAATTGTCCTCCATTTGGATGATTCACTCTCATCTATCATATGAAGAAGGAATCAACAAAAGGATGAAGAAAGAAGTGCAAAGAAGAATTCGAAGTGCTTTTGGGTCTCTCTAATTTCTTCTAGAAATACGAAGTTATGGTTTCTGCACTCGGGAAATATAGAAGTTTGATTTTGGAAGCAGTAGGAGAAAGAAGGAAAGCAAAGGTCTCTTAGGCTTTCCTACTAGCCCTAAGACTCAAATCAAGGAAAGAGAGGTAAAGGAAAGAGTATAAAGAGAGAGATCAAAGTCTCCTAGTGAAGCAGCAACAGTGGTAGCAGTTGTTGGGGAAGAATTTCGGATTTACTGGGGTGGTCGAAGATATTGCAATAGGAGATTGAGGAAGAATTTATCTTGGAGGGAACTTGTCTGATTCTAGGTCATGGTATTCGTCAATTGAAATATCTAAAAGATAAGAAGAGATTTTACAGGTTTTCCCCTTAAGAGGAGAGGTTTTGGCCCTAGCTTGGAGCCTACATACTGTGTCATTTTTCTTATTGTTTTGGTAGTTGTTTGATGTATTGCATATTGAACTAACAAAGATAAAAGCTAGTAAGTAAAAATATAACACAAGCAGTTATCAAGTTAAGAGAATTAACATATACATTTCCCTATTGAATTCTTAACACAACTCACCTTCCACTAGTTCTATCAACAATTAGAACTAGTTTAATTGAAAACAACTTTAAATAGTTGACCTTGATTGCTACAAATTAGCAATCTCACATGCTTAACTGAACTCCAAGCCCTCTAACTCGAATTTATTGAGCTAACCAAGTGACAAGAGACATGTAACACAAGTTAACTGCCTCCGAGTTGTGCGTTGATGTGGAAATTCGAATTTTCTCAATTTGACCAAGGAAAAGTCAAATTGAGACTTTCTTGTTGCATTTTTCAACACTCCCTCTAACAGCAAGAAAGGGATTATCAACCAACCCTATCCTGCACCTGTGGAATTTGAACTTCCTTGTTGATAAAGACTTTTCAAGATGTCAATGTCTTGTTCCTCTGTCAGAATGTATTGTAGAAACATTATCCGCCTCTGCAAACAATCCCGTAAATGATGATACATGATATTTATATGCTTGGATTGATCGTGAAATACTAGATTCTCAAAGAGCTTGATGCAACTCTGATTATCACAAAAGATCATAGTTGGATCCATCATCTGACCAAATAGTCTCACAAGTATCTTTCTCATTCAAATCGCCTCACGTGTTTCTTGACTTGTAGCCATGTATTTTTCTCCTACCGAGCTAAGCACCATAGATCTTTGCTTCCTGTTGTACCAAGAAATTGTTTCGGACCAAACACTAAAAATTCCGCCTGATGTACTCTTTCAGTCTAATGGACTCCCTGCCCAACCTACATCTTTGAAGCCACACAACTTCACTCCCTTTGTCTGTCTATACCATAATCCATACCGAGTATTGCCTCTGAGGTACCGTAAAACATGCTTCACTACCTTCCAATATAATTTGTTCAGCCTAACCATAGCTTTTCTCAACTGGTTGACTACATAGCACACATATGGCCATGTGTTCACAAGATATATTAGTGAACCCACTAGCTATAAATAAATGGTAGCATCCACTTATTCACCTGAAGCGACATCCTCCTTCCTCTAGTTGGTTGCTAGAGGTGTTTCCATGGGTTTACAACTATCCATGCGAAATTTCTGTAGTATCGCATTGGCATACTTTCCTTCAGACACAAACAATTCACCATCGCCTTTCCATACTTCCAACCCGAGGAAGTAGTGCATGAGACCCATGTCCTTCATCTCAGATTCCCTTGCAAGGTCCTCCTTTGCAAGAGCTGATCAACTGCTCATCACTTGTTACTATTAGATCATCAACATATAAAATAATGATAATAAATTTACCTTCTACCAAGATATGATAGAGGTTCACATCCGCTACAATTTTGGTGAAGGCCAAACCAGTGAGATAACTTTTGATCTTGGTGTACCAAGCTCAGGGTGCCTATTTGAGACTGTATGATGCTCGCTTGAGTTTGTGTTGAATTTCCAAGATCTTGGGTCTAGGTTAGAATCTTAAAATATCTTACGCTACCAAACCAAGAATCTCAATGATACTACTTTTCAAAGCAAATATAAACAATAGTAAATCACACATGCACAAAATATGGACAACGTTTTACATTTTTCAACCCAACTTCGTTATATTAAACAACATATAATACAACTGTCTAGGGCTCCCCTACCAGGTATAATGGCCCTCATACATCCACTAGTACAAGAATACAAACGGGGGCTTGGTTTCAGTCCATCGACAACCAATCTACCCTCAACAAGATACTCTGACCATCTGGATGTTGCATTCTCTCTCAACTCCTCTCAGTTGTACCATGTACCTTTCTGGTCCTTTGGATCCTGATCTACAGCCACTGCCTCTATCAATGCTCCAAGTCCATTTGGCCATTGAATCTCAACTATCAATCTTCTCTCTAGTTGTGCCTTAGCGCATCAAGGGCACAACACATCAAGACTCATGTTGAGTTGTTCACGACTCCACTTGTGAACAACTCTCAATCTACCTATTTTTGCTCCTCAAATTCTCAGGGAATTCAGCCCACTATGGTCTTCCTATAGTGCACCAATGAATACCAACATAAAGCACGAAGGGATGCCACCTATCACTACAAGATGTCTCCCACAATGAACACGGACTAGGAGGACTACCCCACATCTATTATAGAAGTCCTTCTCTACACACAATTATTGGGCTCCACAAATTGCTCTTGGTTGATCAGACCCTTGAGCTCAACAATTACCTCTATTGCAACTACCTTTGTCCATCAAGGTGTTGCTCACTGGGCTCCAACTTGGACACTATCACGCTTTCCTCCAGCAGACCATAAGTGCCCAATCACGTCCACACTTGGTCCACTCTCACGCTTCCCTCCAACAGTCCACGAGTGACCAAGTCCATGATGTAGAATTTGCACCTAATTGGGCATCCTCACACCTAAGAGACCCTTACACATGATTGCCCACAGAATTCTCCACATCCGCCCTTTTCTCTGCAATAGAGGAGCTATTGAACAAATCTAAGCTCCAAATATCACTGTGAAATTGCCCATTGGTTAGGGCTTATAACATGCCACGTCGCCCTACCTCCTTGGCTTCCACTGGCTGCAACAACTCTGTCCACACTAGGACACCTACATCACTCCATAGCGAGATATGCTCCTAGTTGGAGTTCCTTCATGCCCAAGGCAACTCCAATAAATGGCTCCCAACAAACTGCAATATAGACTGAAAAAAAATCTGGTCAAAGAAATGACCCAACACAAGTCAATAATGGAGAAGAATACATATTTCTACATTGTTGTTCGTGGAAAGTATTCTGGCCACTGGTTAGGGATCCCACTGTAACCTACAACAACCCAACAATCATGCCCAAAACACACCTTAATTTATGCGACCTCCTCTCCTCTCCAAGCTAGGTGGCATTGTTGTTTGAGAAGGCACCTATAGATCCTTGTACATGGTTGTTTGATCCTCAAAATAGAACCTATAAGCCTACAACCTAATCATAATAGAAAGGTCCCTTACTCAGCCTGTTTCAGGAGGATATCCCTACATTTTCTAGCCCTTAACAGTCCCTAATTATTGTGACCCTTTAGCAAGATACCTCAGCCTCCCTCCAGTAGTTTGGATCCTCCTTCGTTGGTATGCCTCTTCTTGCAGCGGCCCTCAACAAAAACATCCCTCTCCTCTTTTACTGCCCAACAGACCTGCATCCAAGTCTCTCTTACTCGGCCTCCCTCCACGCTAGAACAACCCTTCAAACAACCCTCAAAAGACTCCTACACAACCTATTTTCTTGATGAAGTGCTCTCCCATCTGCGGCCCAAGCTAGGGTAGGTATGCCAAGTTACTTTAGTCCTCAAATGAGCTCTTGTGTTGCCAAATTGGATGATAAAATTGTCCTCACATCACCTCATATTTATACAGTAATATGAGGGATTCCAAAACGTCATTCTAGGGCTTGAACGACTGTCACAAGTCATTTTTACACCAAGCCGACCTTGACACTTCTTGTGCAAACCCACACTTTAACTTCAAAAATTCATGACTTCATTTCTAGAGCTCTGAATTGAGTGATGTTTGAAGCGTTGGAATTGGCACGCCAAGCTCTATCAACTCAAATTTTCTCATGCTCAAATTATTCATGGTTTTGGCCCAAATCACAATGGGTGAAAAACCCCATGCTTGGGTTCCAAGCCCACAATCCTACTTGTGGTGCTTTTCCCTCCAATCCCTGAACCCTAGGGCTTGGAGTACCTCCCAAGCTACACAAAAATAAACACTCCCTCTTATCGAGGGAGGTACTTCCAAGACTAGGAAGTAACCATCATCATCTCTGGTGGCAATAGCCCATCTGGCATCCATCACTGCAGCATACCACGTAGAATGAAACCGGAAATCTCGGTAGTGCCTCTGCCTCATCAAATCCGAACCTGAAGATCTTGAACCTCCATAGGGTATATCCTTCTAAGGCTATACTCCCTCTGAGCCTACACAATCTCCATTGACTTAGTCCTATAAGCACTCATCCTCTTGGATCAAATACCACTCATGCAAATCTCACCAATCTTGGATATGCAACATCATGACCTGATGAATATTCTAGCCTACCAATATCCAGACCATCACATGAATCCATCTCGATCAACCTGATCTCATCCATGCCAAAGAAACCCTCAAGTTTTCCCAATCATCCATGACAAGTCAATGGAAGTCCACGATCAAGAATCTACTCTACTACAAATTGTTGTTCACCAGACTCACCACCAATCCACCAAAACTCCCAACTAATCTCGCTACCAAGCCATTCAAGACCACATCTCCATGTCTTCAACTGAACCCTCTTCTCCATGATCTAGACACCCACAACTCCCTCTCAGTTGCTTCATTGTGCACACTCTGATTCATTGTCCCTCAAAGTAGCTCAAATACACTCTCATACCATGTTGAATTTCCACAATATAAGGTCTAGGTTAGAATCTTAAAATCTCTTATGCTACCAAACCAAGAATCTCAATGATACTACTTTGCACAGCAGAATATAAACAACAGTAATTCACACATGCACAAAATATGGACCACTTTTTACATTTTTCAACGCAACTTCGTTATATTAAACAACATATAATACAATAGTCTAGGGCTCTCGTACCATGGATAATGGCCCTCATACATCCACTATTACAAGAATAAAAACTGGGGCTTGGTGTGAGTCCATCGACAACTAATCTACCCTCAACAAGATACTCTAACCATTTGGTTGTGGCATGCTCTCTCAGCTCCTCCTAGTCATACCTTGTACTTGCCCGGTCCTTCAGCTCTCGATCTGTAGCTCCTACCTCTATCAATGCTCCAAGTCCATCTAGCCACTAAATCTCGACTATTAATCTACTCCCTATTTGTGCCCTAGTCCATCAAGGGCACCATACATCAAGACTCTTGTCGAGTTGTTCACACCTCCACTTATGAACAACTCTCGATCTTCCCACTGCTACTCCTCAGCTACTCAGGGACTTTAGTTCATTATGGTCTTCCTATGCTACAACGATGAAGACTAGCATAGGGCATGGAGGGCTACCACTTATCACTGCAAGATGTCCATCTCCCATAATGAACATAAGCTAGGAGGACTCCCTCACATTTGTTATAGAATTCCTTATCCACACATAAGTCTCGGGCTCCAAAAACTACTCCTGGTTGATCAAACCCTTAAGCTCAACAACTACCTCTCTCACAACTACCTTTGTCCATCAAGGTGTTTCTCACTAGGCTCCAACTTGGACATTGTCATGTTATCGTCCATCACACCATAAGTGTCTAATCACATTGACGCTTCGTAAAATCTCACGCTTCCCTCCAACAGTCCACGAGTGACCAATTCCACGTTGTAGCATTTCCACCTAGTTAAGGTATCCTCATACCTAGGAGACCCTTACACAGAACTTTCCACATAATTCTCCACATTCTCCCTTTGCTCTGCAATAGAGGAGCTATTGCACAAATCTAAGCTCCAAACTTCACGGTGAAACTACCCATTGGTTAGGGCTTCTAACATGCCATGTCAGCCCTACCTCCTTGGCTTCCACTGGCTGCAACAACTCTTTCCACACTAGGACACCTACATCACTCCATAGTGGTATCTTCTCCTTGTTGGAGTTCCTTCATGCCCAAGGCAACTCCAACAAATGGCTCCCAAAAAACTACAATGTAGACTAATCTAAATCTGGTCAAAGAAATGACGCAACACAAGTCACTAATGGAGAAGAATACATATTTCTACATTGTTTTTCATGGACATTATTATGGTCACTCATTAGGGTTCCCATTGTAACCTACAATAGCTCAGCAATCATGCCCAAAACACACCTTAATTTATGCGGCCTCCTCTCCTCTCCAAGCTAGGTGACCTTGTTGTTTGAGAAGGCACCTACAACTCCTTGTATAGGTTTGTTTGATCCTTAAAACAAAACCTATAGGCTTGGGGCCTAATCATAATAGAAACATCCCTTACTCGGCCTATTTTCAAGAGGATATCCCTGCATTTTCTAGCCCAGAACAATCCCTAATTATTGCGGCCCTCCAACAAGATACCTCGTCTTCTCTCTAGCAATTCATATCCTCCTTCTTCGCTGGTCTGCCTCTTCTTCTTGTGGCCCTAAACAAAAGTATCCCTCTCCCCTTTTACTGCCCAGCAGAACTGCATCCAAGTCTCTTTTACTCAGCCTCCCTCCACACTGTAAAAACTCTTCAAACAACCTTGAAAAGACTCCTACATACCCTCTTTTCTTGCTTAAGTGCTCTCTCACCTGCAACCCAAGCTAGGGTAGGTATGTCGAGTTCCTTTAGTCCTCAAATGAGCTCTTGTGTTGCCAAATTGGATTATGTTACACCAATCCGACCTTGACACTTCTTGTGCAAACCCACGCTTTAACTCCAAAAACTCATAACTTCATTTCTAGAGCTTTGATTCGAGTGATCTTCGAAGCATTGGAATCGGCACGCCAAGATCTATCACCTCAATTTTTCTCATGCTCAAATTCGTCATGGTTTTGGCCCAAATCCTAATGGGTGCAAAACCCCATGCTTGGGTTACAAGCCCACTTGTGGTGCTTTTCCCTCCAATCCTCGAACCCTAGGGCTTGGAGTACCTCCCAAGCTACACAAAAATCAACAATTTGCACACATGAGACTCCTAATCAGTGTCTCAAAAACGTATGGTTTCTTGATGTACACCTCCTCCTTAATAATCTTGTTGAGAAATGTTGTTTTTACATCCATCTGGTGGATCTTCTACCCCATCTGCACAGCCAGTACAAGAATTGATATAATGGATGAATACCTTGCTACAAGGGAAAAGGTTTTCTCATAGTCAATTCCCTCAACTTGAGAGAATTGTTTGGCCACAAATATGGCCTTATACCTCTTTATGCGTTCGTCTATTGCATGCTTAACCTTGAAGATCCATCTCAAATCCACAACTAATTTATTTTTCGGTCTTGGGACCACTTCCCAAACATTGTTTTTTACAATGGATTCATATTCTTCCACAATTACATCAACACAAACAATTTTATCAATTGCTTCCTCAAAAAATAGTATGGCTCAGTCTCTATAAGCTCAGTCATTAGAGCCATGTAGTCAGTGTACCTCTCAAGTGACCTCCTTTTCCTATGCAAATTTAAAGGAGCTCCCACATTTTCCCTCGCATATTGCACTAATATATCAACTTCCTTGGTTCTTTTTCTACCTTCTCTAGATGATTATTCTTGAGTGGATGTCTCCACTCTCTACTCCTCTATTTGTGGCTACTCCACAACTTCTTGAGTCTCCTCCTTTGGAGCTAAAATATCCTCTTCTGGTGGGATCTAAAGCTCCCTCTCAAAAGAGCACCACATTGCTTTTTCCTCATCAAACTTTACATTCCTTCATACAACTGTCATTCCAAGGGATGGTAAGTACATACAGTAATTATGTGTAGTTTTAGTGTAACCCACAAAAACTCCCAACTCTGTTTTCAGCTCAAGCTTCTTCCTAGAATATTTAGAGACATGGAAATAAACAAAGGCTCCAAAAATCCTGATGTGAGGCGCATCCGTCTTTCTCCCCAAGAAATCCTCCTCCGGTGTAATCATATTATCATAGCAAGAATCTGATGAGGACTCATATTCTGTAAGTGTATCATTGTGTTACATGCCTCTACCCACAAATGTAGTGGAAGGCCTTGGTCATGTAGCATAGCTCTCACAGCTCCAACAATGCTCTGGTTCTTTCTCTCAGCTACCCCATTCTGTTGTGGGTTGTGGAGTGTTGTCAACTCTCTTCAAATGCCTTCTTTGAAACAGAAACTCTTGAATTCATTCGAAACATACTCACCTCTAATTTCTCTCCTGAGATCCTTCACCTTTTTGTTGGTCTCTTTCTCAACTAGTGCCTTGAATTCCACAAATTTTGAGAATGTCTCATCCTTCTTCCATATGAAGAAGATCCAACACTTCCTTGAAAAATCATCAATAAAAATAACAAAATATTTATGTATGGCAGTGGAGGTTGTCGAGAAAGGTCCACAAACATCATAGTGGACTCTTTCCAAGACTGCATGTGCTTTGTTGTCTTGATCATGGAATGTGGATTTTATATACTTCCCCAAGATACAACCTTTGTAGACATCATGTTGCTCAAGTGCTCCTTTAGGGAGGCCAGTGGTTATTTGTTGCATAATCTTTAAGGCACCATGATGCAAATGGCCCAATATCATGTGCCAAAGTTCACAGACATCGTGACTCTGCACTTTCTCACATCAAGTTTATACAGGTTCTTGATACGAACCCCGATTTGCTTCACCTGTCCAACGGCTATGTGTCTCAAGAATTCTTTCCCTTTGCTAAAGATCACATCATAACCACAGTCTTCCAAAATTTCTACAGAGATGAGACTCTTCTTTAGGCTTGGCACAAAACATGACATCTTTGAGGCAAAGAGAGGATCCTGACTCCCTCTGAAAGATTATTGTACCAATTTCGATAGCACTGTACCTTCTATCGTCCCCTAGCTCAATATGAATTAGGAGATCTTTCTCCTCTAGGTCACTGAAAAACGCTCTACACCATGTCATGTGGAACGAGGCACTGAATTCCAAGTACCACACACTCCCCATCACCGTGTTGGCCATGCATGTGAAAAGGGTGAAGTCATGCTCAAACTGTGAAGCCAAAGCTTTATCTGCTACTCCTCCTGAGTTCTTCTTGCTCAACTTTTGTGTGTGGACACTTCGTAGCATAGTGCCCAAATTCACAACAATTGAAGCATTTTATTTTGGACATGTCTTTCTTCTTGCTCCCTTGGCTGGATTCTGGTTTGGTTTGAGATTTCTTTCCTTTACCCTTCTTTCCCTTTCCAACCAATGCAAATTTTTCTTCATCCTCGCCCTTGGATGAAATTCCATCTCTAGTATTTTGCTTGATCTCTTCTCGTACCAAATCAGACCGTAAGCATTCCCAATTCGTTAATTTATCACTCTCGTTCACCAAGTCCTGGTAGCTATGCCATATTTTGGGAATGCCTAGAAGAGCTAGGCTTACCAAGTCACCTTCTACAACATTCACACCAACCCCTCCAAGCTCATCACGAACTTGTGTAAATCTACTGAGATACTATGGAATAATTTCATTCTTCTGCATCTTGATATTTCAAAATTTGTCTTTAATGGATAGTTTCCTATGGTCACTGTTACTCTCGAATAGCTCTGTTAGTGCCTTCCACATTGCGAAAGGAGTTTCTTTCCCATAGAAATTTGAGACAATGTGTTCTAGCCTTCCCTCCAAGATTATTCTCCTCACCTTGGCCACATATTTCTTCCATTGAACTAGGTTTTGGGCATTAGTTGATCTTGTTTTTGCAATGTCTATCTTGACATATTTTAGCTACATATTTTTTCCATTGAGCTAGGTTTTAGGCATTAGTTGATCTTGGTTTTGCAATGTATGTATTGAAATATTTTAGCAATCCATTGTCACCAAGCATCATCTCCATGAGATCCTTCCATGCAATGAAATTTGAGCTTCCTTCCAAGGCATACTCTAATCTCAACCCATTAAAGGACATCTTCCCAACTCTGAAGAGATCCTACTACACTGAAGTTGTATATTCGAACCTCCTGAGGAACAACTTCGAAATTCCTATTCTAATGTGAATCATGTTATGATACCATGTAGAAATATGGTGTAGAATTGCAACTGCTCAAGAAATTTTAATCTAAATCAAGAGACACAATTCTACTCTACTGCTCTGCGGAAATTAATTCACAATTTAAAACAACAATCGCAGACATGCAATAAGAAATAACACACATGCAAAGCATTTTTTCTAGGGGAATGCAACTGATAAAAACCCCTTAAGTCTGCTTGCATTAATCAGATGAATAGAGAATGTATTACAATTTCTAGCTCACTCTGAGCTCAACCTGCAAGTGAATAACCTATCTCTCTGTAAAATGAGAATCTCTGACCTGGACTTAGTCAATATTTGCCTTAGCTTGAGCCCCTATTTCCTTGCACAAATCTTGAGGAATTAGGCCCTTATTATTTAGGAATTTTCCTTCAATTGATTGTGCAATTCCCAAGGTTGATCATCTGACTGCATGCAACACTTGTACACTCAAGACTAGTCTACAACTGATGTTACATTGCCTTGGAATCTCCACCATAAATATGGAACTCGAATTCTCTGCATGCACTAGCTATTTTGGGTTGATTGATCAATTAAATGGATGATCACTGAGTTAGTCTATTGTCCCACTGCACAACTGACCTTCCACTAGTTCTCTCAATAGTTAGAACTAGTTTAACTGAAAACAACTTGAAATAACTGGCCTTGATTGCTACAAATTAGCAATCACACATGCTTAAAAGAACTCCCAACCCTCTAATTCGAATTTACTGAGCTAACTGAGTGACACAAACCATGTCACACAAGTTAACTACCTCCAAGTTGTCTGCTAATGTGGAAATTCTAATTTTCTCAATTTGACCAAGGCAAAGTCAAATTGAGACTTTCTTGTTGCATTTTTCAACAAAAAACACAAATGCTACATGGAAAAAGAAAGAATTATATTAGACCCCACCTCTTTGGCTTTCCAATGGTGGTGCCTTCAATCTCCCAACCTCTCTCAAATTGTAGCCGTCAATCTCCCTTGCGAGCTCTTCAAGCTCAAACCCTCTCAATCTTCCTCTCTCAAGTTGCTCAATTTGAGCTCCTCAAGCCCTCTCAATCTCTCAATCTCATGAAAATGATACATCGTGGGAGGGGAGGAGGCCTTTTATTCTTTTTTCCCCTACTTCTCCCTCCAAAAAGGTTGTGCGCCCTTTTTTTCTATGGGATTGATCGCTCCTATATCGCTCCCTAAACTTAAAAGTCTCTCTTGGAGTGAAGTGGAGCGATACAGGAGTGATCGCTCCCTAATCGCTCTCTCTACTGCTCCTAATATGGCAGGGAGCACAATTTTTTTTAGGGAGTGCACTCCAGAGGTTGCTCTCGATCAAAGCGCACTTTAGGAGCGGATTTGAGGGGGGGATGCTCCCCCAAAACCTTGCTTAGGCTCTAATACCAAGTGTAGAAACCCTACTTAAGTACACAATTTACACATTTTTTTAAATAAATAACACACAATTATTCATATACATGATTCCATACACAAATCTGTTTCAATAAAATAAGTTATACATTCTATTGAATTTTCCTTATACCCCAAATATGGTCTATTCCTAGACTTAATCATAAACACACTAAAGGTACTACACTAAAAGCACTTTTCACAACAAAAATATAACAATAGTGAAATCAATTAAATACAAAAATTTATATGGCCCAAATCTTGACCTTTATCAGTCCATTAATAAAGAACCATTAGGGCTCTCGCACCAGGGATCATGGCCCTTCAGATCTCTAATGCAACTAGTATACATAATATAAAAAATATAGGGCTTGAGATCTATTCTATCTAATCTACAATCTTCCCAAAAAATTCAAATGCATACCATGCTAAAACTTCTCAATTCGCTAGATTTGCTTCTTTAGATCACATATATTACTTTCTTCTTGTAGATCTCACCCTCCAACACTCAGATCTGACTTTCTTCATGCATATATGACCTTCCAACACTCATATTTGACTTTCCTTTTGCAGATCTGACCCTCCAGCATTCATATCTGACTTTCTTTTTGGAGATATAACCTTTCAACACTTAGATCTAACTTTCTTCTTGCATATCTGACTCTACAACACTCATATCTGATTCTTCTTACAAATCTGACCTTCTAGCACTGAAATTTGACTTTCTTCTTGTAGATATGATCTTCCAGCACTACGGCTAGATCCTCCTACTTAGCCTCCTTCTACCTTTTGGCAGTGGATTCTTTAGCTAACCAAATCATGGAGAAACTCAGCCTCCTTACTATTGTAGCTCCTCTAAGGCAGATCTACGGCTAGGTTCTTTAGCCTCCCTCTCTCCTCAAGTGAAAGTCCTTCTCCACTTGTGTGTCTAGGCCTTTCCTTTGGCATCCTATTTATAGTTTTCCTTTAGGTTATTTGGGAACCCTTAGTCCTTTAAGGTTTTTACCACTCAACCCTTTATCCTTAAATAAGAATAAACAATTAATTGACTTGGGTCGAAACCCACAACTTTGGGTCAAAACCCCAATCACTTGGATAAATTGCCCAACCAACTCACTTTTGGTGGGTTTCCTTCTCTTAGAAATACCTTCCAAGCTACCCAAATTCCAACACAATCCAAGTCACAAAGTTATAAAAATAAATAAGCAATGGAATGATTTATTTTTAGATTAATTTCCATTGAATAATGACATCCCACATAATAGATTACATATAAATAAATCAATGTGCATAAACCAACAACCAAGGATGTTGCAACTACACCACATTTATTTAATCTCTACAATCAGTAACTTATTACAACCAATAATAACACATATAGTAGAACTTTTCTAAAAACGTTAATATCATACACCAAGGGGTTGGAGTTTGAACTTGGATTTGTTGGTTCCTCACACTCCCTTGATGTAGTCCCCGTGCACGTGTGGAAATTCGGTGTCCCAACTGTTGCACTCAATTTGTCAAAGTTCTAAGGAAGTTGAAGGATCAAATTTTTTGAAGGATCGGATCATCTATCAATAGTCTACATGTCATTTGTAAACCCATTCTGCGGGTTATGTAATGTAAATGATGCTAGTAAGACTGTGAAAGTATGTAACAACCTAGGCAAGCCTATTATTTTGGCGGAAGTTTCATCCTAGGAGTTTTTTTGTCTTAATGACTCATGTGTGTTTCTAAACACAGATGGTCAACAAAATTTTTCCTTCCAACCTCACCTCAAAGCTAGGGTGGAATTCTTCATCAAAATCTTAAGTAATTCCTAGTGTTTTAGTCGAGTATGATGTAAAAGTGATTCGGGAATAATTTAAGCTATTTAGCTAAATTATTTTATTACAAATCACTTGGTCTACTATATCATATTGTGTCACAGATGGGGTATATGTCTTGAGGGTCTAACCAAATGTGTATTCCCCCTTTGAGGGTTGTAAATGTAAACTTTTATGTATTAGAGGGTGGAAACATAATTAAATCCCCTCATGTGTAAATTAATTAATTTTTCTAGCAAAATAGAATTAATTCCTAAGCCAGAAAATTAATCAATTAGAGTCAAAATTAAAATGTCTTAGGAAAAATAATTCTCCAAGTGGAAAAATTGGTGGGTCTAAAAGGAATCAATGTTTAGAGGTCCTCCACCAAGGGAATATTGTGTATTACAAGAAAATTTGGACCCTTGGACCTTGGTGGTTAAGTCAAAGTCAACTATTTGAGGAAATTAGCTCAAAATAATTAATTTTGAGCAAATAAAAAATGAATCAAAAGAAAAATTCGAATTTTCCACAAAAATAATTATTTCAATGACTAAGATTAAAAGATGATCAAGTATTATTTGATGGTCGAGATTATTTTGACAAGGATCAAAGAAACTAGTCGTTATTTTTCCACTTTGAGGATTCAGTTATAAATTAGAGAGTCATTTGAGTCTCTAGCCATCTCATTTCTGGCTAGTAAATTGTTGTTGAAACATTTGTGTAAACTATTTTCCCACTGGGAACTATTTTTTTTCCATAATAAAGAATTTGGAGTGCAACTCGAGTTGCACTTGTTCATTGATTTGTGGTATGTACTGACTATGGGCTTCCTATGTTGTGCTTATATATGATTATTTTGAGATAATACATAGTGTTTGCAAGTACTTCAATTCTTGGTCTCCAAGTTCACAGACTATGGGAAATGATCATTTTTCTTGGATCCTAAGTATTTGTATGGTGGATTAAATATTTTCTAAGGCTATAATGTGCATGGGGTTTCTGAAGTAGTTTTAGACATTTATCAAAGAAAAATACCATAAAAAAGTATTTCTCAAATTTATTTTAAAACCCTTGTATAATTTGTAAAACAATTCTGTAAAATTATTTTTTCTACTGGGGGTTTGGGGTTTTAACAATTTTGTATATATTTTGGGTTTAGGTTTTGTATTTTCATCTTTGCAAGTTGGATCAAAGGATAAAGTGGAAGAAGAGCTAGATCTAGGCCCTTGAGGGTAAGATCTAGTCTCTTAGAAAATTTGCAAGGCTACCCACGGAAGAATTTTCAAAAAAAAAAAAAATATTTGAAGAGTCAAAGCATAAAAATTTTATGAGCAAGAGTTTCAAGGTTTTCAGGGCTCCTAGCCCTGGTTTTCTCCTTCGAACCCTGAGTGTCAACTCTTTGGCCTTCTTCATCAATATTTTCTGCCTACCCTCCAACCCTTTCTGTAGGCCCAAGAGGCCTTTTAGCCTCCTCCTCGGCTTTCCTCGGCCCTCTGTCCTCCTCCTCTAGGCCTCTGTCCCCGTCTGTAGCCTCTCCTCTTTCCTTCACAACCTCTTTCCTCCTCCGCTAGCCCTCCCTTGGCCTCTTTCCTTCCTCAACCTCCTTTGTTTGCCCTTTGTCCCCTTCTACCTTAAGTCCTGACCCCTAAAGGGCTTGTGACTACCTCTTTTGAGGCTTCCTCTAGGGTGTCACGGACCGTAGGGCCTCAAAACCCTAAGATGCAGCCCCTAGTGAGCCTTTAGGCCCCTGCTAATCCCAACGACAACCTATTTTAGGCTTGCTGCAAAGCCCATTAGGCCTTTTACCCTAGCCACAGGCCTATTAAGGCCTTTTCCCTTCATTTTGGCCTCTCTCTTGCCCTCTCTTGGCCCTAAATTTCCATATGCTTATCTCTGAATTTTTTTTGGACTGATTGTGGGTGTATTTTGCAGAGAAAATTGGCCTAAAGCTTGTCTTTCAAGTATCAATTTATTGGACAAAATTTTGCACAAGTTGGGCTAGTAGACGTCAAGGCTTAGGGCCTAAGGGTTTGATCTCCTAACCCTTGTTTCCTCATTGTTTTACTTCAAAAAGTGAATTAACTCATAACAGTGATAAAAGCATCCTAAATTGGCCCTAAAAATCATTCATAAGTTGCTTGGCATATTAAGGAATAAATTGCATAAGTTGGCCAATCATATTTTGGCATGAATCTAGGAGTTTTAATGATTGTCATTTTTGCATAAAAAAAATATGATATAACAATGGTAAAATGCATTTTTGAAAGGATAATACATCCAAATTCTTAAGTTAGTTAAGTCTACATGGTAGTTGGGTCTCTCTTCATGATATTGGGCAAGTACTTGCACTTTAAATTGAGCATCTAAAGAAAATTCACTCACTGTAGTCATAAATCTTTTACTATTGTCATAATAGTCATTTATTGCTCATAAACATATCATCGAAACATAAGGTACACAAGTGTTTTCGTAGCTCTATATATTGTTGTTCCTTGTTCCTAGTATTTTCCTTGTGAGTTCATATGCTACAAAGTTTGAAAATCCACATCTAATAAGTTCACTCTCTAAGGAAATCTCAAATATTTGTTCCTAAGTATCTCTAATCCAAGTGGTATTGAAATAACTTGTTTCATTTTTGCATCTAATTAGTGGTGATATAGATTCCATATAAGTGTTCTTAACTTGAAAAATGATAAATCATATTGTGTTGAAGAACATTGGCTAAGAACACTTATGTAATAGTCATTGGCTTATCATACTGAATCAATGGTTAACAGTTGTTTATCAATTGTGGATCTATATTCATTAAGCAATTGCATCTTGTGGATATCTTATCTCTGATATTACTTGTTCTAAGCATTGTGAAGTACTTAACATCATAACTGCAGTAAAATATAATTAAGTACTTAAGGAAACACTTAAGTGATCTCACCTAAAAGTCTCACTCATAATCTCTTGCATAAGCATCCTAGTTCTAGATTACATTAAAATTTACCTCCTAGCATAAGTTAAGTTGATAGATATCTAGGGAAACACTTTTCCAATTATCTTGAGAGATTCAATTCTTTTTAGTGGTTAACACAGTGACCTTGCAGTTATCAGAGCCACAGTCTTTGCAACGCCGGAGACATTAGGTGGGTGGAACACAGGGGTAAGTATCGCTAATCAGGCCACTTCCTACTTCCCATTAGCTTCCATTTCAAAACCTACTCTAAAGATTGTTTCTGAAAATAGTTAAAGAGGAGGTTCTATTTTGACTAGGAATTTAATTTAAAATTATCAAGATCATTGCACTACACATAGATCCTAGGACTTACACATCATATAGGTTAGTAAATCATTTAAGCAGCGAGTGTCCATCCAGTTACTTGGTCTCAATTTATAATAAGCAAGAATTGTGGCTCCATAAGGTCGTGGTCTCATACTCAAAAATCTAATCTAATCATAAATCTTGCTAAAATTCAACTAAGTAGCTAGCCACTCATCTGTGTCTCCCAAGAAAGTTGGTTCCCAACATGTTTTCCTTCACATCATTTCCATAGGGACTACCCCCCATAGCCTGTTTCGGAGATAGCTAGAATGGAGTGGGTAGGGATTAGAGTGACAACCCCCGCCCTGAGCGGTTGTCATAGTGCCTATACAATCTGGGTGACAACACTGACCAAATGTTGTTGACTCACAGGTTGACCTCACAACCTACTCCTTGGGTACTCTTCTTCCCCGTGGACCCCTGAGTTATGATGAGACTATATGGGAGAAGAAAACATTGGCAAGTGGAGGAGAGCACTCCAACTCAAGAATTTATCACTCAACGAGCCTCCACTTCCACCAAACTCACTATAGAACTCAATATTCACTCTAAATACACAATATCATTAGGAAAGTCATCCAACAATACGAAAAAAAACCTCCATTTCTCATAACTTACTCATTTTATAGAATGTTTCAATGATGACACTTGTCACTTCATGCAAAAATAATTGTTTTTATTAATCCAATAATTTGATTAATCATCTATCTATGTGTCAATATCTCACCAAACCTCTCTTAAAATTATTTATTTAATTTCTTATTAAAATTATTATTCTCTCACCCCACATGCTTCCCTATTTTTTCTCCTATATGTTCCTTAATTCCAATTCTTACTCCCTCTTTTGTGCTCATTAACTTAAGTCAATAGGCAAGTCTCATATTTTGTTCCCCAACTACTCCTTAATTTTCTCAAGTTGAAGTCTTAGTTGGAAATCCTTGGGTTATGCTCTTACCACATGGAGGTTCTTGCACGAAATTCAATTTCTTTAATTTTATATTATTATTCTTTAATTTTATGCACAACCATCTTTTCTTAATGAGAGTAAATTATCATTGGATTAATGTTTCTAATTTAACTCTATACCCCCTTTCCCCTTATACATTATATTTTTAAGGTTTTCAAAAGTGAGGAAGGTGGGATTACTTATTTGGTTCAATTTTTATAATTCTACTTATTCTCCCTTTTTCCAAGGTTTGTTTATAATTTAATTATTTTTATTCCAAAAACCCCACTGGCTACATTATGTGAATTAATGTTTATCATTGCATAGTCATCAACCTTCAATTTTCTTCTAGTTTTTCCTTCTTGATGCCAAGAGTGCCAAGTCGATTATGCCCTTCAAAAACTTCCTTTTGAAGTTCCAAGGGTTCCATGTTGCTTTCCCTTCAGGCATCAGTGACTACAAGGGAAAAACTGGGCACAAAGATGGAAACCATTGTCATCTCTTGTGTCACCCTCTATTATGAAACTATTGGTGTTGGGGATCAAGGAATTTTCATTAATGCGCACTATCCCCAGTAAATCCTCATGAGTGACCCAATATAGGGTCTATACTCATGGCATCATGAGCTTCAAGGTGAAGGTATCTCAATACCTTCCAACCCAAGTCATGGCGGGAGTGCTAGTGGGTGGAATCAAGAACATTGTCGCACCCCTCCTATGAAGTTTCATATATCTTGTACAACCTCATCACCGATGTGTGAGTGATTCGGCCAAGCACCTGATTTGTGCCTAAAACCACTAATATGTCATCAATAATTATAAATACATATTATTTAAAAATCAAATTCTAGAATTATTATACTCAAATTACCAAACTATAAATTTGTTGACTCATCATGTGCATGTGTGCCAAGGTTATTTCCTGCCACATTCAAACAACTTTCAGTAATATCTAGTCCCAAATATAGTCATCCAAGTATATAAACATTGATATAACATTATTGAATTCATCAACAACCATATGTAACATAACCATCAACGCAATGTAGATTGAAATTCAAATAAATGCATCATTAATCATCATCCAATGGGATTATAATAGTAAAAATAATCATTGGATCATCAACCCTGATGTCCTAAAAAATAAGGTATAAGCCACAAAATTCATCTCAAAAGTCCAAGTAAAACAGATGTATTAGTCTCATATCCAAGGTAAAATAGGGAATTACAAGAGAAATCAAGGAGACATAACTTACCACTTTTCTCAACCTACTTTTTCCACCCCTTTAGTGTGTCTTTTACTTCTTTTTTATAACTCTTTAAATGGGAGAATAGCTTAATATCCCAAGCCTAATTTTAATTATTTAGTATTTAGCATTTATTTACCCATTAATGATGAGACAATTTATCACTTATCAAGTTTCAGACATGCAATAATTGATTTTTTATATGATGGAGCATCAAGAGCTCAAGGAGCTCAGTGATAGCTAGTGAAGGGGGCAGAGTTCACGCTAGAATTTTTCCCATGTGCTAATTATTGTCATGGCCATATTTTGCATTTTAACATTCTTTGTCTTTTATTGTCACCATTTTATGCTTTTAACTTTCTTTTACATGCATTAACTTCTAGGAAAAAGTTTTTGGCCTAGACTCACGGTTGAAGAGAAGAGAGTGACAAACTCAATGAACCAATGATCACAAGCCCAAAGAATGGAGATGACATCAAGGGAATCATGGAAAGTGGCAAGTATGGAATATCATGGATAGGTTATTTCAATCCAAGTATATCAATTAGTGCTCCTCCTATAATCCTAAGGCATCAAAGGAGGCCCCATTAAACTAAGGTCAAAAACTAACCTCCCTAGACAAGTGAAAGCACGTGTTTATAGTCAAGATCAATCAACCATCCAAATCATCCTTTAATCTATTTTAGAATGTCCAAAACATTAAGTAAAATTTCATGATTTCAAGATGGTTAAAGTACATATTAAATGAGGACCCACCTTCCTTTAAGAGGAATGTTAGATGGTGAGAGGCGTCTAACCAGTGCAAATGGTGGAGAATACTGGCATAATATATGTATTGAGCACTATAGGGCTACTAGTTGGTTGGTTATCCAAATAAGGAGAAAGGAAAATTATCCTATGGGGTTACCCACATTTTGGTGGATAACATCTAGCTCCAACTCAGTAACATGTGCTCACCGTAGAGCGCATGATCCATATGCTCGAATGGGGAGTGCATGAGAACCTCAACAGTCCCTCAGCTCACAAACATGTTATTTGTACACTCAAAGAAACATGTTGATAACATGTTAGAAGGGTGTTGATCATCACCCTTGTGATTATAGGATACAAATAAAACAATTCTTAAAGAAAAGTTAGCTAAATGAAAATGCAGCCTAATCTACTTATGCATACACATCAGTATGAATAATGAATAAAGTAGGATACGTGCACAATAATGCAAACACAAACGCAATGTAACTATGCTAACATGTACTATATCATAGGTTGATTAAGTATATTTATAAAACCAATGAAGCCAACATATTATCATATCAATATCATACCTCCTACACATGTGCTTATATAAGAGATAGAACAAAGCAATATCACAATCAATAGCCATTATCTCATAATATTCAACTACTAGATCAGGGAAACAAAGGCCGTTGGTGGGAAAATAAAATGACCATGGATCATGAAGAGGGATCAAGGACAAAAAGGGAAAAGAAAAACTTTTCTTACACCATTGGATTTTCTCTTGCAGCCTGAATATGGAGTACTCAATAATCAATTTCATAAATTCTTACTCGGGTATACAAATATCATTTACATCACTTAAGACATATTATGAGTGAAATGAGGAGGGAGAGGACTAAGGGAAAAGGTCTTGAAAAATAGGCAGTTTGTCATGAAAATCATATTCAAAATGGGCAACCTAAGTTGGCTCATCATGTTCACAACCCATGGAATTTGAATATGACTTAAGGAATGACACTAGGAGAAAGTGAAAGTGGTTCAAACAAATTAGCAATTATATCCTCCTGATCATCACATGACATGCAAGGCTCATTGTTAACATGATCCTCTTCATTGTAGGTAAAATATCTACATAGAAAATGTGGCTCAAACAAATCAATAGTTATATCCTCTTAATCATCACAAGGCATGCAAGGCTCATTGTTAACATGATCCTCTTCATTGCATGTAGAATCTCTACCTAGACCATGATCTTCTTCTTCACCTTCTTCCTTGATACCCTCAAAAGAATCAAAGAGGCATCCCTCTTGGAGGGCTATGGCTAAATCTTTAAGGATATCTTCACAAGTTTGAAACATTGGCCCCCAACACTAAAGAATTTTTTCAATAAATACCTTAATGGAAGGGATGCTTTTAGGTTCACAAGAATATTTAACCCATTCACTTTGATCTATCCCAATAGAATAAACGAATAACCTTATGAAAGCATCGTCATGAACCATATTGATCTCTAAAGTATATTTGATGAATTTTACCACACATGATCAACTGCTGAAAAAGGATCACTGTCAAATTTTGGAACATTTGTCATACAATTTGTACCATAACAATTCGAATATCTAAGAATATCATTAACATCTAGCGTAGAGTACATTTCATGCAAATCCCAAGGAGCCATTGTCTTGAATTTTTCATTACAATTAACTAAGGAGTCACCAAGATGAATTCAAAATGCCTTGAAATATGCTTCACCCTACAAGAACGGAAATTTTGAAGATCAAAGAAGAACTAGGTCTTCGTTCTCCCAATGGAGTCACTATATGAGCATATTTATCCTTGTCTATGAGATAAGCTCAATAGAGAAAATAAAGATAAGACTTTATATTACAAGAAGGTTGACTTAACTCATCCATGACAATGATGCCAAAAATGTTGATGCAAAATCTAACAAGCTTTGTGAGGGGACTCATAAGCTAAAGGCCAACCCTTATGGCAACAATAAGGAAGGATTTCCATGTAAACTCAACAATATTCCTCCTGTTGTTTAGGGAATTTCACCATAAGGGAGGCTTCCCAGTATTCACTTATAAGAGTATTCTAATTAGAGGGAACAAGGTAATATATATATATATATACTAGGGAAAGATACTTTAAAGATGGAAATAGGTTCAAATCTTCTTTATAAAAAATTAAGGACCTTAACCCTAAACTAGTTAAGGACTACTACAAGCTAGGGTTATTTCTATGCAATACTAAGGGAGTATCTAGACATGTAGAAGTCAAATAAAGGGTTCCATCAATTATTAAGATCAACAAAGCAACAGGGGAAACCCTCAAATAAGATTCAAGTTGACTCTTGGCTAGGGGTTTGGGTTTTAAAGGCTCAAAGGAGTTTGGAAAGGGCAACATCATTCCTAATTCGGGAAGATTCACCACAACTGATGTTAGATTTTGTGTTCAAAAGGTGTAAAGATGCAAACAATTGGAATTTCATCCACGAGCACCCACTCAAACTAGCCCTGAAAGAAAATTTGCCCTGGAAAAGACCTAAAAGTTTGCCTTAAGAAACCTAAGAGAGATAAAAGAAAGGAAAATATTCAGGTTTTAATAATTTTTTTGTTGTGTGTGGAGCATGATTGTTCAGAGGTCTTTGTTTCAGCCGGATGTATACCCCAGGAATTTTGTACACCCCTCCACGCGGGGGGGTGCGGGGGGGGACTTGTTCCCCCGCGGGGGTACGGGGGGGTCGATCCAAAACAAATGTAAAATTACCTTGTAAAAGTATAGTAATTTCTAGTCAATCTGGGCCGTTCATTAGGCAGATGATCTGACGATAGAACTTATGTTTAGTTTAGGGTTTTTTTCCCTAGAAGGCAACCCCCTCTCTTTGTATGAGGGCATTGTATTTGAGGCTGAGATATAGATGTGTATTCTGCGAGCAAGAAATAGAGAGGTGAGACTGTGAGAGAAAATAGAGGATATTACAGCAAATTTGTTGTAGGTTGTGTCTCTTCATTTTGCTGGATAATAGAAAGGAAGGACTGGCTGTTCGGGGTGAACGTAGCCCAAACTGGGTGAACCATGTATATCTGTGTCTCTCTTGTTTTGTGCGTTTTCTTTGTTTATATTTCTGCAATATTTTATGTGTTCCATTGCTCCGTAATATATAATTTTCTAACAATTGGTATCAGAGCTGAAGGTCTATTTGGCTGATAAACTCGCAGGAAAGAAGGGTTCCTGATTCGAGTGGGAGCAATGGCGGAAGATGGTAAGTTTAGGGTCGAGAAATTTAACGGCCAAAACTTCTCGCTGTGGAAGATACATATGGAAGATTATCTGTATCAGAAAGATCTATACCTACCATTGGGCGGAAAAACAAAGATGCCAACGGGTATGAAAGACGAAGAATGGAACCTTCTCGATAGAAAGGCACTCGGAACAATACGGTTGTGCCTTGCTCCATCAGTCGCTTTCAACATTTCGAAGGAAACCATGACAGAGGGTTTGATGCAGACGTTGTCGAAACTATATGAAAAACCCTCGGCCTCAAACAAGGTATTTCTTATGAAACGGTTATTTAATATGAATATGTCGAAAGGTGGATCTGTTGCAAACCATTTGAATGATTTTAATACAGTTACAAGTCAGTTAAGTTCTGTAGGGGTAAACTTTGATGATGAAGTTAGAGCTCTGTTATTCTTGTGCTCATTACCAGAAAGTTGGAATGGTTTGGTAATGGCCATTAGTAACTCCGTTTCTGGATCTAGTACTTTATAGTTTGATGATGTTGTCGGTGCTATCCTTAGCGAGGAAATGCGACGAAAAAGCTCCGGTGAGACATCGGGAAATGCTCTGAGTGCAGAGTCTAGAGGAAGAAAAATGGAAAGAGGAAAGAGCTCAGGATATCGCAGTAAATCAAGGAAAGGAAGATCCAAGTCCAGATCGGGGATAGTGTGCTGGAAATGTGGAAAGAAAGGACACCTAAAGAAAGATTATAGATCTCGTAAGGGAAAAGAAGGAGATGCACAGCAAGAAAACAATCATGAAGAAAATGTGACAGGTGAGGTGTTACAATATGCTTTGATTCTTTCTTTCGAAAATATTACGGATTCCTGGGTGGTAGATTGAGGGGTTTCATTCCATGCCACACCTGATAAGAAATACTTTCATGACTATGTTCAAGGAGATTTTGGACAAGTTCGTCTGGGTGATGATAAACCCTGTAAAATCGTTGGAATGGGTAAGGTTCTTGTAAAACAGCAGAATGGAAACCAATGGCTATTAAAGGAGGTAAGGCATGTTCCAGATCTAAAGAAAAATCCGATTTCAACAGGGCAGTTAGGCGGTGAAGGTTGTGTGACAACTTTCACAGATAAAGCTTGGAAGGTCACCAAAGGAGCCCTGGTAATAGCAAAAGGCGAAAAGGTTGGTACATTGTATTTATGCAATGGTATTTCTAACTCTGTTAATGCTTTAACTTCCACAGGGGCAGATGCAGCATTATGGCATCATAGGCTCGGACACATGAGTGAAAAGGGGATGAAGATTCTTCACTCAAGGAATTTGTTGCCGGGTTTGAAGAATGTTGATTTGGACTTCTGTGAGAACTGCATTTATGGAAAACAGAAGAGAGTCAGATTTCTCAGAGTTGGGAAAGAAAAGAAGAACAAAAAATTAGAGCTTGTGCATACAGACATATGGGGACCTGCTCAGGTATCATCTCTTGGTGGCTCTCGTTATTATGTTACCTTTATTGATGATGCAACTAGAAAAACTTGGATTTATTGTATTAAGAATAAATCTGATGTATTTGATGCTTTCAAGAAATGGAAAGCTTTGGTTGAGATTGAGACAAGAAAGCAATTGAAGTGTCTTAGATCAGACAATGGAGGTGAATATTGCAGCAAAGAGTTTGATAGGTACTGTTCAGAACATGGAATTCGCAGAGAGAAGACAGTTCCAAGAACACCACAAGAAAATGGTGTGTCAAAAAGGATGAACGGAACAATCATGGAGCGTGCAAGGTGCATGAGATTGCATGCAAGATTGCCTTTACAGTTTTGGGCAGATGCTGTAGATACTGTTGTTTATCTAATAAACAGAGGGCCTTCAAGTTCCTTAGATGGTGGTGTTCCGGAGGAAGCATGGACAGGTAAAAAGGTAAACTACTCTTTTTAAAAGCCTTTTGGTTGTGAGGCCTTTGTCCATATTGATAAAGAAAATAGAACAAAGCTTGAGGCAAAGTCAAAGAAATGTACCTTTATTGGATATGGTGTTAATGATTTTGGTTATCGCTTATATGATTATGAAAATCATAAAATCATTAGGAGCAGAGATGTAATATTCAATGAAAAGGTCTTGTACAAGAATCAGTTGCAGGAAAAGAAGAAATAAAACAAAAACAAGGAATACACAGTTCTTGATGACATCACTGAAAAGGTAAAGGTGCCTGAAAATAATAATAATCAACAACAGCAACCACCACAACAACAACAGGCACCCAAACACCTGAAAGTGGTGTTAGAAGATCTACCAGGATAAGTAGACCCCCTGAACGATACTCCCCTTCATTATATTATTTATTGTTGATTGATTCTGGTGAACCCGAATGTTATGAAGAAGCAATGCAGGTTGAAAGCAGGAAGAAGTGGGAGGTAGCCATGGAAGAAGAGATGGACTCCTTAATGCATAACCAGACTTGGGATTTAGTCAGGTTGCCTGCAGGAAAAACTACATTGAAGAATAAATGGGTTTACAGTCTGAAGGAAGAAGGTGGAGGAAAACAGAGGTACAAAGCTAGACTTGTGGTGAAGGGGTTTGCGCAGAAGAAAGGTATCGATCTTGATGAAATATTTTCTCTTGTTGTTAAAATTACTTCAATCAGAACTATTTTAAGTCTTGTAGCAGCTGAAGATTTGCATCTTGAGCAGTTAGATGTAAAGACAGCCTTTCTCCATCGGGATTTGGAGGAAGAGATATATATGCAGCAGCCACAAGGATATGAGGTGAAAGGGAAGGAGAAACTAGTGTGCAGGTTGAAGAAGAGCTTGTATGGCTTAAAACAGGCTCCAAGGCAGTGGTATCTAAAATTTGACAAGTTTATGTCTAAACAAGGTTATACTAGATGTCACTCTGATCATTATGTTTATTTGAAAAAATAAAATGATGGCAGCTATATTATATTGTTATTGTATGTAGATGAAAAGCTTGTTGCAGGATCTAACATGCAGGAAATAAATGTGCTCAAAAGAAAATTGGCAAATTCATTTGCAATGAAGGATTTGGGAGCTGCAAAACAAATCCTTGGTATGAGAATAACTAGAGACAGGAAAAATCGTAAATTAACATTGTCTCAGAATGAGTACATACAAAAGGTGTTGAAAAGATTTAACATGTACAATGAAAAACCAGTTAGTACACCTTTTGCTAGCCATTTCAAACTTAGCAAGGAAATGTGCCCAAAGACACAAGAAGACATGGATTATATGTCTAAAGTTCCATATGCATTAGCATTTGGAAGCTTAATGTATGCAATGGTCTGCACAAGGCCTGATATTGCACATGCAGTGGGAGTTGTAAGCAAATACATGAACAATCCAGGAAAGAAACATTGGATGGCAGTGAAATGGATTCTCAGATATTTGAAAGGTACCACAAATCAAGCATTATGCTTTGGTGGTTCAAACATCTCCCTACAAGGATATGTTGATGCAGATATGGCAGGTGACATAGATAACAGGAGGAGCACTATAGGATATGTATTTATTGTTGGAGGAACAACTGTCAGTTGGGTTTCAAAAATCCAAAGTGTTGTTGCACTTTCAACAACAGAAGCAGAGTATGTTGCTACTAGAGAGGCTAGTAAAGAAATGATTTGGTTACAAAGGTTTATGGGTGAATTGGGTAAGGAGCATGATATGGGCACGTTATACAGTGATAGCCAAAGTGCCATTCATCTTGCAAATAACTCAGCATTTCATTCTAGGACTAAACACATACAGCTCAAGTACCATTTCATACGATCAGTGTTGGAAGATGGAGAGTTGAAGCTGGAAAAGGTACACACTAGCCAGAATCCTACAGATATGCTAACAAAAGTTGTAACCAGGGAGAAACTGAGAATATGCTCAGTTTCAATTGGTCTTGAAGGATGACGATGAAGATGAGAAACCGCCAGGTCCAAAGAGGAGTCATTGCCCAGCAAATGAAGCAGCGGTGGAGTTTCTACAATCATTCTCCAAGTGGGAGATTGTTGTGTGTGGAGCATGATTGTTCAGAGGTCTTTGTTTCAGCTGGATGTATACCCCAGGAAGTTTGTACACCCCTCCACGTGGGGGGGTGCGGGGGGACTTGTCCCCCCGCAGGGGTCGGGGGGGGCCGATCCAAAACAAATGTAAAATTGCCTTGTAAAAGTATAGTAATTTCTAGTCAATCTGGGCCGTTCATTAGGTAGATGATATGACGGTAGAACTTATGTTTAGTTTAGGGTTTTTTGCCCTAGAAGGCAACCCCCTCTCTTTGTATGAGGGCATTGTATTTAAGGCTGAGATATAGATGTGTATTCTGTGAGCGAGAAACAGAGAGGTGAGACTGTGAGAGAAAACAGAGGATATTACAGCGGATTTGTTGTAGGTTGTGTCTCTTCATTTTTCTGGATAATAGAAAGGAAGGACTGGCTGTTCGGGGTGGACGTAGCCCAAACTGGGTGAACCACGTATATCTGTGTCTCTCTTGTTTTGTGTGCTTTCTGTGTTTATATTTCTGCAATATTTTATGTGTTCCATTGCTCCGTAATATATAATTTTCTAACATTTTTATCAACACAACCTTGTCGGTGCCTAACCTAGTTTTGAAAAATGGATTTTTAGGGAAAAATTTTAAAGGAAGATAAAAATTGATTGTAGTAAGGGAGGAAATATAATTTTCCACTGTAAAACCCTAGATATCTTTTTTGTGAGGGGAGAAATTAAATATAGAAAATGCACACTAAGATTTCTTCTATAGGTTTCAAGGAAGAATAATGTTGACGTGCAAAATTTCACTAATATCTCAAATAAACAATATAACACATATTTCATTAAAATTGGAATCTTTTTATTACAAGGACATTAATAGAATTGAGTTTTTTGGTTATTTTGAAATTCTAGATCCACAATTTAATTCAAAATTTAATGAAATATGTTTTATATGCATTTAGTCATGGGACATTTAGAAACCCTAGCTTACATTCATTCACATGTAAAATATAAAAATATTAGCAATAAACCTACAAATTCATCCAAAAAAAACCTTCTTTCAATTCCAAAAACATGTCTCTAATACAAAAGTCAATCTCCAATAGCAAGATTATCCATAAAATCACAGTTTTACCAAGTATCAAAATAGACAAGGCAATTCACATGCTCTCTAAGGAGCTTGAATTCATATGTGTGATGATGAATAAATGAAGTGGAGGGATTATTTATTTGTATGAGGTATATCCCTTCACTTTTACAAAATAATTAAGCCTACAAGCCCTAAAACAAGTTGACTTTGAGTGTTTTCCAAGACAATAAGCTACAATCCAACAACATAGCTCAAAACAATAAAATAATGCCATAAATACTCACATGTGTGGGTTGATATCATTTACAAGCATGATGTCATCTCCTTTTTTAGAAATAAATTCCACAATGAGATGTAGAATGGGCCAAGGAGATGCTCCATCATCATAATCAACTCCAATACTTGAGGAGAAACCTCAAGAAGTGCCTCAAAATGCCTCCATGTCCAAAACCATGCTCTGGGTGCCCTACATCATCCTCTCAAGGGATAGTTGGTTTACGTGGCACGATACCTCTCTAGCAATAAGGCTCCATGAATTGGTACAAGTCCTCCCTTTTCATCCTAAGCATGGCCATCATCATATGGACTCAAAAACAAGCAACACCCATCAAATAGTGACAAGGCTAGCATGGGGACTTCTTGGGTCCACTCGGTACAATATCGAGTAAATCCAACACCAAGCAAGAGGAGTTCAATATTTCAGCATGTAGGGGCACTTTGGGGTGGAAATCATCATATGGAACACTCATGTTTACAATGCTCTGCTCTAGAGGGGAAATGTTACATCTTCAAGGTCATCACTACTATTTGGAAGGTGCAAAACGAGCTTGGCATGTTGTGTAGTGGAGTGATGTAAATTTATCCAAAATGCCTTTGTTTCTATGTGAACAACTTGCTAGAAAAAAAATTTCAAGATCAAGAAGTGAAAGTACCAATTATTAGGGACAATGACCATAGATGCATCATAGTGAACCATACTTAATTATTAAAGGCATAGAAACAGTTCAAACTGAGATCACCTTCAAATATCTAACTAGACCAAATCTTTGAAATTGTTCCCTACTTACATTACATATGGTTAGGTGGTCACCCCTATTAGGTGCTTCGAATCCCTAAGGGGAGGTAGCAGGTCCTAAGTCAACTCTTTAATCCAATAATGTTTATGATAATAGTGGCAATGGAGAAAAAGGACTTCGAAGAAAGGTGCACTAGCCATTGAGCTAGCAAATGTAGGTCCATCATTCTGAGTGTGTAGATGTAAGAAGGGAGCAATCATGGAGACATGAATTACCCCTTTCTTCAACCTGCTTCTTTCACCCCTCTAGTGCCCCCTTTACTTCCTTTTTATAATACTTTGAATGGAAGCATAACTTAGGAGCCCTAAGCCTACTTTTAATAATTTAGCATTTTTTTATCCCTTAATAATGAAATCGTTTATTACTTATCGAGGTTGGGACATGCAAAAGTTTCTTCTTTTTTTTGATGGGGTATCAAGTGCTCAAGGAACTGGGTAATGGCTAGTGCGTCGGGGTAGACCTCATGCTAGGATTTTTTCTATGTGTTGATTATTGTCCCACCCATCTTTTGCATTTTAACATTCTTTTTCTTTCATTATGATCAATTTATGTTTTTAAGTTTCTTCTACCTGCACAAACCTCCAGGGAAAAGTTTCTAGCCCGAACTCAAGGATGGATAAGAGGGTGTCAATCCCAATGAACCAACGATCACATGCCCCAAAAATGGATATGAAATCAAGTGAATCATGGAAAGTGGTAAGTATGGAATATTGTGGACATGTTATTTTAATCCAATTATCCCAACTAGTGCCCCTCCTATAACCATAAGGCCTCAGAGGAGGTCCCACTAGACTAGGGTCAAAAATTAACCTCCATGTGCAAGTGAGAGAACAAGTTTACAATTAAGATTAGTCAATCGTCCAAAACACCTCTTAATCCATGTAGAACACCTAAAACATTAAGTAAAGGCTCATGATTGCAAGATGGTTAAAGTACTTGTCGAATTATGACCCACCTTACTTCAAAAGGAATGTCAAATGATGAGAGGTGGTTGACCAGTGTAAATGTTGGTGGATCCTGGCACAAAATCTGTATTGGTGATGTATGTCTACTAGCTCGTTGTCTCTCCAAAGGAGGAAAAAATATTCTCATATGGATTTACCAACATTTTGGTGGGTAACATTTATCAAGAAGCAAATATTCTTAGATCTTGTATAACAATGACTAGATTGCTCCCTCTCTTTCCTTTGATTGGAGCAGGTATTTAAGTACATTGGTCCATCATAAATCTTTTGAGATTGTAGTATTGTTGTTTAGTTATAGCCCCTTTAATATATTATCTTCTAGTTGTGGTTAAAACAAAAAGATTTTCACCATTCCTTAATATTTTCTTTCTTTTATAAAGTCAACAAGGTTCATACCTTCAATGAATTTTGGTGAGTTTTTATAATAATATCATGAATTGGGACAAAATCTTAGGATATCTTAGTAAATCCTATTTCCAATCCCTAAAGATCAACATGATCAAATATTATAAGAGAGCATTAACATAGACTATATACCAACATAGGGATATGTAACTATATTACTAAGACTTGAAATTGTTATGGATATATTGATACAATTACAAGACAGAGTGTTTGGAAGACATGTCATTGGAACTATTTTTTTTGTGTAGCATCAAGAGGTATTACCACATACCAAAAGAGCCCTCCTAAGTCAGCCAAAGAAAAATATTAAATATGAAAAATACAAATTATTATTTTTGGTCTTCATGTAAGCCCCAAAAAGACAGGTCAGCCCCACCATATGAATGGGTGTGACCCTTGGTCAAAACCCACCTTGTTTTGACCACTATAAATATCAATTCGACCTCCAACATTTGGAAAATTCGGATCATCATCTCAACAACTATTCTTGTGTTCACACATCCGAATTACAGAGGAAGATTTATAAAGTTTGACCAAGATTTAAAGTTGTTGACCATCATTGACTCACTAATATGACATGTTTGTTTGACCAAGAATCAAGCCTCAATTTGACTGAAGTGTTGGACAATTTGACCGTGGAAAGTAAGACTTTAACGCAAAAGAAGGTTGCAGTCAACCTCAGTTGATTGCATTGACCACAGACCTTTTTGACTACATGATTAGGCTGACTTCATGCCAAATTTCAGCCCCCTGAATTGACTTTTGTACACTCTGAAGGATTTGGAACAACATTTTTTACCAGGTTTGACTAGTATCTTGGGCTTGGAAATTGGCACAAATTTCTAGACAATTTTTATTGTAAACTTTGTTGAAGATTGAATTCTCCTAAGAAGAAAAGTTGGTTGGGTTTTTCCCAAGGTTGGGTTTTCCCAGGGTAATTTTTGTGTCTCTTGTGTTTCCCTGTCTCTTTATGATCCTATTGTTGTCATTACATTTCTGTTGAAAATTTTATATGTATAATTGCTTAATGATTCATGTGGCATGAAATAAATTGAACTAAAAAATCATTGGAAGTAATTATCAAGATTAGAATAACAGTTTCTATAATAAAATTCAACATGATTTTAGAGTGAAGGTTGTTAAAGAGAAGCCCTAAGACAAGAGACAAGTAAGGTCAATGAGTAGCCAGTTGAAACCAGCTGTAAAAGGACAAACCTAGTAAGACTAAGTGTCTGTAATAAAGAAATAACTAGCAGGATTAATCTAAGGCCTAAGTTGCACTGAAGATCTGGCAAAAGCCGAGTTTTTCCTTTTATACCTTTTTCTATGGTGGTTTCTTTACAAATCAAGGGATTTGTTGAAGTTTATCTACGATGAATTACACGGACGAATTTCAACCTAATTTAGGCCATTCCGGAGCCTTAACTCAACCCTTATCTGAGGCTGAATTTCAGCCTGTATTAAGGAATTTTTGTGACAAATCGGACCTCTGAGGCAGTCAAATTTCATCCCCCCTTCTAAGGCCAGTTTCTGAGGTTGTCTGAAGCCAATTTCGTCCCTCATTGAGACTGCTCCTAAAGCCTATTTTTGGGCTCTGTTTGACTCTCGGTTTAAGCCTCATTATTGTCCATTCTTTCGACCCTATGGCAACGATTGTTGGAGCAAACTTTTATGAAGTTCTAAAGCTATCCAAGTCTGAAACAATCTAAATCAGAAGAAGATCTGAGGCAGAATCTGAATCTAAGGAAGACTTCCATTATGATCCACAATAATGTTTTAGACACATAGACGAAAACAATGGCATTGCTATCTAAGATTTAGCGATAAAGCAATTTGAGATAAGATTCAAGTTCCTCAATTGAGACTTGAAATAGTTGTTACTCAAATAACGTATCACTAAAATAATGCTACAACTGTTGCTAATGATGATATTCAGATAAATGTTGAAAAGGATGGTTTTGTTCTTGTATGCTATCGACTTATATTTTTTATCAAGTTGGCACATTTCTTGAACAACAATACAAGCTACTGCACAAGAATGATAAAGTTGTAGCTGCATAGAATGAAGGAGGCGAGGAGGCATTCTAAGGTGGAAAAAAGTATGACTAGTATTAATTTGAGTATGAATGATGACATATTTCTCATGTTGGATATAACTAACTTGACTTGGAACAAAGGAAGTTGTGTATTTGACTAAGTAGGAAGCTACTCCAAAGACAGAGGGAGCTAAGGAGGAAGCTATTTTTACATAGAGCAAGAAATTTCAGCGATGAGGACATATAAAGGGGCTCAAAAGCATGTGGGATCTTTAATGAGAATGAGTATACCTCCTATCTCATCATATGATTTATGATGTTGGCCTGTGGGATACACGTTCAAGATGGTGTGATGGAAAATTGTGATGGATCCATGGCAAATTCTTTTCAAAGGGCAATGATTGATCCCATGACTATAGCAAAATAAATTGGCACATGACAAGTTTGATGGAGTAGCAAAGTGTGTTTTGGATGAGAAAGTCCTAGGAAACCCTAGAGCTACACCTAGAATGTTGGTGAAAGTGAAGTTGGTGTGATGCATTTCTTTGATAGCATAAGGATGACTTGGTGTTGATGATTTGAAAGAAACAAACAATGTCGAGGATGTGTATGACCAGCCACCTCAAAAGAAGTCCAAGGTTTCTTTCAATCAAGAGATAAGTATTTTTTGTTCTATTCAAGTTTCTTGTTCTTTTAAAATTTTATACATTGCTTTGGTACTTTTTTTATAATTATATTATAAACCCTTCCTATCAAGGAAGACCTTTATGAATATTACCATTACAATGACTTATGGCAGTGTCATAAAGTACAAAGCTATATAGTAGGAAGAAGGATTTTTCCTACAAAAGGGAGAGAACAATAACTATATTGTTGCTCCACTCACAAATAGATTGATAAACACCCAGGATCATGACATGGGTTGAGATCATCAATGACAGTGAAGGTAAAGGACAACCTATTGTAAAACCTAAGGTTTGAAGGATAAAACCATAGTGCAAGACTTGGAACAATCTAGAAGATGAAGAAACCCTAGCCCTTAAAAGTCTTACAAGAAAGAGAACAATATAATCGATGTTAAGAATAAAGATGAGATTGCACGTGGATTTAAGTGTGGAAGCAAAGATCAAGAGGGAGTCGACCACTCTAAATTAAAACATAAGTAGTTTATGTTCTTCTCCTTTGATTAGTTTTTTATTTTTTAATTGTCCTCTGTCTTTGAACCTTTTTACTCAATTATAATTGTTTCTTCCATAAATGAGGTTTGTAGGAACATTGTGAAAGCTACCAAAGAAATGTTACTAAGAAAAATTTGTGACCAAACTAATCTCTCAAGTAAGAGGGAGTGTCAGAAGTACTTTCTTATGAAAGGGTATAGAACAAGGACCGTTTTTGTGATAGAGTGAGTGACCAACATCACAACTTCAGAAGGAGTTAGTTTCAAAAATTAAGACAAAGGATTGTTTCCTTATTTCTCGGAAGTACATGACTATATCTATGGACCAGATATTCACAATATATATATATATATATGGTACATTGGTACCTATGTTGTACATTGGATATGCCTCAGGAGGTGAAGTTAGTCTATGCAGAAGGTAATGATTGGATCACTTCACTCGAGACATGATGAAAAGGGAAGCAATGGAGCTCCAATACATATCCACAAATAAGTAGATTGTGGACAAAGATGAGCTTAGTATGATGTTGAATTGAAAGGTATGATCAAGTGTTAGCAAGATTTCGCAAACAATTCATTGAAGCCAAAAAGGATTTTCCTAGGTCATAAAGGATTTTGACCAAGAAGAGATGTATACATTCACCTTTGAAGCCAAAAGGACTTGGCTAGGTCAACCAAAAGTGAATGTTCCAGTAAACTGTAAGATTGGAGAGATCTTCTCCTTAGAATTAAAAAATACTTGGCTGTCAAAAGGACATGGCTATGTCGACCAAAGGAGATAGATGAAATTCACCTTTAAAATACCATAAGGACTTGGGTAGGTCACAAAGGACTCTAACCAGAAAGGTGAATAGTCCAAAGGAAAATTGTCTTGAGAAGTTAGAAAATTTTTAATGCCTA
This sequence comes from Pinus tabuliformis, assembly GCA_031772625.1. NCBI lineage: Eukaryota > Viridiplantae > Streptophyta > Pinopsida > Pinales > Pinaceae > Pinus > Pinus tabuliformis. The sequence goes on along the minus strand of CM062819.1, from coordinate 1,947,663,379 downwards.
GACTAAGATCATGACCAAAGGAATTTGATATATTTGTCTAAGGAAGCATAAACGATTTTGGTCCACCCAAGATATTTGAAAAGAAATGTTGTTCAATTCAAGATAAGGTTATTGTGTAGACATGCATCTATATGACAAGCTCGTGAAACTTTTCTTAAGGAAGGAGAATTTCTAGCTAAGGGAAATCTGTTGCGGAAGAATACCAACCTCACTAAGAGGGACTGTTGATTTTTATGTAGCATCGGGAGGCATTCCCGCATGCCAAAAGAGCCTTCTAAGTTGGCCAAAGAAAAATAATAAATATGAAAAATAAAATTATTATTTCTAACCTTCATGTAGGCCCCAAAAAGACAGGTTGGCCCCACCATATGAATGGGTGTGACCCTTGGTTAAAACCCACCCTATTTTGACCACTATCAATATCAATTCGACCTCCAACATTTGGACAATTCGGATCTATCATCTCACCAACTATTATTTTGTTCACATGTGTGAGTTGAGGAAGATTTCTAAAGTTTGACCAAGATTTAAAGTTGTTGTTGACCAACATTGACTCACTAATATAACCTATTCATTTGACCAAGAATCAAGCCTTAGTTTGACTAAAGTGTTGGATAGTTTGACCGCAGGAAGTAAGATTTTGACCACAGAAGGCCACAGTCAACCTTAGTTGAATGCATTAACCACAAACCTTTTTGACTAGAGAACTAAGTTGACTTCAGGCCAAATTTCAGCCCCCTTCTAGCAAAATTGAATTTTCTACAATTTGAAGGATTTGGATCAACATTTCTTACCAAGTTTGATTGGTATCTTAGGCTTAGAAATTGGCACAGATTTCTATACAATTTTTATTGTAAACTTTGTTGAAGATTGGTTCTCCTAAGAAGAAAAGTTGTCTAGTTTTTTCCCAAGGTTGGGTTTTCCCAGGGTAATTTTTGTGTCTCTTGTGTTTGGTTATCTCTTTATGATCCCATTGTTGTCATTACATTTCCATTGAAGATTTTATAAGTATAATTGCTTATTGATTCATGTGGCATGAGATAAATTGAACTAATAAATCATTGGAAGTAATTATCAAGATTAGAAGATTAGTTTCTATAAGGAAATTCAACAAAAACCACTAGTAATGATAATGCGGAAGTGGGGGAAGATGTTATTACACTAGCGTAAAAACCCTAATGCTAGCTCCTAGATTAGCAAAGCCTCAAAATATCTACAAATAATGGAGCCTATTTCGTAAATATATATTCATCTTTGTTACACTAGAATGGTTCTGGGGAGGTGGGAAACTCGTTCCGATCGTTCATGCGCTCCCGGGAGCTTAGGAACGATATGGGATCGTTCCCTTTCAGGCGGGAGCTGCATCGGGAGTTACGGATCATTCCGGAAGCTTTGTCCTTAAATTTGTTTACGTTCCCATGTAATTTGGCGCCAAAATAATTCCAATTCCCACCAAAATAACTCCAATTCCCACCAAAATATCCCTATTTCCCGCCAAAATATCTCACAATCTTCCATAAATGCTCTTCATCGCCTCCTTTTCACTCCATCACTGTAGTTTGTTGTTCACTGTCATCCACTGTAGTTTGTTGTTGTTGTTGGACAGCGTAGTTGTTCTAGTATAACCTTTGCCCTATCGTTGTTCTCAGTTCTGTTCTGACTATTGTAGTATTGTTTAATGGTTGTTCTGCAATTTTTATATGCATTTTTTATACCATTTACTTGTTCTGTAGTATTGTTGTTTAATCATTGTTCTGCAATTTTCCATGGATATATCATGGTTATGCAAATGATTTGCTCTGCAGAAATAACGGCATAGTGACTATCCTGAGAACACACAACGCTTCCAAAGCACATCCATCCTTCACTATAACCAACCCTTCCTGCCCTGTTCACATCATGGCATCTGTCCATCTGCTCTGCTCTTCTTATGCCCCTACAGATGAAACTGTAATTCAATCTGATAAACGAGCTGGGGTTCGGATGTTGGCCCTTCCTTTATAGAGACATGTTCATTCATGCTTGAAGTTTAATATTATAAGGACACGTTCATTCATGCAAGACAAAAGCTCATATATGTGTCTTAATATTATATCTCAACATGTCTGATGTCAGGTGTTTCCCTTCTTTCTCGTTGCGAGGAGTTGTTGTCAATAACATGGTTGATGGGAATATTAAAGTAGATAATAATTCAAATAATAAAACCATAATTGCATATAATAATGATGATAACAGTAATAAATCAGGTCTAGATGTCAATAACATGGTTGATAGGAATATTAAGGTAGATAATAATTCAAATAATAAAACCATAGTTGCAGATAATAATGATGATAACAGTAATACAGTAAATATGATTAAACATAACAAAAAGAATAACACGATAGATAACAATAAAATAGGAACTAATACCATAATCGAAAACATAGATATTAGCACAACCAATCCTCACAATAACTCTATCAACAAAAAAGTTATAAATATCTCCTCTTATGAACTAAAAAAGGAAGAAGCTGAAGTCCTTGACAAAGGGCTCAATTTCGCCTTAACCCTTAAAACAATCCCTAATGAAGAAATTATCTGCAGTTTGGAGGATGGAATCAAGAATCTCAACGATGAAGATAAAGAACTCGTCAGACAAGAATGCATCGTCATCCTAAGGAAAGCCAAACCACCTAGAAGAAATCTAAACCTTGAACAACTGAAAGCCCTAAAAAGTCTGAGAAATAATAATGACATTGTCATTCTAAAAGCTGACAAAGGAGGCGCTACTGTAATAATGAATCATGAAGATTACGTAAACAAAACGAAAGACCACTTATGTAACAGTGGCAGCTACAAAAAACTAGAGAAAAACCCCATCTCCAAAATTACAAGGCTGGTAAAGAAAGCCATTAAAGAAGCCAATCTAGATGAAAAACTAGAAAAGTTCCTTACCCCTGACAATGAAATTACTCCTCGTATTTATGGAGGCCCTAAAATTCATAAAAAAGATGTACCCTTAAGACCTATAGTCAACACTATAGGATCACCCACTTCCAAATTAGAAAAATATGTCACAAGCAATCTAGCACCTCTAGTTGGCAAAACCAACTCTTACATAAAAGATTCCAACTAATATGTTGAATTCATTAAACAAACTAAATTAGATCCGGGCAATAAAATTGTCAGTTTTGATGTGGTCCAGCTCTTCACCAAGATCCCCTTAGATGAAGCAATACAAGTGGTTAAAGAAGCGGCGGACCCCCAAACTTCAAAGTTAGCTGAAATTTGTCTACGATCCACTTTCTTCTCCTTCCAGGGTGAAATCTTTGAACAAACATCAGGGGTAGCTATGGGATCACCTCTTTCACCTATTGTAGCCAATCTCTTCATGAAAAATTTGAAAAGAAGGCTCTTGATACATACCCACTAAAACCTAAGTTTTGGGTCAGGTTTGTGGATGACACCAGTGTTGACTGGCCTCATGGGGAAGATGAACTTAAAAACTTTTTGAACCATCTCAATAGCATGTCTGATGACATCAAGTTTACAATGGAGATGGAGGAAAACAATTGCATACCATTCCTTGACATCCTCCTCGTAAGAAACAAAGATGGTTCCATAGGTCACAAAGTGTTCAGAAAAAAGGAGCATACTGATAACTACCTCCATGTTGATTCACACCACCACCCAGCTCAAAAAATGGGTGTACTTCAAACCCTCTTCACTAGAGCATGTAGAATTTCAGATGAGAAACACACTGAAGAGGAGATTACATACTTAAAAGAACATTTGCCAACCTAGGATACAATAATAAAAACATTTTCAAGGCCATTCGGAAAGCCAAATATGGAAACAATATAAACAAATCAAATAACCCCAAGACTACTAATGCCTACCTTCCATATATCCAAGGTGTCACTGACAAACTAGCCAAAATTCTCAGAAAGAAAGATATCAAAACTTCATTCAAACCCTTGACAACTATTAACAAAGAATGAAATCGGTAAAGGACAACCAAGAACAACTATAATAGAAAGGTGTTTATATCATCAACTGCTCTTGTGGAGAACAATATATCAGGGATGTTAGTGTCAGTCTTTCCAGCCTTCCTCCAGTGATCAAATATGCTCTTACAAAGTGGTCTCAGAGTTTCCAAGTCAAATTTTGTCATTTCAGTGAGTTTTCAAGCAAAATTTGGTCACTAGGCATTAGGTCTAGGGTTTGCCCAAATGTCAATCCATGTCATCATTCAGCTGAGCCTATCATCATTTAGAGGGTTTTCATTATCATGTCAGTGTCGAATGAGTCATTTTACACTTTATTCATGCTTCAGTTGTGCCTAGGTAAGGTCATTTCCCTCTCCTAGGGTTTTGAAAGCCAATTTCTCTTGGACGGTCAAGTTATCGGCAAAACTTGTATCCAGATGTTCATACACCTTCCCCTATCCTTAAAATACCCTATCAAATGCTTCCCATCCCTTAGATCCCCCAAATTCCTCATTTTTGCACAAACCCTAGTTTCTAGCTACAACCTGGCAATTTTCTAGGTTGGGCCTGTGTTTTTCCCTTTTGGACCCCTTCCCCTCACTCGATCTCCACGATTCCACTTTCCCCTACTCTCTAATATCCCTCCCTACTCCCAAAAATTTCCTCAAGAATTTAGAAGCCCCCTATCCCCTTCATTTCGCTTCATTTCGACAGAATTCCTTGTTTCACACATCGGGACAAGTTTCACTCAAATGATGTTTCAGAGCAATCAAAGATGAATTTTGGGAAACTGAGAGAGGTTTTTGTCCAGAACATGCCAAAGAAGAAAAACCTCCTTCACTTTTTTCACAGGTGTCATTGTTTGAGAGAAATGTCAAGAATACCGTTGCCTCAGGAGAATCAAAGACACCTCTGAAGTGACCTTGGGAAAATCACGTTTTCTCCTAGCTTGGTTGGCCAAATGATTTTCTTGATGGGTAAAATGATAACTAGACACAAAGATATTTCCAATGAGCTATCATGGGCTCAATTTGGGGTTGAGGAAGGCATTCAAAAGTTGACTGCAACAGCACTCTTCCTTGAGGTAGCCTCATTTGGCACTTTTTGACCAGTCTTGGGAGATTTGATTTTTGACAGGTCAAATGAACTCCAAATTGAAAAATTCCAGTTGGGTTGGAAAGTAGACTCAAAGACCTTTCCAACGAGCTATCATGCGCCCAATTCCGACACCGGGAAGGCCTCCAAACGCCTCCTTCAAAACGCGACCCGTTGAGCCTGGTGCGCGACCCGTTGGGAGGGGCGCGACCCGTTGGGAGTGGTGCGCGACCCGTTGAGCTGTCTCCCTGCAAATCAATTTTAAACTTGCTCAATCACCCTCCAAATCATCAAATCGCTTGAAGTAGGGTCTCCCAACTTGGAAATGGTTGCTGGTCATGTTTATAAGACATCATGAATTTGTTTTGAAGATCAAATTGTGCAAGAAAAGAGACTCCATATGGCTGCAATGTTTGATTGTTAAAATGTGCTAGGGTTATTGCTGTTTCATATTTTTCCCTTGTAATTGTTTCCCTATTTCCCCTTTTCACTTCCCTTGTATTTTCATGCATTTTCCCCTGCTAAATTGTAAAATAAATATAAACCCTACCCCTCCCCCTAAGCACTAAAAACTCAAACCCTGATCCTACTTCTCCATATGCCCATGTAAACACATGAATTTGATAATGTATATACAGTAATTTTTGCAAATGTTTTCTCTATATTCCCTGTTATATACATGTATTCCCATTCTCCTTGTAAAAATGTCCCTCCCCTAACATTCCCTTCATGTTCCCTTGTCCCCTTGAAACAGCAAAGAAATCAACATTTAAAGGCAGAAACAACAGTACATTTTGTCCACTCAGCTCTTTAAAACAATGTCAGAAACCGAAACATATGAGCAGAGTGATGACCAAGCATCAGTTTCCGAGATTGAGGTACAGAGGAGGCTACATAAGGGTGGCAAAGGTGGCCATCACAGCAGTATAGGAGCCTTTACCATTATGGTTTGATTCAGCTTATAGTATTGCATCAGTTGACTCAGTAGGTCATCTCATGGGAAGAGTTCATCTCTCCTGAGTTTTTCACAGTGCCACCTCAGCCACACCATGAGGTCATTCATGAGGAGGGAGGACCATCTCAGCAGCCTGATGCTCTCGTCACCCGACATGTTAGCTCCACTCCTTTGGTCACTTATCAGAAAAGCCCAAGGGCCTTATTTGCAGCAGCTAGGCGAGTACTATCTCCACAGCAGGTGGAAGGGGTCTCGCCTTCATCATCAGCTCAGCGAGTGTTATCTCCACATCAGGTGGAAGGGGCCTCGCTTTCTTCACCAACACAGGTACTACAGAGGGGCAAAGAGCCCATGATTCATGAGGGTCCGGTGATTGATCTTGAGGCCAGTTCTCCTAGCCAAGAGGCGAAGGAGATCATTCAGCATCTCAGGGCTGAAAATGATGTTTTACAGAAGAGACTTGAGGGTGCCCAATGGACTATTACTTACGTGGAGCAGCGGAACAAACAGTTAGAGGAGGAGAAAGCACTTGATGAGCTATGGAGGATTCGTAGTGACCGAGTCTTGAACCGTAGAAGACCCGGTGATCCATTGCCTGCTAACCGAGAGTCAATGCTCATTCAGGAGAATGCCCACTTGGAGAGGCTGTTGGCTAAGGCCAACCAAGAGAAAAAGCTGCTGAGAAACATGAAGAATCACTATTGGGCAAGGATGCATGTATGCAAGGCCAAAATGAAAATGTTCCAAAGGAGGTTGTCCGAGGCTCTTAGGCGGAGGAAGAAGACCAATCCACTCCGTATCTTGGCTGAGGCATCCCTCAAAGATCATGGCACTCACTAGCTCAGCTACAGCACAAATCCCAAAAAAATTTGAGAATTTTGGGTAATTTTGGCATTTTTTGGAAATTTACAGGTTTTGGCTCCTCAACGGGTCTCACCCCCGGTGAGACCCTTTGTCATCGTAGCTCCGTTTTGCAAAAACTCAACATTTCTAGATTTGTCATGCAAAGTTACACATGCCTATGGATGGACTTGAGTTTTTATGGGGTTTTGGGCCTCCAGAAGGTCAAAATACAGACAAAATTTGACTTTCTGCCCCTTTTTTGAGTTGCAGAAGCAGTCTTGGGAAAATTGACTTTTGACTGGGCAAATGACCTCCAAATCCAAAAATTCCAGTTGGGTTGGAAAGTAGACTCAGAGACCTTTCCAACGAGCTATCCTGCACCTCATTCTGACACCGGGAAGGCCTCCAAACAGAGCTCCAAAGTGCGCGACCCGTTGAGGAAATGTGCGCGACCCGTTGAGGAAATTTTGCCAGATTTGACCAGTTCAGCCCAGAAAACGCAGTTTGGCTCCAGTTTGACTTTTTGAGGTGGATGGTGGTCCTCTTGGATGTAATTGTGACACTTTTTGGATACTTTTACTCTTGTTTAACTCTTCTAGAAGATTCTTTCATGTAAAGGGTAAAAATTGAATGTATGAACTGGTTTCCAAGTTTATAGAGGCAAGTTGTTTTCACTGCCTATTTTGTAGTGCTTAGTTTAGAAGTGGTTCAAACAGCTCCTAGGATAGTGAGCTCGACCCATGGAGGCAGGGAAAGAGGTTAGATCATCTATATTATGTACTTTCTTGCTCATTTTCATGGTTGGACTCTTGAGGGAGAAGCTATCATTGTATTATTTCACTTGTATCTCTGCAATTTTTGGCTAAGGAAGACCAGGGTTTTGCAGTCATCTTTGGGATTCTTGTGGACTCATGTGTTGATGGTGTGTTTCTTCATGTTCTTGTAAGCTTTGTTATGTGATTCATTTCCTTTCTTTACTGTTGCACATTAAACAAATGAAGTGATAAAGTATGAATTCATGCTAGCCATGCTCTGCTTTTAAATTTGTTTAATTTCAATGTTTTCTACTGTCTAAAGGGAATTCAAAGTCATTGTTTGCTCTCTTTAGCTCCTCATCTTTCATTCCTGATCATCCATCTCAGTTTAAGGCATCAATACTGTCTCCTACCTCGCCCCAAAGGACCCCCTACAGAAACTGTGTCCAATCCCCACACCCAAAATTGCAATTCCTCAATTTGCCACCAAAAACCCTAAAAACCCCAAATCAACCTTTTGAATCAGTTTACTAGCCTAATATTAGTGTTACCTTGTTGGTCATCTCATCCCCATTGAAGATCTACCGAGATTGACCAGAGAGAGCCTTCTCCTGCCCCGTAGGGCTAGCTACGAGGCTGAATGGTTTGATGTAGCCTTGAGGTTTACCTTTCTCAGCCTGAGGTGAAATTTCAAGCGCTAACAGGGGAAACAAGCAGGTCTGTCAGGATTAGGCTCAAAGAACATAGTGTAGATATCCGTAAAGAAAGAACACGCTCTTCAGCTTTAGTTGAGCATGCAGGTAAAACAAACCATCATATATGCCTTGAGGACACTAAAGTCATTGCTAATGAAAAACACCATTTCAAACGTAAAGTTCGTGAGGCACTTGAGATCATAAAACACTCACGTAACCTTAATAGGGATGGAGGCTTGGAAATTAGTAGAAATTGGACCTCTCTGCTCACCCCCATTGATTAAATTAACCCTCCCTTTCGCATCCTCCTTCCTCCCTTCATCTTGCCCACCCTCTATAAATCAAAACAATCCCTCACATAACCTAAAACAACATAAAGAATTGTAAGAAATATTGCATTTGCAACAAAATATCTAGACTTCACTTTAAATGGAAATAAAACTCTACTCAAAATACATTAACAATAATCCATTAACTCAAACACCTAGGGTTTTAGAATCTAGTTTAAAATAATCCTACAAATCAAGATTTTAAAATTAATTAAATAAAACAATATAAAACTAATTTTGCACTTTAATTTATTTAATAGTGAAATTAAATAATAATAAAATAAAAATAATTAAAAATAAAAAATAAAAAATAAAAAACTTATTACATTAATAATAATAAAACCTAATTAACATAAAAATTATTAAAGAGAACCTAAAAATAAGCAAAGTACGCAAGCTTACAACCAATGAACATTGACTAAAATTAAATTAGGTTAAGCAATAATTCTAGATTAAGAAAAACAATTCATAACTTAGTAATTACATTTATAATAATATTATAATTAAAATAAATAATAAAACTTATTACAATTATAATAATTAAACCTAATTATCATTAAAAAAAAATTAAAACCTAAAAATAAAAATAAGCAATATGCACAAACTTAAAAGTAATAAACATTAACTTAAAATTAAAAATTAAGTTAAGAATTAAGAATAACAATTTATAAACAAAAATAATTAGATTTAATTAAAATATAATAAATTATAAAGAACATCTTTAATAAAATTAAGAATACAAAAAAGAAAGTAATTCATTCACTAATAAATATGATAAATTACAAGAATTAATTATAAAAATATCATTAAAACAAAGTAAAAATAAAATTAAAATTAAAATATTCTACCCATTCAAATGGTCAGCTTACCAATTTGACAACCCACCTATACCATATTTATTGTGCACTATTCACTTCTCTTAAATCAGTCCTGACGATGAGTGTTGGTCTAGACTCGAAACCCAGTCTCTCAAAAACACACCACAGAAATCTACAAACCATTTGTCTTTCTATTCGAAAGATGAGAAAAATAGTCTTAGTGTTATTTTTTTTGAAAAAAATTAATGAACTTTTTAAATATTTTTTATGATTTATTTTTTTATTATAAAAAATGCAAATTTGTAAAATAATTATAATTTCTTTTTTGTTAAAAAATAGATGAAACTAATAATTTTTTTCACTATAATACAATTAGATATTCCAACAATTAATATCTAATCACTTTGGAAATCTTTCAAATGGTTTGAGTTATGTTTTAATTTTGACTTTAGTAATGTGACTATGGTTAATCTAGCGAACCTCAATATTTTTATATGCTCTTTAACTTTTCTTTAGTTTGTAATTTTATTTATAAAATATAATTTTTTATATGCTTTTTAACTTTTATTTAGTTTGTAATTTTATTTATAAAATATAATTTGAGTGATAGATGTTAAGAAAGTATTCGAGTTTATTTTTCATTGTACATTTTGCTTATAATTTGTTTTTTTGTCTCTTGTATTAATCAGAGAAATCATGGAAAGTGGTAGTTCAATATCATGTGGATACGAAAATTCATCTCTTCCTCCAATTCCAAGTGGTCAAGTCCAACAAAGCACAAACCCCAAGAAACCCTTGTTAAAGCTTGTGAATAAAATTACTAAAAACAAGAAAAAGAATAGTGGTGGCTGTGAAGAATGGATGTGCACATTATGTAATCGTGTTTAAAGGAAGCTATACTAGAGTGTGGCATCATCTTCTATCCCTATTCGGTGATGGTGTAAAAGGTTGTACATTATTGAAAAAATTATGGAGTTCACAGAGCTTCATATGACTTCCCTAGGATCCAATGTAATGAACTTGGGCAATGATTGTAATTTTAAAGCACCTAGATCTTCTTCCCATGATATGGAAGATTTAGTCATTCAAAATGCATCAAACCAATTTGAATCTGTGGGGGGGGGGGTCTACTTCTGGGAGGAGTAAGAAGCTCACTAGTTCTGCTCAAGAAAAAATTTCTAAAATCTACAATGTAGTACATAGGGATGAGGCTGATGATTCTATTGCTGATTTTTTTATGGCAAATGGAATTTCATTTAATGCTACCCGTTCTCCACATTACAAAGAAATGGTGCGAAAAATCATAGTTTTTGGGCCAAGATATACACCTCCAAATTACAACAAAATGAGGACATCATTGTTAGATAAGGGGGTGACAAGAATGTAGGGGCTTATGGCCCCCCTTAAACAATATTGGATTTATTCAGGATGCTCAATAGTTATGGATAGTTGGAAAAAAAATTCAACAAAGGCCATTGTTGAATATTATTGTTACATCTCTAATTGGGCCCTATTTTTTAAGAGCAGTGAATTGTAGTGGGAAACTAAAGGATGCTACCTTCATGTTTGAAGTAATGAAAGAAGCAATTGATGAGCTTGGTCCTTCAAATGTAGTACATGTAATCACAGATGCAACCCCTATTTGCAAAGCAGCGGGTTTGATGGTTCAAAGTCGATATAGGCATATCTTTTGGACTCCTTGTTGCGTACATGTCTTGAATAATGTCCTCAAAGACACTGGCAAAATATCTTGGATTGCAAAACTCATTTTTGATGCAAGAGATGCACAAATGTACATTTGCAACCTCCATGCCTCTTTAGCAATCTATAAGATGTATTCAAGGAAGAGGTTTTTGAAACCTGCAGAAACAAAATATGCTACATACCTCATTCCTCTTCAACGTATGGTTGAAGTGCGTGCATCCTTAAAAGCCACTGTTATTTCCCAAGAGTGGAATGCATGGTCTGAATCTAAATCAATGCAGGCAAAGAAGATAAGAGAGCATCTTCTCAATGACGATTGGTGGTCTGATTGTAAATATGTTGTTTCTTTCATAGTTCCAATTGTGGAGTTGATTAGGTATGCAGATCTGATTCCCCCACCCTTGGAGAAGTTTATGAATGTATTGATAGCATGGTAGGCAAGATAAGGCTCATCATTCGGAATAAAAAAACCCTCTTTGGAGTTCTTCAATGAAATTCATAAGATAATAGGGAAGAGATGGATCAAACTCAATACCTCTCTTCACATGGTTGCTTATGCTCTTAATCCAAAGTGGTATATGGAGAGACCAAACAGAGTTCTACCCATTGATGATGAAGAAGTGAAACAGGGCTTTCTTGATGCCATATGCAAAATCTATACACCTAATGAAGCAAGTGTAATGCGGGAACAATTTATTGATTTTCCGACCTTAAACCCTTCCAAATTCTCTCAAGATGTGAGGGTGGACATCAACATTTATGCACAAAGAAATCCCATTGGATGGTGGAGAATGTATGGGGGGAAAGCCCAAGATCTTTGAAATCTTGCCTCACGCTTGCTATCTCAAGTTTCTTGATAAGAGGAATAGGCTTACATCTAAGAGAGCGGAGAAATCGGTTTATATGCATAGTAGTCTTTGACTTCGCTCAAGGAATCTACCTAAGTATTTAGAGGGCCCTGCAGCAAGATGGGATGTTGATGCCGAGGAGGCTTTTGAGATTGATGATGATGAGGATAATCCATCACCAGATGCAGGTTTAGTTGGCATACCTTTGGGTAGCATTGCAGGTAATCTTGATATTGATGATGGTGATGATGAAATTGGAGTGCCTAGCGAAGCTCAAGGTTATATGGATAGTCTTGATGCTGAAGATTGTACTTTATGATCATCTTCAACTTTAGTCTTTAATGTTATGTTTTGGCCTTTGAGCATTTTTTGACCATGTATTACTTTGCCACTTTGGGCATTTGTCATTTTTTCACGATGTACTACATTGGACATGCTAGCAATATGAATATTAATATGATGAGTTCTTTGATTCACTATGTTTCTTAAATTCAAAAGTGTCTCTTGAATCATTTACATTTTCAAAATTTCATTTTTGAATTTGATATTCATATAATGAATTAAAATTTAAAATTGATTTTGATATTTGAATATTTTGATTATTATATAAATTATATAATTAAAAAGACATTTTTTTTTTTTTTTTTTTTTTTTTATATAATATACCACTCCCAATTAGCCGTTTTTTGGAAATTTTGGGGAAACCTCTAGCCGTTCCGGACACCCGTACCCAAGTTCCCAACATTCCCACGTTCCAGAAACTCGTGCGACATAGATATTGATATATTGCATTGCCTCTATGGCAAAAATGTCTCACAAAGGCTTCCCCTCAAGTTTGTCAATGTTCAATGGTAGGAGAGCTATTGTGCAAGGTTCCTTGCAACCCCCACACCACCACCCTCATAATCCGTTTAGTCCTACCACTCCTCTCAAACTGGAGCACCACTGACAGCATCATCTAACTCAGCATCCGGGATCCAATTGTGATCAATAACATTGCAGATTCTCCTAGGACCTAGTCTCCTTTCTTCAATATGTTCCTATTCCTCTTCATTATTATCTTATACGTTGCACAGGTTTCCTTCATTTCTTAAACCTTCTATCTTTACCCTTTTTATGTTTTTGCATTGTTGTCATCCTATATTTGAAACTGTTTTAGGAGATGTGCTAAGCAATCCTGTTTTCTGCTATGTGAAAGAGGAATACTCTAGTCACATTAACCTTCTTTTGGTCATTAGTGAACACTGATAGTAGTTCATTTTCATATTCTGAAAGTTTGAAATGTAGAATTTGAATTTTCATTTATACCCTATGCGAAAGAAAAGTTCAATTTGCAGTCACTAAGATCATATCAGTAGATTATACCAAATGTATTGTAAAATCCAGTGACCTCGGATAGCTCAACACCATGATTGAAACAAAAGTAGCTGCAATGGACTAAGCCATGATGAAATATTATTCTAGTGCAACAATATTTTATGTACATGACGTTGGCTCATTGGTTACTTCAGGTGTTTGTGCTCACAACCAATCCTCATCTTTTTCTGCTCATTAGGGTTTGTGTTGACAGAGTTGCGTAGTTGAAATTTAAGACATATTTCCTCTTTGAGGATAATAAAATATAGGACTACCAAAATTGCTGCTTGTATTTCCTTCCAATATGACTAACAGCAAAGACGGACTCCCAAATTGAATAAAATAAGTACAGTAGACACCTTTAGGAAATGTGCTTTGTGGATGAGCCTCCTCTTCAACGTTATTGCTTATACAGCTATTCAATCCAATGAGATTGAATAAAGAATAATACATTGTCACCCAAAATTGATACACATGAAGTATAAATGCATATTTTGTAATCTTTTCTTAGGGACAACATAACAAGATAAAATGACTAAGTCAATTTCTGGCGTTATGTTGGAATAGTAGGAACTGGATTTGGTGGTCGGAGGACTTGTTGCAATAAGCGTGCTGCCAGGCGCTGTGTTACCCCTCCTACCACACGACCACCAATGCTGCGTGCTTCAGGTTGTTGAAGAATCTGCCAAGAAAATGCTCTGAATAATTAGCTGACAATAAACATCCAGTATATTCAACCAAATTATAATATAAAATGGCATCACATACTTTATCAGTTAAAGAATTTGCGTTGCAGAAAAGTTTCCTCCAAGTGCTTGCCACCGAAAGTATAGCATGGTAATCTATGACTCAAAATAAGGTGTGACCAGAAATCTAAGAGGAACAAAGTGTTCCTATCTCATTGAACACATTTGTAACTATGCTCTTCATGCTAAATGAAAATATTCTTAGACAACAAGCATGCTAGAAGGTATACTCAATCTAAGCACACTAGTCATGAGTTTAAAACCTGCTGCAAGATGATAAATGAGCTTTACTACACCTAAGTTTCAAATCGTGCTTTCAATGAAGGATGTCATACTAGAGAAATGTTCAAGAAGATGATAAAGGGGCATGCAGACAATTTGTGTTATACACCGATTTTAAGCACGGTAATCATGAGTTTAAAACCTGCTGTTACTACACCTATGTTTCAAATCATGTTTTCCAAATAGGATGTCATACTGTGGAAATTTTTAAGAACATGATAAAGGGGCATGCAGACAAGTTGTGTAATACAAGTGACGAAGCCGATATCACTCTTAATACAACTCTGATTTATTTTATGTTGGGTCCTGTTAGCTCTCCTTCCAGCAGGGGTGTGTAATTAAATTTCACTTTGATTCAGCAGGGTAGATTGGAGACAGGACTATTTTGACTATCCTAAGGGATCCCATGGCACAAGGCTCCCAGGTCAAAATTTCAACAAGAACCCATTTTTTTCAGCATCATTCAAACTTGACATGCCACATTGAAATTTTGACAAAAAGAGGTTATAGATACAAGTCTTAGATCTAAAAATAGGTTATTTCAAGCAAAATTCATCAAGTTAAGGGGAATATGGGCATAGTAATGCATGAGCAAAAAAAATTGCAAAGTACATTTATGTTGCATGCGAGATGTTTTACATTGCATGTCATGCATAGAACCTCCAATCACATGTTCCAGCCTCCTGGAGCCTAAAAATAGCAAAACAATAGAGTTCTAGCACCCATGCAAGCAAACAAATGACAATGTGCAACTCACATGTGTGAGTTATTCAAGTGGAACCTACAAAAAATGCCCTAGCTCCAAATTGAGTATGTGATAGCTCGTTGGAATCCTCATGACGTGACCCATTTCCTCAAGCAAAATCACTAGACAAATATTCTAGGGTGTTTTCTCCACAAGGCAGTTTTTGGGACTGGTCAATTCACATGCCAACTCATGTGTGGATCAAGAAAGGTTCCTCTAAGTCAACGTTGGGCATCCAAACGGATGTTGAGCTCCATTTTCAAGTGATCAAGCCTTTATAAAGAATATTTCAGCTTAGATCAAGTCAAACATGGGAACATTGGACCATTTCTTGGGACGTGGACACATTCTTCAAAGTTTAACAATTATTTCAAGCATGAATCAAAGGAACGTTGATCATTATTTTCAAGAAATAATAATTTATGGACCTTATCTTCCCTAGATGGATGGATTGATCCACCTTTTTGTGGGATCTATTATTTGTCATTGCATATGTGGCTTTGACCACCTTATTTTATCAATTTTTAGTTTCTAAAGTAGACTAGATCTAGAATTTCTTTGCTAGATCTAAGGAAAATCCCCAAATAATATTGTTTTAATGTAAATTAAGTTCCTTACCTCCTCTATATAAAGGAAGGACTTCCTCATTTGTAATTCGTGGTTGGATGGTGGGAGTATTCCTCTCCCTAGCACTTAATGAAGATATTTCTGGTGCATATTAGGGTTTCGAGTTTATTATGTGATGTATGATTTGACTTAAGGAAATTCCCTAAATAATATTATTTTAATGTAAATGAAGTTCCTTGCCTCCTCTATATAAAGGAAGAACTTCCTCATTCGTCATTCATGGTTGGATGGTGGGAGTATTCCTCTCCCTAGCGCTTAATGAAGATAATTTTTGGTATATATTATGGTTTCCAGTTTATTATATGATGTATGTTTCGACTTAGGATTTTCTTTCTTAGGTTCATCTACAATATTTTAAAGGGTTTAAACTTGTAAGTGATTCAAGATCACCACAAGGCTTAGTGTGATAGATCCATAGAAGGGCAACAAGTCACATGGAAGGAAAGATCATGGCGCTAGACCTCACCTCATCCTTTGTTGGGGTGAAGTACTCATCAAACCTCTTTGTTACGCAGACCCTCAAAGGGGTTCCCCTAGTAAACGCTTGGCTTGTTTTGTGCCATAGTCAATCATTGGGTTGAGTGCAATCCTATTGAAGAATCTTCTCTAGTGGGGTTTTGACTTTACGATTTACCCTAATTGGCCAAGAGACTACCCATCCTTAGATACTAGTAACCCACCGCCACCCACCCTCACCTAGCCAACCCAAAAAAAATCATTATTCTGAGTAACCAACCTATGGAGGGTCATTCTTTCTCATCATTAATATTCCCTTGAATCCATTGTCCTTATATATTGGCGTTGACCTTCTCATCCCTCCACCAATATTTCATTATTTTCTTTTACACCCAGATTGATCATTGGTGTTACTTGTGATATCACCATACTCCTTATTGTTGATCTCTAAGGGAGCCCCAACACCCCTGCCCCCCTTATTCTTGATCTCTAAGGGAGCCACACCCCCCTCCCCCCACCCCCCCAAAACCAAAGGAAAGCTAGCCTAAAGAGGCAAAAGTAGGTTGTTGAAGTGACAATGAGTGACATATGGAGGTTCCATTTTGATTGTACAATGTGGGTTGATGTGGGTTGGAGATTTCACCATTCTAACCTACAATTTCAGCAGTAATAGGTTCGAAGGATACATTTCATACAATGTTTGAGTACCATCCAACTCCTATATTTCAACAGGAACCAAGAAATGCACTTAATGAATAAGATAAAACCATGATTTTAGTTGTAACACTCTTTTCAAGTTTTTTAATTATTATCATTTCTGAATCCCATGATTGTTGAGTTTTCAAAAAGATATGATGTCAGAGTGATGCAACAAAAAAGAAATGTTGGAAACATTGAGAAGGGGGGGTGAATCAGTATTCCTTAGCAATTAGCACTTTTAAATCTTTTCAAAGCATTAGTTAATCTTCAATTATTATTAATGTTTATGCAGTAATAACAGTAAATAAAAGAACATAGTAGGCACAAGAATTTTAGGTGGAAAACCCTCTCCGGGTCAAAAAACCACCGAACACTTTTCTAATAAATTCTTTAATCTTTAGCTCCAACTAAATGAAAGCAACAACTTCCTAAAATTCTAGAAAAGCATTCTTCTCCAGCTCCCACTGGAAGGATGCCCCAACACCCTAGTGAGCCACAACTCGCCATAGCACCACCCTACCACCCTATAATGACTAAAATAAGACAATTCTAGAAAAGCATTCTTCTCCAGCTCCCATTGGAAGGATGCCCCAACACCCTAGTGAGCCACAACTCGCCATAGCACCACCCTACCACCCTATAATGACTAAAATAAGACAAGACTGTGGATTCCAAAACTAGGGACAACAATCCACGATACTTTAAGTTTTACAATAATTTTCGTGTACTTGACCAAATACCCAATCACTCTATGACCTGCAACTCAACCATGACATCATCCCAACAATGACTTCTATACCTCCCAACACTGCCTCTTCGACTCTAAGCAAAATGACTCTTTTACAATCTTTACAATGATGACTCTTTTACAAATGACTCTTGGCCTTGATACTTCTTCACAATATGCAGATGGTTGTCATGTCTTCAAAAGATGTCCTGTTGACTCTTGGCCTTTATACTTCTTCACAATATGCAGATGGTTGTCATGTCTTCAAAGGATGTGTTACACAGTAATTTGTCACTGTCTTCATCCCAATCTTCCTACTGTGTCATGAGTCCAAATCATTCATGCTCATGCTCTCTGATGTTGCCAAATGACCCACTTTGCCAAAGTTTTTGCATCATCGCGACTGTTGTCAAAATAAACGCGCTGATGAGCGCTCCAAAACAGACCATACGCGTTGTCATCGCGGAAGTACACGTTATTCTCGCGATGGTCGAATTTCATGAGACAACGCGACTGTTACTTTTATTTGATCGCGATGACATGACCTTCTACGTTATGCAGGGGCGATGTCAGCGCTCCAATACAGTTATGTACCCGCGATGATCCAGTTTGGGCAAGTTTGTTCTAACAGCCAGCCTTCCAGATGACTCCAGACCTGGTTGTTGGCCTTGTTCATGTCGCCCTCCCTCCTCTGGCATGACTGTTCCGTCATTTGTGCTACCTTCCTTGGAGATAAGCTCATCTTCCCACCATTCATGGAGACTCCTTCTCCTATTTAAGCTTTCACCATTGCTATGAGCTGCTAGTTTGGAATTCTTAGTCTTTGGAGTGTTGCTGATAGTGTTGTGAGCTTGATAGGTAGCTAGTGTGACAAGTGTGGGATTGTTTGAGGGCTTGAGGAAGGTTGTGAAGTGCTTTTGATCTTGTGTGAAACTTGTGAGTGAGAGAGACTTGTATTGGGAGATCCATCTTCAAGGGTGAATGCTTGAGGAACATGCTAGCTGGACCCTCCTGAGAAGGCTTGTGACGTCAAGACCTGGGTTGTAAGCTTACTCTATTTCATATTTAATACAATCAATGATGTTTTCCTATGTCTCATATGCAATGTACTAGATAGCTCATGATTTCTTGACTTTATGGGTAAATAGTTCTTTGTTGTATCCGGTTATGTGCTTTGTTGTATTTCCTTGCTTTGTTTCAGGTTGATTACTCTCTAGGAGAAAGAAACGGAAGCTAGAGCAGCGCAACGGAACTTCATCCACCACCGGTTGAAGTAGGCCTCTAACTTGAACTATTTAAGGAGAATTGTTGTTGATTTGTCCTTGTTTGTGACTAGACCCACTCTAGGGCTAGAGGGGTTGCCTCTGTCCGCAGAGGGAACACTTTCCTGCTTCACAAATTGGCGACTCCACTGGGGAGCTGGCCTCTTTTCAAAAATTTGGGGATTAGTTGTCTGTTTCTAGGTTTCTTGGTTTGGTCTGGGAGATGCTTTGTTTGTTTAAAGATTGACTGTCTTGGTTTGGGAGTTTTTGGCTCCACTGTGGTGAACATCATCGCGTTTTTTAATTAAACAGTCGCGCTGTCATCGCGCCACCCTTTTTGTAATTTCCTGTCCATCGCGTTATTACACCTAACAGACGCGACGGTTCTGTAAATCGGACCATCGCGGAAAAGGCGTGTACTTCCGCGCTGACATCGCATTGTTGCTACGCGTCGTTCTTTATCAGCGCTTTGTTGCTGTGTATCACCCGCGCTGATTGCTGTAGAATTGAATTTCTTCAATTCTGCCTCCTGAATCTGTTAGTCTTGCTATCCCCTGCTGTTCTCACTTGGTTTATGACTTGTTTTTCACTGTCTGGAGGTTGAAGCACTCTCTTGTGAGTTTTGTTGAGCGAATCTTGCCTTTTTGCTTTGTGACCTAGTTTTATTGTTCCAAGTTTGCTGGATCAGCTTTGCTTGGTTGCTTGTTCGCAAAGATTCGTTTGCTGCTTGCTGTTGGTTTGATTGAGCCTTCCCCTTTGCTTGCTTTTGGTTGATTATCTAAGTGATCGTTGTTGAACCAATCTTGGCATTGTTTCGATTTCTCTTCACTACCCGGACATAGATTACAATTGTTTGGGGTCAACCGGTTTTCCACATTTGTTTGTTGCTTACTGATTTCTTTAGATTAAAGGCATCAAAATCAAAAAATTGCATCTCATTTAGCATGCGAAAGTGAAAGAAAATTTGCATTTCAAGTTGCATATTGAAAAGCGAATGTTTAGATCTCTCATTAGTAGTATTCATGCATTTTAGGAATTGATGTCTGCTTGCATTGAGTGACTGTGTGTTTCCTTGGTTTTCTTGGTTTGGGAATGATCTCTTTACCCTCCCGTAGGTAGGTGTTCATCGAAGAAAAAGGATACTTCATTCATTTTAGCTGCATCCTAGGCTTTGAGACATTACATATGGTAAGGCCTGAAAACTGAAACATAATCCAAGATCAACTTTAAAATGAACTGAATGAATCTAACAACGCATTGGAACATAACACACACATTTAGAGGTCTAGGCTAGAGACGTGCTCCGGCGTCGTTAAACCTAGTCACTTTTGTTTCACTCAAGGTTGGGTGATTCCTCCTTCCGTGACGCAATAGTGGTCTAGTACGGATTTGAGCTCCCACGTACTGTCGAGTATATGGGGAGACCCCACTAGGTTATCATCCTTTATCCATAGGAAGCCGTGTCTGCCGCCTTACAAGCCGTAACGCACCGAACACAGCATTCGGGAAGATTGACTGCCGTACGGAAAATCCTTGGTTTTCATATGACTGCCAAGGTGTATATGCAGTTTTATGGATTTGTTTGGTAAACCTTTTTGCCTAGCTCTCCAGAGTAGTCACTTTCATTCCTTTTCGGACTCCCTAAAAAAAAGGTCTATCTGAGCACTTGTCACTTCAGGCTCATTAAACATTCGAAGGCGACTAGAGTCATCTTTTGTCCTTTTCTCGAATCTTTAAAAATGAAAAGGTCAAGTTTTGTTCCTGTGTCTTAAATTTATTCGGCCACGATTCACATTTACCCGGTTAGATCTTGTTTGCGTTAGCTTGAGTAGGGCCCTTTCTCGTTAGTTTGCCTAGGATCTTTTGAAGTTGTCATCCTGGCGGAATCACCGATCTCGTCTCCCGTTCCAAGTGACCAAGGGTCTCCTTCTTCTGTTGCTCCTAAGGTACCGGTTGTGAGTGATACTCTCCCTATTATTTCGAGTATCCAACCGATTAACTCTCGCGCTCCGGAAGACGATCTTCACGATCTATTTTGGAACCCTATTTGGGAGCCTTACGAAGAGGATATTCCTTTTACTCCTACTGGTGTTTCGGTCCCAATATCTTCCTCTGACATGGATGACACATCTCCTATAGTGAGTAAGACACCTGTTTTGTCAAGTATCGAAACTCCTATCCCGGCCACATCCCCGGTACCCTTACGCTATAAGGCTTTGAGGGATGATATGGGTTTTAGGAACCCCTCTTCAGGTACCATGTGGGATCACCACATCACTCCCACTACGGGATCTTTTATTCCACAAGTTCACAATACAGTCGTCACTTCAGTCCCGACTATTCCGACTGTTTGTGTAGCATATTCAACACCGGTTGTTAGTGCCGTTACGGCATCTTCGACTGTAACTACTGTTGCTGGTCCATCTCACAGCCCAGTAAATAGTGGCCAGCCGGCACGTACACCCAGAGTTGTTCATCCTGCACTTAGTGCCCCACCTTCTTCTGGTTCCATTCCAGTAGGGGGGGCATATAATCAGTATTCGCATGTCGTCCAGAATTCGGGCGCGCAAGGTCCAAATCATTATTATGACCCTATAGGGCATCATTTGTATACTTCCTTGCCATCTCAGCCTGCGGTTGAGGTCTCAATTCCATTAAGCGTCGCTTGGGGTACCACTGGTTATGGTGGTGGCCAAGCGCCCCGTCCGGATCAAGGACAGCCTTACCAAGGACCATCGTATCAGGGTCAGCCGTCTTACACGCAGCCTTCTTATGGGCAGCAGTATTACGGGCAATCCTATCCAGGGCAGCCTGGAGGCCCACAAGGACAACCCTTCCAGGGACAACCTTCGGCCTATGGTGGTCCGTCTTTCACTTATCTTGGGCAACCCTCTGGAAATCCGGGACAACCTTATATGCAACAAGGACAACCTGGAATCCAG
Organism: Pinus tabuliformis; assembly: GCA_031772625.1. NCBI lineage: Eukaryota > Viridiplantae > Streptophyta > Pinopsida > Pinales > Pinaceae > Pinus > Pinus tabuliformis. The sequence continues at coordinate 1,947,641,524 of CM062819.1, read as the reverse complement.
CAAGGGTACCGTTCTAGGCAAGGTGGTCAGCCTTACGTGCAGCAAGGCCCACCCACTGCCCAGCCTAGTCAACCATCTGGACAAGTTGGTCAACCTCAGGGTCAACCAACCGTCCAGTCCGCTCAGCCATCTGTTCCGCAAGGACAACCCTCGGTTGTACAAGGACAACCTAACACCCAGCAAGCTCAACCTTCTGGGCAAGTGGGTCCATCCCAAACTCAACTAGGGCAACCTTCCGGCCAGGTGGCCCAATCTCCACTTTCTCAAGGACATCCTTCTGGGCCTACTCAACCGGGCATGCAAATGGTGGTTGCTTCTCAAGCTCAACCCGGTTTTCAGCCCCAAGCTGGGCCCCAGACTCAAACTGGTCTTCAGATGCAAGGTGGGTTTCAATCCCAACCTTCTTACCAAGCGTAGCCTGGTCCCCAGGCTCAATATGGAGCTCAGCAACCGTATGGTTACCAGCAACCCCAGGGGCAAGCTCAGTTAGCCCCATACCAAAATTATCAACAAATGCAGGTCGCTCCTTATCAGAATTACCAGCAACAGTATGTTGCTCCTGCGGGCCAAGTTGGTAATCAATGGGGTGCTGGGGGGCAAATCCAGAGTCAACCGTCCGGTTATGGCTACAACCCCTATGGACAGAATCCCTATGGACAGAACCCTTATGGGCCAAGCCCATCCGGACAAAGTCAATGGGGGCAACCACCAACTGGTTGGAACTCTGGTATTACCTCTTATCCACGGCCACAGATGTCCTTCAATCCTCAGTTACCTTTCTTAGCAACATTGGAACTGTCGGATGTGTCCAAATTGACTAATGATCCCATCCTTCATAATCCATTCTAGCCACCAGTTCCAACCAAGATACTCGGTGATTGTCCCAAATTCGATGGCAAAGCTGGAGAAGACCCTCAAGCCCACGTTATGACTTATCACCTTTGGTGTTCGTCAAATTCGTGGCTTGACGATTCCATCCGGCTCTGCCTTTTCCAAAGGACTCTCACCAGCTCGGCTGCTAAGTGGTACATTGAGTTGACTCGCGGATCCTTTCAAGATTTCAACTCGTTGGCAATGGCATTTCTAACTCACTTTCAGTTGCCCATTCGGTATGAGACGGGAACGCATCTCCTCACGTCTCTTAAACAGGACACGGCCACGCACATATCCGATCATATACATGAATGGAGACGGCGTCGTCGTTTGATCAAGTTCTGGATCCCTGATCAGCTCCTGACCGATTGGTTTACGACCTCCTTTGTCCCTACAATTGCGCGAGACATTGCTATGGGAGCTTGTGTAACTGAAGAGCAAGCTATCGTGCGTGCTCAGTACCTCGACTTAGTTTATTCTCAGTCAGGTACCTTATATGATTATTTGCCTGATGCCCCGAGGCCCGGAACTTCCAAAGCTCCGCCGAAGCCATCTGTTGACGGTGTTATTGGCTCTGTAAATCCGTCTTCGAAGAAATCATCCGCGAACCCTGGGAAGCAAAAATCGAATGCTTCAAATGAAAACACTTCTCAGGGTGTATCTAATTCCGGAAATACTTCCGAGGTCAACGTCGTCCAGTCCACCACGGCGGATAAAGCCTCGAAAGGAAAGAAGAAGGGGAAAGCGAAGGATAAATCTGAGCAACCCAGACAGGACTCCCCTAAACCTCCACCCGAGGAAGGAGCCAAACGTAAACCAAAGTATCCTTGTCTTATCTGTGACGAAGATCACTATACCAAAGACTGCCCAAGGCGGTCCGAAGTTAGTCGTTTATTGAAAGGTGCTCCTGGGATTCCTGCGGTTCTGAAAGAACCTTTCCCCTCACAGCAAATGCAAATGGTGGCTGACCCATCCTCGTCTTCTTCTCCCTTTGGTTCCCAAGTGTTCATGGCTGGAACGATTCCCGTTCATATTACGACTCGAGCAAAGGAATATCTGTCATCCGCCGGGAAGGAGCCTGAGGTCCCCTCAAGCGCTCCTCCGTCCAGTTCTGGTCCGCTCCATATCGAGAGACCTAGCACTGAGACGCCTATTCGACCCCCTCCTAAAGGTGTACTCCGGAGATCATCTTACAACCCTAATGCTCGTGTTGCCCAACACTACAGCATCGTTGAGGACTTAGCTCAGGCTCCGTCAGCTATGTCCGCTTTAGAAGTTCTCCAGAGCTGCCCCCCCCAGAGGAAGTCCTTGCTATCGGCCATCGGTGGCATCGACCCGGCCGACTCGGATTTGATCACGTTTGATCTTGAGAGCCATGTACCGAGATTGCCTCACCAGATTGCCTTCCTCATTCAGGTCATCATCAATTCGAAAACGATTCATCGTACAGTTATTGATGAAGGCGCGTCAACTTGCATTATGTTTGTTGCTTGTTGGAAGGCTATTGGGTCTCCGACTTTGAGTCAGTCTCCAACGACACTGGAAGCCTTTGACGGGAGAGAATCTCGCCCTTACGGTATCCTCCAACGATTGCCGATTACTTTGGAAGGGAAGACCGTTGAAGTGGAAGTTGAAGTTGTCGATGCTAACCTTACTTACAACCTCCTTTTGGGCCGGAGCTGGACATATGCCATGCGTGCCGTGGCTTCCTCCCTCTTTCGTGTCATTCGTTTCCCTCATCAGGGGAAAATTGTCACGGTAGACCAGCTCTCCTTCTTCGCTTCCTCTTCCAAAGGTAACATGCCTTTTGTGGAGCATACCTCCATTCCCGTAGAGAGTGTGGGAGCCGGGCTCTTTAAAGACCCTGCCCTCATGGGTGTCTTCTCACTCCCACCTCCGAATCTTGCTTCGATCGGTTTGATTTCCGCTCGTTCTGATTCCCCATTGCACACTGTCGCTACCCTCGGCCCCTTTGCGAAGGGGGGCATTGATTATCTAGCTTGTAACCCTCGCTCGGCCGGGGGGCATGGGCAGATCATCAGTGCCGTTGATCATTTTACAAAACAGGCCGAGACGACGCCTACACTATCTAGGCCGGTCACACAGCGGTGCAATAGGGTAAGTCCCGAAATGGGCTTGACTTGAACAAGTATCATGCATGCACTCTATTTTTTGTACATACGTGTGTTTTAGCAAGTGTGTTGTGTGTGCATGTTTTCATGTTTTTGTCTTGGTGTGTTGGCGTGATTGCCGCTTATTGTGTCCTTTTTGCTTCTTGGACAGATGTCTGGTTCGCCTTACGTTGGTTTCGCTGATGGTGCCTCCCGCAGTACACGCAACTTGTCCTCTGCGGCATGGGTGATCTACGATCCTCATGGTGAGTTAGTAGACCTTCAAGGGGTTTGTCTAGGTTGTACCACGAACAATGTTGCTGAGTATAGTGCTGTGATTGAGTTACTAGCCGAGGCGATTAACCTCGGTATTCGAGCATTGGTTGTGAACTTGGACTCTCAGCTTGTCGTCCACCAGCTCAATGGGCGTTATTCCGTCAGAGACCATCGGATTTTAAGGTTGTATTTACGTGTTAAGTTGTTAGAAAGGGATTTTGATTTCATTACATATCAGCATATTCCACGACAATTGAACACGTTATCTGATGTATTGGCTAATCATGTATTAGACAGACATTTGTGTAACATATAATCAAAACATCATACAAGCAAGCACATAAAGCATAATAATAGACCATAGGAATATGTATATATATATATATATATCGTGTGGCGCACCGAGGCGCTCAAAAATAAGTGTACATGTCTAAATAGAGCCTGTGTTCTCTGTACATCTGAGACACATGTCTCTCAAAAAATCACCAATAGGAAATAAAAACCTAGGTATCTACTGCGACGGGTCGTGCTCCCTATACTGCACAGCCGCTCGTGCCACCCACCTCAACAGGCGGTGCATCCTGGGTTCTACTCCTACTGTGTGGATCTGGGACGCTATGGAGACCTCCTCTATCCCCATGTAGTCTGGAATCCCTGCTAGCAGGCCCTCAAGGTTCCGGATCACTGTCTCCATCGTGTCATCTCCCGGAGGAGCCAGGGCTAGAGCTCCAATGCCCTGCGCGTCCCTCCACGCCTCTGGAGCCAATCCAAGGGGTCTCACCGGTCCTACATCTGCATACTATAGTGTTCGTCATTAGGACATGTACATGAAAAAATAAAAAACATCATTAAAAAAAAAAAAAAAAAAAAAAAAACGAGATCAAGTGTCTTACCACCGTCATCCCACTGCTCTCCAGCGGGCAGCTGCATGTCAGGATCTCCGCGGAAGTCCATGCCGGCATACGGCCAATCCTCCACGAAGATTGTCTGTCGCTCCAACCACTCTCGGAAAAATGTCCCCCATGCCACTGGTCGGCCGCCACCTCCTTGTGGCATGACGTGAGCCCATCGTGTGGCCCTCGTCTCGCGTGGCCTGGGTGCGTCCAAAGCCATGTCCTGCAACTGCAATGCTGGCACCCGCTCCAGCATGAGCGGGAGTAAGATCGATCCATAACCAAACTGTTTCGTCTCACCGCGACGACAGTTGGTCAGTTGCCTCTTCATGCTTGCCGTTACTGCCCCTACCCAGTTAAACATGGTGGGATTTAGGCATTCGAGGGCCAGTGGGAGATGAGTCTTCGAGGCCTCATGTTGGGCTTTGGAGCCCACTACCCGTGTCACCATAAAAAGCATCGCACGAAGGATTATGTCCTCCACCGTTGGGATTGCCACCTTTCCGCTCCTTGACTTGCGTGCCTGTGGGCACACCTGAGCCATCAGCATATCTAAAGTATCACCCCCGGGTCGCTGCCCCTCCAGAATGGGCCTCTCACCTCGACGAGACAGCCCGATCAAAAAATAGATGTCTGTAGAATCGAACTCAATATCCCGGCCTCGAATGACAAATTTCCCATCTGTGCGATTCCAAGCCCTAATCAGTAGCTCCAGCAAGTCAGATTGTGCCCATAAGCGTGGAGTTAAGAAAAATTTGAGTAATCCGCACCCCTGCAATGCATTCCGGCACCCGGCATCAGCAAAAGTCGCTATATCATCGTTATCATGCACGCGTTCTTGCCAGACGAACGCCATTATAACCCTGCATGACAAAAAATTCCATTAGTGCCCTGCTTGCAAAGTTTGAAACGTGAATTTTATTAAAAATTTGTCGCGCGGCATCATCGCGACTGTTTCTAAAACAGACGCGATGATAATGGGCACCTGTGTTATTTTTCCCGGGTCAGCGCGGAAGTACATCACTTTTCCGCGCTGATCCGGGCGCAGCCTGTGTAAATTTTTATCGGTCATCGCGGACCCGATAGCGAAACCCGCGATGACCGAGAGCGGAATGTAAATTGAAAAACCGCCCAAATAAACACATCCCACCGTCAAATGCAGTAAAAAAGACATTAAATCAGAGCGTAGGGCAATGTGTGTCTACCTGGAACTGGTTTCGGGACGAATGATGCACGTACGGGGCCGAATTTCGTTCGCCAACCTCAATGCTCCAAGTCGCTCCACAATGGCTGAATGGTAACAATGGTAAAAAATATGGTTTAACCTCCCTATTTATGGTAATTTTGTGAAATTAAATATTATATTTCATAAATGTTGGTTTTTCTCATGGTTTTTGCTATATGCATGGTCAAAATATGGTTTTTCACTATGTTTTTATGCGCATTGTTCATATTATCTTGAACGGGTTTACGTGTGCAGTGTTCTTTGTGCAGGATCTCAGGTGGTGGAATTACGATAGTTTTATACGCACTTGATCCCGAAAAGTCGTCTTTAAGCTCTTTTCCGACTTGAAACATGAAAAGATGGCCGAGTTTCCCTCTTGACTCGTTAAAAGAAACGAGAGGCGGTCGCCTTTAAGCTCTTTTTTTGACCGTTTAAACTTAAAAAGATCGTCGGGTTTTTGTCGTTTCAGACTCGTTATTGGCTATGAAACGACGTGCTTCTGACCACTTTTTTACTTTTTCGGGTCAAAGTTACTACTTACGAAAAGTACTCCTCGATCATATTGGTCAGGCAGTTCTTTTGAGTATTGTTTTATACTTTTTCGGGTTCGAGAGACACAACTCTACGAAAAAAGGCTCGCCCTGGAGTTTTCTTTTCCGTGTCTTTTTCAAACTCTCTAAACATGAAAAAGACTCTGAGTTTCACCTATGTCAGACTCGTTAAACCCTGACGACATTGGACTCGTCACCATGACGAGACTCGAGCTTCTCCTTCCTAGGGCTCGTTAAACTATTACTAGGTTGGATTCAAAAACAGGTTTATCATTGATTGTCTATGGCAGCTCGTCACTCTTGAACATCGACACTTTTGCTTTTTGTCGGGTTGGGTCATCCATACATCGTCATTTGGCCTTCCGTGGGTTTGGGTCATCATTCTAGCCTTATTTCATGCGATTCATGCCGCCTCCTTCGTGCCTCTGTTCCATCATTGCCTGAATGCTGCCGCCCCCCTTCTGGAGTCGTGTCACCGATATGTTCAAGAGTATAATCCCTCTGCAGTTTACACCCTCGCCTCCTCCTTTGGTACTCTGCTCTCCCATCTACCACTTGCTCCTTATCTCATGTCGTTGATGAGGGAAACATTATGGCCCTCCTACGACGGGTCGTCTCCTGTCGACATCAGCTCATTATCCAGGAGATTGACCTAGAGATCCCTTTTGGTACCTTAGAGCTTGCATGCCTCAATGGCAAGTTCTTCGCACCTGACGGTCGGCTTTCATCATTGGTCGTCGATTGGGTGATTCCACGAGTGTTCGACTTCAACTCCCTTTTTCACACTTCATGGATTGTACTGGACAGTACCTTGAGAGCCATTGGCATTATTGGTGGTTTCTCTCGCGCTTGTTAACGGTTTTCATCATTGACCGGTAATCAAGCGATATTCTATCATGCTCGACCTCAGCACCTCTATTCGCATGGTAGGATTTGTACTATGATCGGATGGGTTCAAGACCCCGAACTCAGCTTACACGTGTTCGGGCTGCGTGGATTGGTTTTATGATTACATGACTCATTGATGGATGGCTGCGACCATACCTGAGTCTTCATGGATGGCTGCGACCATACCTTTATTATCATCATGGTCTCATTAGCTGGGTGGCTGCGTCCATACCACAAACCTATTTCGTATGTCTTTTGGATGGCTGCGCCCATGCCTAGACTACATGTAATTCATTATCAGAGATATCAGTTGTACTTGCATGCAAGTTCTTTCCGATGGTGTTCCAGTTCAGTCAGTTTCGTAAAGCATTTCACCCCTCCCACTCTCTCGGGCTTCATACTTTAGGGGGCATCTGTTACACAGTAATTTGTCACTGCCTTCATCCTAGTCTTCCTACTGTGTCATGAGTCCAAATCATTCATGCTCATGCTCTCTAATGTTGCCAAAGTTTCTGCATCATCGCGACTATTGTCAAAATAAACACGTTGATGAGCGCTCCAAAACAGACCATACGCGCTGTCATCGCGGAAGTACACGTTATTCCCGCGATGGTCGAATTTCATGAGACAGCGCGACTGTTACTTTTATTTGATCGCGATGACATGACCTTCTACGTTATGCAGGGGCGATGTCAGCACTCCAGTACAGTTATGTACTCGCGATGATCCAATTTGGGCGAGTTTGTTCTAACAGCCGGCCTTCCAGATGACTCCAGACCTAGTTGTTGGCCTTGTTCATGTCGCCCTCCCTCCTCTGGCATGACTGTTCAGTCATCTGTGCTACCTTCCTTGGAGATAAGCTCATCTTCCCACCATTCATTGAGACTCCTTCTCCTATTTAAGCTTTCACCATTGCTATGAGCTACTAGTTTGGAATTCTTAGTCTTTGGAGTGTTGCTGATAGTGTTGTGAGCTTGATAGGTAGCTGGTGTGACAAGTGTGGGATTGTTTGAGGGCTTGAGGAAGGTTGTGAAGTGCTTTTGATCTTGTGTGAAACTTGTGAGCTTTTGATCTTATGTGAAACTTGTGAGTGAGAGAGACTTGTATTGGGAGATCCATCTTCAAGGGTGAATGCTTGAGGAACATGCTGGCTGGACCCTCCTGAGAAGGCTTGTGACGTCAAGACCTGGGTTGTTAAAATTGGCAACAAGGGCAAAACTTCATGTGGGTCATCTTATTCATGGCTGATAATATTTTTATTAGATTCCTCTCGTCGAGAGGTGTAGGATTGATATAAAGATCATCCAATTCAGATAAGTATTCATGGAGATGTGAATTTATTTTGATTATGGAATTATTATCAAGCCGACCTACAACTCATGTAGGCTCAGAAGCCCAACAGTCGCATCTATTCACCCACCAACGTTGTGTATAAATATAAGAGGACTTTTCCTCATTTGGACTCACTCATCTCATCACATTTCTCTCTCTCTACTGCGCAGATATGAGTCTCTTCTTTATTGCGTTGAAATGGGTCTCTCTCTCTCTCACACATGTGAAGCCGGAAGCTGTTGAATTTGAAGCTGCAACTGCAGAAGTAAAGATTGACTTGTGTGGCCTAGAAGATCTCCTCTTTGGAACTGCGCTGTAGGTTCATCTGAACCTCCTTTGAAAGCCGCAACTTTTGGTGGTGGAATGAAGTCAATCCGACGAACGGTTTGCAAGATATCGACTGCCCTAGTTTGAAGCCGGAAACTGCTGAAACTGAGGCTGCAACTATAGAAATAAAGATTGACTTGCGTGGCCTAGAAGATCTCTTCATCTGAACTGCGCTGTAGGTTCATCTGAACCTCCTCTGAAAGCCGAAACTTTTTGTGGTGGAATGAAGTCAATCCCACTGTCGGATGTGAGATATGGTCTGCCCTAGTTTGATAATGAAGCCGCTAAAGCTGATGCTACTGATCTAGGGTTTGCTACTGCTGATATGAATCAGATTTATTGTACTATTTCTCTCTGCTGAATTATTGAAGATAAAAGAAGATTTGATCAAAGGGTTTCCCCACACATTGTGGAGTTTGTCCCTGGCTAGCCGCCACATCTTGTGTCTCTTGTCTTGGCTTGTTTTCTGTTGATCGTTTAATGTTCTATCTGCACTTTACTTTAATGTACATGTGATTGCTAATCGGTGGAATATAATAAGAAAAAGAAGTAAACTGTTATAAGCATAGAACATACCATAACTTAACATGGTATCGGAGCTGAGGTGAAGACAAAGCCCGAGCAAGAGCAAGAGCAATCATTGAAGAGAAGATTGGCAAGGCTATCCTAAGAGAACTATGGGGTCCTCAACACTCTTTCCTGCCGAAGACAAGCTCCGTGAGAAAGCTGACTATCACGGATGGAAGATGTCTATCGATCTAACCCTTGAAGATCAAGGAGTGCTGGACCATGTAAGAGGCAATATTGTTGAGCCTTCATCAAATGCATCTGCTGCCGCCTGGAACAAATGGAAAAATGGAGAAGTCAAAACAAAGAAGATCATCCGGGACTCTATCGACAAGCGCTTGGTGGCCTACATCTCTGATCTAGACACCTCCAAAGAAATCTACGACAGACTGGTGAGTTTATTTAAAGTTAATGATGCAAATCAAGTTTTGTTTCTTAGAAATAAGTTGAGGGAAATCAAGAAGGGTAAAGATGAAAGTATGCAAGCATACTTCTTAAGAATCACCGAGATCAAGAACAATCTCCTATCTATTGGGGAAACCATTACTGATAGAGAAATGGCACTCACAACTCTCGGAGGATTACCATCTGAATGGTATGTGTTCAGGACTACTCTTCTGAACAATAATGTAATTCCTAGTTTCGAGGAATTAATGGCTAGATGCATTCAAGAACAAACAAGGGTAGAAGAGCAGGAAATGCCCTTGCCTAAAGGTCCTCCTGCTGCTTTTTCTTCTCATGCTAAGAAAAGAAATAATTCTGGGTCTAAATCGAAAAGAAAGGCTGGATTTAAGGGTGGAAGAAAAGGACGATGTTTCATTTGCAATAAAGCAGGTCACTATGCAAGGGAATGCCCTGATAGAAAGGACTCTCACCGTGACGATGATCAAAATCCCTCTGATGGCAAATCAAAGGAATGACAAATTCAACAGCAAAGGTAAGAGGAGAGCTGGAGATCGAGGAAGAGGACAACCATTCAAGAAGGCTAGAAAGTCCAGGATGTATTAAATGCACCTGACCTCAAAAAGAACCTAGTGTCCATCTTGGCAACGGAAGACAAAGGCTACAAGGTAAGCTTCAGTGATGGCAAGGTACGTATATGGAAAAATAATGTTAAAGATGCCTTTACTCTTGGGTTTAGTGTTGATTCATTATATCAGGTTGATGGAAGTCTGCTAGGTGTCATGTCTTATGACACATCTCTTCAGTCCAAACTTTGGCATTAGAGGTTTGCCCCCTTCATTATAAAGCTATACTCGGTGTAAGACAAATAGTGACAGGGATGCCCGAATTCTGAGTAGAGAAAGAAGGTGTATGTCCAGGATGTGCTGAAGGAAAGCTCAAAAGGGGAACATTCCCCTCAAGCCAAAGCAAGACCTCCGATATATTACAATTGGTTCACTCAGGCATACCTGAGGTTGGCATTAAGAGGGAGACTACTACACCACATACTCCTGAGCAGAATGGTGTGGTGGGAAGGAAGAACCACACGACGATGGAAGTTGTCCGGGCCATGCTACATGATCAAAGACTTCCGAAGTTTCTATGGGCTGAAACTACAATAACTGCCGTATATGTACAAAATTGATGCCCTCATCAAGCATTAGGTTCCAAGACTCCTGAAGAAAAGTTCATTGCAAGGTGAACAATCTTCCGACTTTGAGGAGCTCTCAAGAAGCCGACACCAGGGAGCCGAAAGAAAAGGATGATGAATCAATGCCTAATGTAGAAGAACCCATGGATCTGATTGATTCTCATCCACATGAGCCTTCCTCTTCTAGGAAGAGGTCTTCATGGCTTAGGGGGATACTTGATGATGCTGAAGGACATGCTGCACCCCGAGGAACCTTTCGTGAAAGTAAGAAACCTAATAGGTATCAAGGATACCTGACCATCATGAGCATGATCATACAAAATGAGCCTTCATCATTCACAGATGCCGTCAAGCATCAAGCATGGAAGGATGCTATGACCGAAGAATATGAGTCTATCATAAAGAATGATGTTTGGGAAGTAGTTCCCAAACCCCAGGACAAGACTGTTGTTACTTCCAAATGGCTTTACAAGATAAAGCATGCAGCAGATGGAAGCACGAAAAAGTATAAGGCTCGTTTTGTTGCTCGAGGTTTCTCCCAAAAGGAAGGTATAGACTATGATGAGATATTTGCATCTGTTGCCAGATATACGACCATCCGCTCGATCATAGCTCTTGCCGCTTCACAAGGTTGGAACCTACATCAGATGGATGTCAAGACTGCGTTCTTGCATGGCTCGATCAAAGAAGAGGTCTACGTGGAGCAACCCGAAGGATTTGAGATTTATGATCGAAAATCTCATGTATGCAGGTTGAAGAAAGCTCTCTATGGGCTGAAGCAAGCACCCCAAGCATGGTATGAGAGGATCGATAGCTACTTGATGAAGCTGGGATTCACTAGGAGTGAAGCCGATCCTAACCTTTACTTTAAGGTTGAAGATGACAAGCCTCTCATACTGGTGTTGTATGTGGATGACCTCTTTCTAACAGGTGCAGACCCTCTCATTCACAAATGTAAGAGGGAGCTGGCCTCTGAATTTGAAATGAAAGACCTAGGATTGATGCACTACTTCCTAGGACTTGAAGTGTGGCAAAAGCCAGGAGAAATTTTCCTATCTCAAGGAAAATATGTGGTGAAGATATTGGAAAGATTCGGAATGGTGGACTGCAAGCCTATAACTACTCCGATGGAGCTTGACTTCAAGAAGTTAAGCGATAGTGCTGCTGGACCTGTTTTACGAAATGCTACCGAGTATCGACAACTCGTCGGAGCATTAATGTTCTTAGTGAACTCCCGTCCAGATATATGCTTTGCAGTCAACACGTTGAGCCAGCATATGGTTGAACCCCACCACATACACTGGATTGGTGCCAAGAATCTGCTGAGATATCTTCGTGGCACTATCACTTATGGGTTAAGATACATTGCCCGAGATGTGAGACTATTTGGATACTCAGATGCTGACTGGGCAGGCAATGTGGAGGACCGTAAGAGCACTTTCGGGTGTTGTTTCTCCTTGGGATCTGATTCGATATCCTGGATGAGCAGGAAGCAGAAGTCGGCGGCTTTGAGCACTGCCGAAGCAGGATATATTTTTGCTAGCATGACCTCGTGTGACGCAGTCTGGTTGCGAAAGCTCTTCAGTGGGTTGTTTGGATTTACATTGGATACCACTGTGATTCTCTATAACAACCAGAGGTGGGATTCAATTATTGAGGAATCCCGTATTCGTCGATTGCTCCAGCAAATAGACATCATCTGGGATATGGTAAGTTGATGAGCAAGGAGGCTCCATCGCATTAAGATGATGTACAGGTTGATACACCTTGTCAGAGCCCCGAGGAAAGATCTAATCTATGATTTTCCCAAACGACTTGGAGTCGGCAAGAAACCCTTGTACAAGGGTCCTGCATGTTGCATACATTGAGCTCTGGGAGCTTTGAGGGCTTGCGGTTATTACTGGAGCAACATATGACCACAGGGTGACTCACCCTCCCCTGGTGGTGCGCATTGGAACAAGATGATTCGCTCTCTTGTGGGACAAGATGATTCGCTCTCTTGTGGAATAGGGTGATTCGCTCTCCTGTGTAGCAGGATGATTAGTTCTCCTGTGAGGCCTGGATTGATGTGTTCTCCATGGCAGCCTGGATTGATGTGTTCTCCATGGCAATTGTAGCAGGATTGATGTGTTCTCCTGTGAGGCCTGGATTGATGTGTTCTCCATGGCAATTGTAGCAGGATTGATGTGTTCTCCTGTGAGGACAGGATTGATTAGTTCTCCTGTCGAGGCATCCTACCCATGCAGTCTGGGACTCATGGGAAGTACCTCTCATCTGATCAATGAGCAGGGAAATGAAGTTAGGGACCATAGTAGTATCGATGGACGCATCGTTGTAACTACCGTACTCCCTACGCTAGGATGACCTCCATTGATCTAGGATCAATGATACTGGTCTAGGACCAGTGGTAGGAGTTGTACCATACTATGACGCTGACTTCGGGTCGGTTGAGACTGGTCTGGGATCAGTGGTACATACTCTGAGACTGACTTTGAGTCAGTGGAGGATGATATTGGTCTGAGACCATTGGAGTTGTACTCACTATGACGCTGACTTTGGGTTGGTTGAGACTGGTCTGGGACCAGTGGTACATACTCTGAGACTGACTTTGAGTCAGTATGATACATCCTCGATCATTTCTTCTTCTTCATAATTCGGACAAAAGCAGAGTAGAACAGAACAATGCAAGAGCAGAGCAGAACAGAACAAAACAGTACAGATCAGTGCAGGGCAGAACAAGACAAAGCAGAACAGGCAGAATAGAGCAGAGCAGGGCAAGGGTCAGGCTGTACAGGGCAGTGCATTTGATGGATGAATAGTAACGACCAATAGACAGATTGCAGATGATGTTCTCCATGGTTGAGAGGGAGTGTTAAAATTGGCAACCAGGGCAAAACTTCATGTGGGTCATCTTATTCATGGCTGATAATATTTTTATTAGATTCCTCTCGTCGAGAGGTGTAGGATTGATATAAAGATCATCCAATTCCGATAAGTATTCATGGAGATATGAATTTATTTTGATTATGGAATTATTATCAAGCCGACCTACAACTCATGTAGGCTCAGAAGCCCAACAGTCGCATCTATTCACCCACCAACGTTGTGTATAAATATAAGAGGACTTTTCCTCATTTGGACTCACTCATCTCATCACATCTCTCTCTCTACTGCGCAGATATGAGTCTCTTCTCTACTGCGCTGAAATGGGTCTCTCTCTCTCACACATGTGAAGCCGGAAGCTGTTGAATTTGAAGCTGCAACTGCAGAAGTAAAGATTGACTTGCGTGGCCTAGAAGATCTCCTCTTTGGAACTGCGTTGTAGGTTCATCTGAACCTCCTTTGAAAGCCGCAACTTTTGGTGGTGGAATGAAGTCAATCCAACGAACGGTTTGCAAGATATCGACTGCCCTAGTTTGAAGCCGGAAACTGCTGAAACTGAAGCTGCAACTGCAGAAATAAAGATTGACTTGTGTGGCCTAAAAGATATCCTCATCTGAACTGCGTTGTAGGTTCATCTGAACCTCCTCTGAAAGCCGAAACTTTTTGTGGTGGAATGAAGTCAATCTGGCTGTCGGTTTGTGAGATATGGTCTGCCCTAGTTTGATAATGAAGCCGCTAATGCTGATGCTACTAATCTAGGGTTTGCTACTGCTGATATGAATCAGATTTATTGTACTATTTCTCTCTGCTGAATTATTGAAGATAAAAGAAGATTTGATCAAAGGGTTTCCCCACACATTGTGGGGTTTGTCCCTGGCTAGCCGCCACATCTTGTGTCTCTTGTTTTGGCTTGTTTTCTGTCGATCGTTTAATGTTCTATCTGCACTTTACTTTAATGTACATGTGATTGCTAATCGGTGGAATATAATAAGAAAAAGAAGTAAACTGTTATAAGCATAGAACATACCATAACTTAACATGAGAAGGCTTGTGACGTCAAGACCTGGGTTGTAAGCTTACTCTATTTCATATTTAATACAATCAATGATGTTTTCCTACGTCTCGTATGCAATATACTAAATAGCTCATGATTTCTTGACTTTATGGGTAGATAGTTCTTTGTTGTATCCAGTTATGTGCTTTGTTGTATTTCCTTGCTTTGTTTCAGGTTGATTACTCTCTAGGAGAAAGAAGCGGAAGCTGGAGCAGCGCAACGGAACTTCATCGACCACCGGTTAAGGTAGGCCTCTAACTTGAACTATTTAAGGAGAATTGTTGTTGATTTGTCCTTGTTTGTGACTAGACCCACTCTAGGGCTAGAGGGGTTGCCTCTGTCCGCAGAGGGAACACTTTCCTGCTTCACAGGATGTCCCGCTGCAATGCTTCCTTTGATTTGATACTTCAACACTTGAATACTTGCTTGATGCTGTTCTTGAATCTATGCAAAATTTGCCCAGCAAAACCAAACCCAAAACAAAACAAAATACCCTTCAACTTACCTTTGCCTGCAAAACACATGTAAGGGCATAATAATGAATAAATACAAATTAAAATTACAATGCGTACCAAAAGTGTGCTTGTCACTTTTTTTGTTGACTTGTTGCAACAGTAGACAAAGACTCCCACTCTTGATATAGCCCTGGACTCTATGCAAGACTATATCCAAAACTAACCTAAAGATATATACAATAGAAACTGATGACAGACCCTAGACTTGTGATGAACCAATTTCTAAGTACAACACCAAAGATCATTCTATCAACTATGACAAGACAAGTAACATGAACTTACAACATCATATAGATTTAGCTGACTTGGTGTAACATCAAATGTGTAGTATCAAGAATAGGACATTCAGAATGTGGTATCAACATTAACTGTGACATATAGAGACATAGAGATATAACTGAGACCCTATATATACTTACGTTGTCCTGCAAAAACATATGTCAGAGATGATACTAAAAATTCATATGTAAACACTAATCATATAGACCTTGTTGTAGGAGACTTACCCTTGACTATTGATGTGGGGTCCTTGCTGCAGTGATCCTTGAATGCATGCTTTTTCTTGCATTCTAGGAGCTCGATATTGAACCTATTGTATCTATGTAATTTCGGATCTCTAGGCTCTGAAATTTCGTCCTCTAGTAACCCTCTGAGTCCTCTTTCCAACCCCACAGGTCTGATCAAGATTGGATTCTTCAAGAAAGAGTTATGCCCAATCTCCCACGATGACCTGATTATATCCTGGTTCAGCAAAGCGAACTTGTACGAAGTGCCACGTGTCACTGTTGTGACCTTCGACCCTAAAAACGATACTCAACAAACTACAGTTTGTCCTCTTTCTGTCACTATTTACGAAATTGGAATCCAATGCTCAGAGAGAGTTATGACGATTTTCCCAACGTCACCTGTTTGACATGGAATTCGGGAGCCTGCAAAAACCCTAACTTCCTCAGATCATATTTCCAAAAATATAGCGAATCAAGATCTAAAATTCAGTCACGAGGTTCATCAAGATTTCAACTCAAATGGGTTTTAATTTCAGCTTTTGAAGCTTCACAAAAGAAACTTTATAGCGAAAATGCCATGATGACCTGTTTGAAGCCACAAAATCCCTACTAGAGGAGAATATGAGGGTCACTATTTATATGAATGTCTTGAGTTGAGAGGGTACTCAACAAGTGAATGTTGGATGGATTTTAGGAAAAGAAAACATTATTAATTATTTACTATTCAATGACCACAACCAATTATGAGTGTCATGCCACAACCCCATAGGGTTTTAGCCCACTAACTGGGGTTACTAACTTCAAACACAAATATCTCTCAAACTATGAAGAATTACGCGTCGTGCCATATATCAGCGAAAACATATCGATGAGTAGAATCCATCTAGAAGATCCTTGACTTAGAATAGAGTAAGTTGTCAAGTCAAAATGCCCATCCAAGATCTGGTTAGTCCCTGGTGCTGCTTGGGTTGACATCAATGACAACCACTAATCAACAATCTCCCCCTTTGACATTGATGGAAACACAAGGACTCCCCCTGCGGTCATGACACCTCTTCCTACTGCCTTCTCTCCCCCTTTGTCATCAATGGCAAAGGGTAACTCCCTTTAACAAACAGCCATCCTGTAGACCTGTACACACCTCCACTCCCCCTTTCTACTCGAGTAGATAAAAGAAAGAGTCTAATGAAACTTGGGAGAATCCAAAGCTTTTAGCGAAGATACTCAAATGTTTCACGAGGTAATGGTTTGGTAAAGATGTCAGCAATTTGTTCCTTTGTGCAAACATATTCAAGTTTGATATTCTTTTCGACGACCTCCTCTCTAACGAAATGATATTTAATCGGAATGTGCTTCGTTTTGGAATGCATCACAGGATTCTTGGAGATACTAATGGCACTAGTGTTATCGCAAAATATGGGAATAGGCTCATCAAACTTGACTTGAAGATCTTGAAAAGTTTGCTTCATCCAGAGAACTTTTGTACAACAAGCTGCTGCAGCGATATATTCTACTTCTGCTGTGGATAACGAGATTGAAGACTGCTTTTTACTTAACCATGGACCAAGACAACCACCTAGATAAAATGTTGCTCCACTGGTACTCTTACGATCATCAACACTTCCTGCCCACTCTGCATCTGTATAAGCTTGGATAACCAAATCATTTCCTTTGGGATACCATAGACCATATTCCGTTGCGCCCTTGAGATAACGAAGAATTCTTTTGACAGCAATAATATGAGATTCTTTTGGTGCTGGTTGGAATCTTGCTACTTGTCCAACTGCCTGCATCACATCAAGCTGGGAGGCTGTCACATATAGGAGACTACCAATCATGGATCTATACAACCTTTGGTCCACATCCTTTGACGAATCTTCTAAGCTTAACTTGCAACCTGTTATCATGGGGGTAAGGATTGGCTTGCAATCTTCCATCTGGAATTTTTTGAGCATTTCCTTGATGTACTTGGTTTGATATATGAATATTCGTTTATCCTACTGAGAAATCTGAAGCCCCAAAAAGTATGTCAGCTTGCCAAGCATAGACATTTCAAACTCACTTTTCATTTTTGTGACAAAGTCTTTACTTAATCTGTCATCATTGCTTCCAAAGATTATATCATCCACATATACCTCGATAATCGTTAGGTTATCTTGATCCACTTTCAGATAGAGATTGTTGTCAGCGCTTCCTTTCTTGAATCCTTGTTGATGTAGATACCTATCAAGACGAGCATACCAAGCCCTAGGAGCTTGCTTGAGACCATATAGTGCCTTCTTTAATTTGCAAACGTAGTTTTCTTTGTCAGTGAGCAGAAAACCTTCGGGTTGTTCAATGTAAACTTCTTCTTCCAATTCACCATTTAGAAAAGCTGACTTAACATCCATTTGGTAGACCTTGATTTTTCTCGAGCATGCATATGCGAGAAACATCCTGATAGCTTCCATTCTGGCAAATAGGAGCAAATGTTTCTTCAATATCGATTCCTTCAACTTGTGCATATCCTTTGCAGACTAATCTTGCTTTATTCCTGGAAAACTATCCTATTGATTTGGGGTAACATCGGATGTGCTCTAGCCATGAAAATCGGGCGAGATGCTAAAGCACATGAGATCTCCAAGACCCAAAAATGGTTTGGGCGAATTCTAATCGGTTTGGGAGATATTAAAATAATTATTATTTTTAATGGAGTTCCTAAGTCTAAACATAGGAAAGATAAAATATTAATGGGTATTAATATAAAACTGGGTTAGAAGGGTCCAAAAGTCATGGATCAAGACAAATCTAATCTTAGTCGTTGATTAGAGATTTAATTTCGGTCGTTGACGGACCAACGAGAAAAGTATAGAAGGCTTAGGGGTCAGTTGGAGAACACACCGAGAGAGATCAAGAACTCGATTTTCTGGGGCAAGGTTTGCTGAGGAAATTGAGTGAGTGATCAGAGTTGCAGTTGAGGGGTGTTGGAAGAATCACCGCACCTCTATAGAATCCGTAATTTCCACCCTGGGGATCCTAGTTACTAGTTTGTAACGTTTACCAATACCTGCGGGTTTTGGTGTAACGGCAAACCTCCACATGGTATCAGAGCTTGGACCCAGGTTCGATTCCCCCGAGTTGCGTTTGAGGGGGGGTGTTGGAAGAATCACCGCACCTCTATAGAATCCGTAATTTCCACCCTGGGGATCCTAGTTACCAGTTTGTAACGTTTACCAATACCTGCGGGTTTTGGTGTAACGGCAAACTTCCACAAGGGGTAGTGAATACATATCAGAGAGGCAGAGTTAGTACCAGCAAGATCAGTGCAGAGCCGGGAGAGGGACGCAGAGCCAGCTAGAGGCCATGAAGAGGCAGCAAGGAGTTGCGCAGAGCTAGAGAGGGCCAATGTGTGAGACGCAGAGGGTCCAGGGGCTAACGCAGAGGCTCCAAAAGTTGACGCAGAGCCCAGAGAGGCTAACGCTAGGCCAGAGAGGCTGACATAGGCAGGGCCTAAAGGCAGCGCTGAGAGCATTTCGTCGGACAGACTGAGAGCTGGAGAGCCGGATAGGGTGACACGGTCCTTATCAAAGTGACGCAGAGCAGCAGAAGCTGCATTACTACTGTGGGATCGTTCATCCATTGTCTTAACCGGAATATCTGTCTCCGACTGAGAGGTACTACTGCCGAGGGCATTCTCTGTTGGGTGAGCCATTTCTGGCACCCAAGTTGTATTCTGAAATTGCATAATAATAAAACCCTCTGAATAGCTGCACAGGTTTTCTCGCATTGGGTTTTTCCGGGGACATTAGTCCAAAAACAACGGTGTCACTTGTGTGATTTTTTACTTTCAGTTGATGATCTGTATGTGTTGATACTGTACTTTTATTTCTTTTCAGTATTTACATGGTAAATAACTTGTTAAGTAATTGAACAAGTAGGAAAAAATAAATCAGATAGTACAAGAAGAATTTCTAATGGGTTAAACTTAGAAACTCCAACATGGTATCAGACCGTGGTTGCAAATCACAGGATAATTGAAGGCATCAGCCAAACAGAGCAATAGCAGCAGAAAACAGTTGTCCCGAATGACAAAAGTTGTTCCTGGCAGAAAGCAGCAAGGAAGGGGTGACGCAGAGTGTCTGCGTCATCAGTTTGAGCCAGGAGGAGGATCAGCGCAGTGGCAGAGAGGAGCAAACCTAACCTACGCAGTGCCCGTCATCTTTCTCAGCCAAGAAAGATTTATGTTGTGGCAAGGAGGTGCAGATTTTGCCAATGTCGGGATTGCACAGAGCCTAGAGGCTCAATTCTTCAAGTTGCTGAGGTATAGGGGGCTGCGAATAATTTTTGGAGCGAAGCTGGTGGGGTATTGTGGTCAGAACAGTACCTAACAGGGCAAGACCAAGGAGGAGGGATTTCCAGAAAGGAAATCGAGACTCAGAGGGAATCGAACCGAGGACTTCCAAGAGGGAAGTAAAGAGACTTAGAGAAGTAGGAAGAAGAGCAACAAGATGGCAGTGAATGGGCTGAGAGATCATGATAGACTAGACGGAGCTTCCAACTTCACAGTCTAGAAGGCCAAGATCTTGTTCATTCTAGACAAGTATCGCATCAAGCACTTTGACTTGAAAACAATAGTGATCCTAGTTGACCCAGCTGAAAATGAGAAGTACGAGGAGGCAATGGCCAGGGAAAAGTGCATCATCCTTGATGGGGTCAAGGATCATGTGGTGTCGCATATTGCCGAGAAGAACACGGCAAATGAGATGTGGGAGGCCCTGAAGAAATTGTACCAACATACTTCTATGCAGAGGAAGATGTTACTTGAAAATCAGTTGCAGTCATAACAAATGCAGAAGGGAGAGCAGATAGATGTCTTCCTCGGTGGATTGAAGAAGATCTGTGATCAGCTAACTTCCATAGGGGCCACGCTGGATCAAGAATTGATGGTGAGGATTGCATTGAATGCAGTCTCAAAGGATTGGGAGGTATTTGTCTAGAGCATACTGGGCAGTCGAGCCTTCCAGATTGGGAGGAACTGTGGGCAGCTCTTCGTCAAGAAGAGATCAGACGGGTGACCAAGATGGGGAGTAGCCGAAAAGGGGTCAGAATCAAGAAGGAGGAAGAAGAAGATGTGGCTCTCACATCTGCGGGAAAGCAGGAGAAGAGAAAGAAGCAGGACCTCTCCAAAGTCAAATGCTTCCATTGTGGGGAATTGGGTCACTATGTGAACTAGTGTCCGAGGAAGAAGAGCAAGGGAGAGGCTTTTGAGACCAAGGCAGCGCCAGCGAGGATGGAGAAAGAAGTGGAGATAGATGACGATTGTGCCATGAGTGCTCATGCGCCACATGAGAGGAAGTGGGGAGACATCGAGCTGTAGTCAGACGGACTATAGACGATGATGGGCAGGATCCTTGAGGTACCCAACCTCTTGGATTATACCTTGCTACAGGAGCCCCAAAGAGAAGTAGCAGGACTGACGGATGTCGGTAGAGACAGATGCGGTTGGAGTGACAGAAGGTGCTACAATGCAGGAGTCCCGAGACAACGTGAGGCAACAGTGCAAGATGCATGTAGTTGTTGCAGCAGCGCAGAGGTCAGTAGAGGGAGCACTTGTTAGCGACAGAGGGAGCTTCAGCATCGAGAGAGTCTCTAGCCTGACAGGGATGTCAGAGTTGGGTGGATCAGTTACTTCCTTCTCAGTAACTGGGTTGCAGTGCAACAGTTAGCAGTGGCAGTGCTATGGGCAGCACGATGTAGCGTGAGGAGAAGGGGATGCAATGCAAATGTAGCAGTGGCAGTGGCAGGGCCATAGGCAGCAGCATGGATGCAGAGGGAGCTGTCGTACAAATGTAGCGGTGGCAGTGACAGGGCCATGGGTAGCAATACAAGATGCAACAATGCAGAGGGTGTTGGGCAAGGAGGCCGAGCATCAACACAGGGACCAGTGCTGGATGATCGGGGTGATACTTAGCGAGGAGTATTATTAGAGCACAGTCCTCGCTAAGAGGGAGTGTTGATTTGGGGTAGCATCGGATGTGCTCTAGCCATGAAAATTGGTGGAGAGGCTAAAGCACATGAGATCTCCAAGACCCAGAAATAGTTTGGGCAGATTCTAACCGGTTTGGGAGATATTAAAATAATTAATATTTTTAATGGAGTTCCTAAGTCTAAACTTAGGAAAAATAAATTATTAATGGGTATTAATATAAAACTGGGTTAGAAGGGTCCAAAGGTCATGGATCAAGCCAAATCTAATCTTAGCTGTTGATTAGAGATTTAATCTCGGTCGTTGATGGACCAACGAGAAAAGTATAAGAGAAGGCTTGAGGGTGAGTTGGAGAACACACCGAGAGAGATCAAGAACTCGATTTTCTGAGGCAGGGTTTGCTGAGGAAATTGAGTGAGTGATCAAAGTTGCAGCTAAGGGGCAGTGAATACATATCAAAGAGGCAGAGTTAGTACCAGCAGGATCAGCATAGAGCCGGGAGAGGGACGCAGAGCCAGCTAGAGGCCACGCAGAGGCAACCAGGAGCTGCACAGAGCCACAAAGGGCCAGCGTGTGAGACGCAGAGGGTCCAAGGGCTGACGCAGAGGCTCCACAAGCTGAAGCAGAGCCCAGAGAGGCTGACGATGGGCCAGAGAGGCTGACGGAGGGCCTAAAGGCAACGCTGGGCGCATTGCGTGGGATAGACTAAGAGCTAGAGAGCCAGATAGGGTGATGTAGTCCCTATCAGAGTGACGCAGAGCAGTAGAAGTTGCATTGTTGTTGTGGGATCGTTCATCTGGTGTCTTAGTCGAAATATCTGTGTCCAAATGAGAGGTACTACTGCCAAGGGCATTCTTTGTTGGATGAGCCATTTCTGGCACCCAGGATGTATTCTGAAACTGCATAATAATAAAACCCTCTAAATAGCTGCACAGGTTTTCCTGCATTAGGTTTTTTCGGGGACATTAGTCTAAAAACAACGGTGTCACTTGTGTGCTTGTTTACTTTCAGTTGATGACCTGTATGGGTTGATGCTATACTTGTATTTATTTTCAGTATTTACATGGTAAATAACTTGTTAAGTAATTGAACAAGTAGGAAGAAATAAATCAAATAGTACAGGTAGAATTTCTAATGGGTTAAACTTAGAAATTCCAACATGTCCATCCTCATTCAATTTGTTTCTGAAGACCCATTTAGTTCCAATAACATTTTTATCCTTTGGTCGTGGAACCAATTCCCAAGTGTTATTCTTCTCAATTTTATCTAGTTCTTCATTTATAGCTGTTACCCAGTGTTCATTTTGACTAACTTCCTCAAAATTGCTAGGCTCAAAAGTCACTAAAAGGGCAAGATGGGCTTGCTATGATGAACGAAGTTGTCGACTTCTTTTGGTTCCAATTCCTTCATTTATCTTATCGATGATCTGATTTGACGGATGATTCTTTTGAAACTTTTGGAGAAACTTCTTATACATCCTGCTGATCACTTCTTATTTCTTCTTGGTTGACTGGTGTTTCCTTATTTGATTGGTCTTGTTCTAGAGCTTCTTCTTCATCCTTCACATATTCTACCTCAAGCCCCTCAGATTTGCTTGAAGAGACAATCTCACAGTCTTCGTCAAAATTAACATTTATACTTTCAACTATTTGTTTTTACCTCAAATTATAGCATCTATAAGCCTTTCTTTTGCACGAATAACCAACGAAAATACCTTTGTCAACATGGGAATCGAACTTGCCCAATTTTTGGTCTTCACTTTTGATGTAGCATTTACTTCCAAATATTTTGAAGTATTTGACGTTCACTGGTCTTCCTTTCTATAGTTCGTACGAAGTCATGTTACAATTGTTCCTAAGCAAGCCTCTGTTTATAATGAATACAACAGTATCAATTGCTTGAACCCAGACTTTATCATCTAAGTTTGAGTCTTGTAACATGGTTCTAGTCATTTCCTGTATGGTTTTGTTTTTTCTTTCAGCTGCTCCATTCTGTTGTGGTGTTCTAGCTATTGATAAGTGTCTTTTTATTCCATATTCGCCACAGTATTGTTGAAATGCTTTGAACATGAATTCTCTGCCATTCTCTGATCTTAGACATTTGATCTTCAAATCGGTTTCATTTTTGACCAATTCCTTGTAGATTTTGAAACATTCCAATGCCTCGACTTTTTCTTCAGGAAACTGACGACTATCATTCTGGTGTAATCATCTATCATTAACATAAAGTATAATTCATCGTCTAAACATTTTGTTCTCATAGGACCACATAGATCAGTATGTATTAATTCCAATGGACGTGACACAAAATGTTCCTTTGTCTCGAACTTGACTTTTGTCTATTTGTTGTGCCGACAGGATTCACATATCGTATTGGTAGGTTTTGAGATTTTCGGCATTTCTCTAACTGTGTCCTTTTCACTGATCTTGACCAAATTGTCGAAATTTATATGTCCCATTCGTTTGTGCCATAACCAACTCTCGTCTTCTTTTGCCAAGAAACACCCTTTAGGTGTCTCATCCAAAATATATATGTCATTTGGAGCTCTGCTTGCTGTAGCCACAATTTTACCAAACTTGCCTTTCCTGATTTCACATTTCTTCGAGTTGAATAACATCGTATGTCGTTGATCGCACATCTGCCCAACACTGAGAAAATTGTAATTCATATTTTCAACCAACAACGCATCCTTTGCTAATGCATCCTTGCTTCCAAGAGTGACCGTACCTACTCCTATGACGTTTGAAGACCCATCATTTCCAAAAGACATTATTCCATCCTTCTTTTCTTTCAAGGATATGAACTTATTTCTATCTCCAGTCATATGCGCTGAGCAACCACTGTCAACATACCATACGTTTCTGTTGCTTTAAGCCTTGAGAGCGAGAGCACACCTTTTAGTCTTCCTTTTCCATACTTGTTCATTCTGATTTTGTGAGAATTCCTTTGAAGAGCTTCCAAGTCTGGAATCTTTGGCCAGGTGTCCATAATTGTTACATTCGTAACATCAACATCATCTCTCAAATGATCATATCTGTTGATATTCTGTTGAGTTCGGAATATCAATTTCTGAGAGATCTCCTGGAATTATATTCATTCCAAACATACATGCGACATTCTGCAGCTCTCTGTGCAAACTTTCCACATGAATAACAATGACCATAAAAGAAAGGTTGATACTTGGGAGGAAATCTTCTTTGAAGAATTGTCTTCCAAGGTTCTTCCTGCGAATCTTGATCTCTTGATCTAGTTGGGAGGTCTACCTGCTTGGTAGATTTTGCATATCCATCTTCTTTACTTGTCATAGAAGGACTTGACTCCTTTTCAAATTTTTCTTTGTAATGAAGACCAGTCTTGTCACTACATGATCGCTAGTTGCTAATGAGTTCATCCAAAGTCTTTGAGCTGTTGGCATAGTTTTGAAGAGTTTTTCCATTTTTTACTTCCTTTCGTAAAGAAACGATTTCAGCTTCCAATGCTTCTCTTTCCTTGTTTCTTTCCTTTAATTCTTTCCTGAGCGATTCTTCAATTCGTTTGTATTATTCAACCTTGATTTTAAGATTTAGGACCTGTTCCCTTTCTATCTTTAATTCATCTTCAAGAGTGTTGACGTGCTTCTTCTCGGCCTTGAGCTCTTTGATAACCCTGATTACTTCATTTTGAAATTCAACCTCAGTCATTTCTTCTTCTTCATCTCCTTCTTCGTTAGGTGCCTCTTGCTTATTGTGCTTGGCCATAAACAATACTCTTCCATTGAATTCTTCTTCGTTATCACTGTCTTCTTTGGATGAGGAGCTATCTTCTTTGGAGAAGAAACTTTTCTTAAACCATTTCTTCTTGCCTTGCTTGTTGAACTTCCTAGGACTTTTCTTTCCTTTCGTAACAACCTCATTTTTGTGAGGACATTTGGCTGCAAAATGCCCAACCTCACCACAATCAAAACATATTAATGGAAGTTTACCTTTGAATTTTCCCGTACATGTTCTCATTTTCCGCGTGAAGTAGGCAAACTCTTTATCTGAGAATTCTTCTTCATCTTCTTTCTTTTCCTCATCCTTACAATTGCAAGCTTTTGCTTTTGAAGTCTGCTTGTCCTTACTATTCTTCTTGGATGAGACAAATGTTGTTTCTAAGTGAGATGTGCCATCCTCTTCTTCAATTCTCATTTCATATGCCGTAATAATTCCATGCAATTCATCTATGCTGAGATTGGTCAGATTCGATCTATCTTCCAAGACAAATACCTTAGGGTTAAATCTTGCTGGCAAGGTTCTAAGGATCTTTTGGACAACAATTTTAGTTTCAACAGGTTCTCCCAAACCTTCAAATGCATTTGTTGTTTCATCAACACGCTGAAAGTATGCAACAATATCTTCATCTTCCCTCATTTTGAGTTGCTCAAATTTTGCCCTGAAAATTTGAAACTTTGCTTCTTTCACCTTTGAGTCACCTGCATATATATTTTCAAGCTTGCCCCATACCTCTTTAGCAGTTTTGCAACTCAATACCTTAAGATAAACATATTCAATAAGCCCACTGATAATAAGATCTTTAGCCTTTGCATCATATACCATATTTTTCTTACCTTGTTCATCCTGGGTCGGTGTGAAGCCTTTGTCAACGATTTCCCATACTTCGTATCCTTGCGCCAGCAAATGAACTTGTATTCTTCCACTCTGAAGTGCATAGTTATTTCCATTGAAAAAAGGAACTCTATTCTAAGTATACTCCATGATCTCCTTCCAGTTGTTAGACTGCTATTGAAGGAACCAAGCTCTAAAACCAATTGTTGGAAATACTGAGAGGGGGGGTGAATCAGTATTCCTTAGCAATTAGCACTTTTAAATCTTTTCAGAGCATTAGTTAATCTTCAATTATTATTAATGTTTATGCAGTAATAACAGTAAATAAAAGAACACAGTAGGCACAAGAATTTTAGGTGGAAAACCCCCTCCGGGTCAAAAACCACCGAATGTTTTTCTAATAATTCTTTAATCTTCAACCCCAACTGAAACGAAAGCAACAACTTCCTAGAACTCTAGAAAAGCATTCTTCTCCATCTCCCATGGGAAGGACGCCCCAATGCCCTAGTTTCTTCAGTAATCAATTGAATGGATGCCCCAACACCCTAACGAGCCACAACTCGCCCTAGCACCACCCTACCACCCTATAATGACTAAAATAAGACAAGACTGTGGATTCCCAAACTAGGGACAACAATCCACGATACTTTAAGATTTACAATAATTTTCGTGTACTTGACCAAATACCCAATCACTCTATGACCTACAACTCAACCATGACATCATCCCAACAGTGACTCCTATACCTCCCAACACTGCCTCTTCGACTCTAGGCAAAATGACTCTTTTACAATCTTTACAATGATGACTCTTTTACAACTTTACAATGATGACTCTTTTACAAATGACTCTTGGCCTTGATACTTCTTCACAATATGCAGATGGCTATCATGTCTTCAAAGGATGTCCCGTTGACTCTTGGCCTTGATACTTCTTCACAATATGCAGATGGTTGTCATGTCTTCAAAGGATGTCCTGCTGCAATGCTTCCTTTGATTTGATACTTCAACTCTTGAATGCTTGCTTGATGTTGTGCTTGAATCTATGCAAAATTTGTCCAGTGAAACCAAACCCAAAACAAAACAAAATACCCTTCAACTTACCTCTGCCTGCAAAACACATGTAAGTGCATAATAATGAATAAATACAAATTAAAATTACAATGCGTACCTGAAGTGTGCTTGTCACTTTTGTTTTTGACTTGTTGCAGCAGTAGACAAAGACTCCCACTCTTGATATAGGCCTAGACTGTATGCAAGACTACATCCAAAACTGACCTAAAGATATATACAATAGAAACTGATGACAGACTCTAGACTTGTGATGAACCAAGTTCTAAGTACAACAACAGAGACCATTCTATCAACTATGACAAGACAAGTAACATGAACATACAACATCATATAGATTTAGCAGACTTGGTGTAGCATCAAATGTCTAGTATCAAGAATAGGACATCCGAAATGTGGTATCAAAACTAACTGTGACATATAGAGACATAGAGATATAACTGAGACCCTGTATATACTTATGTTTTCCTGCAAAAGCATATGACAGAGATGATACTAGAAATCCAAATGTAAACATTAATCATACATACCTTGCTGTAGGAGACTTACCCTTGACTGTTGATGTGTGGTCCTTACTGTAGTGATCCTTGAATGCATGGTTTTTCTTGCATTCTAGGAGCTCGATATTGAACCTATTGTATCTATGTAATTTCGGATCTCTAGGGTCTGAAATTTCATACAGTGGTAGCCCTTTCAGTCCTCTTTCCAACCCCACAGGTCTGATCAAGATTGGATTCTTTAAAAAAGAGTTATGCCCAATCTCCCACAATGCCCTGATTATAGCCTACTTCAGTAGAGCGAACTTGTACGAAGTGCCACGTGTCACTGTTGCGACCTTCGGCCCTGAAAATGATATTCAACAAACTACAGTCCGTCCTCTTTCTGTCACTATTTACGAAATTAGAATCCAATGCTCAGAGAGAAAGTTATGACGATTTTCCCAACATCACATGTTTGACATGGAATTCGAGAGCCTGCAAAAACCCTAACTTCCTCAGATTATATCTCTGAAAATATAGCGAACCAAGATCTGAAATTCGATCACGAGGTTCATCAAGATTTCGGCAAATGGGTTTTAATTTCAGCTTCTGAAGCTTCACATAAAAAATTTTATAGAGAAAATTCCACGATGACCTGTTTGAAGCCACAAAATCCATACTAGAGGAGGATATGAGGGTCACTATTTATATGAATGTCTTGAGTTGAGAGGGTCCTTAACAAGTGAAAGTTGGAGGGAGTTTAGGAAAAAAAAAAATATTATTAATTATTTACTATTCAATGACCACAACCAATTATGAGTGCCATGCCACAACCCCATAGGGCTTTAGCCCACTAACTGGGGTTACTAACTTCAAACATGAATATCTCTCAAACCATGAAGAATTACGTGGCGTGCCATATATCAGTGGAAACATATCAACAAGTAGAATCCATATAGAAGATCCTTGACTCAGAATAGAGTAAGTTGTGAAGTCAAAATGCCCATGCAAGATCTGGATAGCCCCTGGTGCTGCTTGGGTTGACATCAATGAAAACCACTGATCAACAAGAAATCCATAATATCAATGAGACAAACAAAATTCACTCACACACAAAATGTTCAGAATATCTGGAATATGAAAATATTCCTAAGGATGTATAAATAATATATATGAGTTGAGTAAAAACATATGTTGATTGAAAGTGCAATGATGGGCCTCATATAAATACTAGGCGAGAGTGTCTTTCATACAAGTCATGTTTGTTAATTGGGACATTTCCTTTCATATGTCCCTTCATTGATAGTAAGTTATGAATTATTATTTAATATATATATTTATGTGCATAACATTGCCTTCCCCTTTAGAAATTCTTTATTCTCAAAGCACATTGATGAAAAGGCTTGATATCTTTTTCTATCCTTTAATGTCTTCGCATTTTTCCCAATTCTTGATGTTGTCCTCTTTGATAATACAAGATGATATGAATTTTTGAGTGCTTAGCAAAATTGTCAAACTGAAAAATGATCTAACAATCCCAATTCGATCTTCAACAAAACCTTGCACTTAATCAATACCCAAGATGAATTGCTATCACAAGCCTTAATTGTGTTGGCAACAATATATTTCAGAACGTAAATCAATCGTATTTGTCCCTAGTGATATTGATATGCTAACTAGTTGAGATGTATGCACTTATAATTCGAATGTCAATAAGGAGTTCATGTGACCTGGTTTTCCCTTATTATGCTTGAGTCAATTTCTTAATTTACTTCAAGTATATGATTTCCTTCACATACTAATGGTATTTGTTTGATCATTGGATCTTTACTTGAAATTTCGATTGTTTGTATAGAAACCTCTAAGTATGTTTTGACTTCAATAGGATTGGCATCTTTGTGAGCTATGAGATTAAAGGGATTTGTATTTGTTCCCTTCTCCACAAGTAGGACCTTTTTACTTGAAAAAATTGATGCTTCTGTCTAGTTAAGTTATTCTATTATGTTTTCCAACAATTGCTTATCACTCTTAAGCTTCTTAATTTGCTTAAGTAGATTTTGATAATGATTTTTTAAACATAAAAATTCTTCACTCTCGAGATCATAAAATTTATTCTCAAAGTCTTTATTCTTATCTTTTAAACTTCTAATTTGTTTTAATAACCTTTCATTAAGGTTTTTTTAGCGCAAATTTTCCTCTTCTTTCTCCATATTATCTTCTTGAATTCTTCCTCAAGATCTTCATTTTCATGTTCTAGATTTTTATTATACTGCTTCATATCGTTTGTTTTCTTTCTTGAATTTTGTAGCTATGGTCGGTCTTCATAATTTATATTTCAGCCCTTGAAATATATAATGGAAATGTAAGACATGTCCTTCACGTCAATTTTTTTTGTTTACCCTGTTGACCACATTTTTCAACAGTCCAAGGGAGCAAGAGGCAATGATGCGAAGAATTTTTTTCAAAAGTTCAAAGTCATCAGCCAGCACTTGTTATCATTGTAAACCCAATTTCTGCAAGTTATATTGTAAATGATGGTAATATGACCGTTTAAATTATGTAACAACACCTAAGTAAGCCTCTAATTTTGGCGACGAATTTCATCCTAGGAGGTTTCTTAACCTCACCTAATTATGTGTGTTTATAAACACGGATAATTGGCAGAGCTTTTCCTCCAGCTTAAACTCCAACGCTAGGGTGGGATTCAATGACAAGGTCTTAGGTGAGTCCTAGTGTTATATCAAGACTTTGAAAAAGTGGTTTGGGAATAATTTCAACTATTTTGCTAAATTATTTTATTACAAACCACTTGGTCTATACTAGATCATATTGTGTCGCAAAATTGGGTAAAATTATTGAGGGTCTGTATGTAAAGGTGTATTCCCCCCTTGAGGGTTGAATTAATTGTAATATCTAATGTAAAAAATATTTTAGTGCATGGTCCCTCATACATAGACACCATGGCTAAAATATTTGAGGGTAGAAAAATAATTAAATCTCCTCCAATGCCAACTAATTAATTTCTCTGGCTAAATTAAATTAAAATCTTGAGCCAAAAATTAATTAATTTTGTGTCTAAAATAACTATAGAGAAGTTAATTTCTCTCCAAGTGGAAAATTCGTGGGTCAAAGAAAAGTCAAATTTTGGAGGTCCCCCACCAAGGCAAAAATAGATATTTTAAGAAAAATTGAGCCCTTGGACCTTGGTGGTTAAGTCAAAGTCAATTTTTTGAGGAAATTAATACAAAATATTAATTTTCTGGATTAACTAAAAGTGGGTTTTAAGAAAATCTCATTTTTTTCTCAGAATTAAATACTCGACAGTAGAGATTAAAAGTTCATCAAGATATTTTCAATGGTCGAGATTATTTTGACAAGGATCAAGCCAACTAGCCGTTATTTTCCACTTTGAGTGATTTTTCTATAAATAGAAGCCATTTTACTTCTATTCCATATCTCTGGATGATGTGAAATTTTGTAAAGTTGGTATTGAGTCATTGCACTACTGGGAACATTTTTGTATCATAATAGAAAGACTTTGAGGTTCAGTTCATGGTGTTCATCTTCCATTGATCTGTGGTATGTGCTAGTTATGTGCTTTCCTATATTCTGTTAATAGTTTTTAATGAATTGTTATTTCATTTGTCGGTGATAAAAGCATTCTATTGGTAAAATTTTATTTTATCTTAGGTGATCTGATTCACCATATGATCTAATGATTCTATTGGAAAAAAATTATAGAGATTTGCAAGTATACTAGCCCTTGGGCTCTAAATTCACAGACTATGGGGAAGAGCCGACTGTGTTTGGCCTCTAAGATTTCTATAGGATATTTTAATTTTACAGAAGGGTTTGTGGCCAATAATCAAATTTTTTGAAAAATGCATTCATCCACTGCTATTTAAAAAAATATCTCCAAAAATTTTAATTTGCTACCATTGTGTATTTGTGAATAAATTTGTAAATTATTAGTAAAATAATTTGTAAATTATTTCTAACTATTGTTTTGTAGAAATTGGGGTTTTTGCGGTTTTTTTTTTTGTATATATCTGGGGTTTGGAAAATTTTGATTCATTTGTGCATGTGAGCTTCAAAGTCATCGAGAAAATTTTTTTGATGGGGTTTTGAGCTAGATCTAGGCCCTTGAGGGTAAGATCTAGTCTCTATTGAATTTGCAGGTTCGACATTCATCATTTTGCAGCAAGTTTGTGGAGAAATTTTTGATGCAGGGCACCAAAAAAAAATTTAAACCTTCCAACCCTAGTTGTCCCCCTTTGGGCCCTCTTAGAGGCCTCGACCTCCCCCCAAGGGAGTCGTCCAGCCTCTTGGAGGCCTCGGTCTCCCTTTTGGGGAGTCGTCTAGATCTCTAGAGGCATCAGCCCCCTAGTGGCAGCCCTTGAGGGCTAGGCAGCAGACCCTTGGGGACTTTTCGCCTTAGCCACAGGCCAATTTAGGCTTGCAACTGCCTTTTTAGGGCTTTTTAGCCCTGGCCACAGGCTCTAAAGGCCTTTTCTGCCCTAGTCATAGACCATAGTGGCCTTGCAGCCCTTGCCACTAGCCTTTTGGGCATTACCCTTCCATCGTTGGGGTTTTGTGGGGGGTTTTGCAGTCATTCCAACAAAGTGGTGGGGTTTTAACTTTTGCAGCTATTCTTCACCTAATTTTTGTGTTTGCAGGGTTGTGGAATCATTAAAAATTATTTGGCATTGGTTTATGGTCATTTGCATCAAGAATTTTGAGTTTATTGGGCTAACACTTGGTTTTGCAGCTTAACTAGCCTCTTGGGCTAGGGTTTCAAGGGCCAAAATTGCCAAGCAAGGACTCAACCAGCCACTAGTGCCCTAATTGCAGACATAAGAGGGCTGATCTATTTGTTTTCAGCTGACAATTTGTGTTGCAGGTCATTGGCCCAAGTCTCAAGCCATTTGGAGGGCAACTAGTCATCAAACTAGGCCATTAGGCCTAAGGGTTTGCCTCTTTCCCTCTTGTTTTTCCTCTGTGTTTTGCTACAGCCATATAATGCAGTCATATAAATCAAATTAACTCATTAAAATTGACTGAAAATCACCTAATAATCACTCATCCTAATTAGCTAATCATTGGAGCTAATGTGGCATTAATAATTTTGCACCTTGTGGGTTTATTGAGGATTGAATCACTGATTTTCTGAGTTTTACTAAGTCTGATATGCATCATTTTGTGGTCTGATCTATAACTTCTTAGCAGTCTCATAAGCATTGGTAATCATTGGGAAGTTGAATGAATGAATTTTCCAGCTTATTTTGGGCATTGAACATTGTCTTTTGAATGCTGCTATAAAATTGCAGACCTCTGAATATAAGGTTGCAGCAGTGATCAAATACATATAACAATCTAAAATTGGCTAATACACTCTTGCAATTCATAATTAATTGTAGTTGAAGTGATTTGGGTTAAATTTTGGTCATTGGCATCTAACTTCACTCTTGCATATTCACACATATAAGCGCTGGAAGTGTTTAATGTGATTAGCTAATTGCTCTAAATAACATTGTGGATAAATGCTCTAAATTTCTCATTGCCATTGGATAAGTGGACTTGTGGTTAATGGTTAAATTGGATATCTCTTGTGGATGCTATCTTGAATCTAAATTCTACTCGTAGCATTGATCTTGTTCTATTTATCACTTGAGCAATTGTCTATCTTTTATACCGGCAATATCTTCTTGAGTTTGAGCACTTTCTCTTGCGGTTGGGATATTCATTTATATACTATTTAAATATTGTATTGTCTTAAATCAAAGATCATCCAAGTACTTGAGAACATTAATAAATCTCACCCTAAGCGCACTCATCATCTTGCATCTACATCCTAGACCTAGTTTTGCACTAATTAACAAACCTCCAAGCATAAGCTTGGTTGATTGACATATAGGGCCACCCTTCTTCTTTTAGCTTGCGAAGGATGACCCTCTCTAGTGGTTAACACGGTGACCTTGCAGTCGTCAAAGCCACAGTCTCTGCAGCATCGTAGGCATTGGGTAGTTAAATTTCAAGGAGAGGTATCGTTAACCAAGTCATTGCTTGCTTCACCTTGACTTCTCTCTACAACATGCTTTATAGACTAGCCTCAAAACAATTGAGGATTAAGGGACACATTTAGCTAGACATATAATTAAAATAAACCAAGATTTTTGCATCTCACTTAGATTATAGGACTTGCATCTCATATAGGATAGAAAATCATCTCTTAAGCAACGATTTTTCATCCGGTCATTTGGTACTTAATATAAAGCAAGTAATTGACTTCGTAAGGCACTAGTCTCACATAATAATCTAATCTAATCCTTAAAACTTGCTAAATCAATCAAGTGACTAGGCCATTCAATCGTGTCTCTCCGACTTGTTGGTTGCCAATGAGTCTTTCATTATCACATTCCATAGGGACTAACCCCCATAGCCTGTTGTTGGGAGGCAGCTAGAACGAAGAGGGCAGGGATCAGAGTGATAGCCCCCGCCCTGAGTCATTGTCGCTCCGTCCCTGTACAATCTGAGCGACAACATTTTTTGGTGTTGTTGTCGAGGACCAATTTATTGGACCTTGGTGTTACGACACTTATCATCATTCTTCCTAACCTTTTGATCATCCTCATCTTCTTAATCCGTCAAGAACCACATTTTTTGGCGCTTTGATATTTCACTAATCTTCTTATCTCCTTGTTCACCTATTCTATTTGCACCTTAGCACCTGGACATTTGGTTTAGTTTCTTGTTTGGGTGGCCACTCCACTTATTCATCCATTCACAAGAGCTTATACTAGAAGAAATCCTGGTAGCTTGGTTAACCCCACTCCTGATCCTGAAAAGGCTCTAAGAGCTCGGTTAAACAAATTACATTCTAGTAAGCACTTAATTTTTCTCGGACAGGAAGTCGTCCCTGATATCCACTTGCTTTTCCCTGATCTCGTCAGTCGGAACTTCATGGATTTCTACAACCCTTGCAACTTTGCCAATATCCAAGGGCAACCTCATAATCTTCCACATGCTGGTTTGGATAAGATTCCTACATTTTAGAGGAACAATGCAATCACTGTTGAGGCTCACATCAGGAAGTTCACATTTTTTCTGCTAAGACATGCTCATGTCGTTGCCTACAATCATGAAGATGTTAAGATGAAGCTCTTTGTCCTTTCATTAGAAGATGATGCGCAACAATGGTACTTAGACAAGCCTAATAACTCCTTCAATCCTTTGCAAGCGCTCCTCAATGCATTCAAAAGAAAATATGGGGACAAAAGAGAAGGGAGATATTTATTTAAAGCCATCAATAGCATAAAGAAGAATGAGAATGAAACGGTTGAAGAATTTAATCCGAGATTCAATGGTATCATCAAGAGATGACTCAAGATTATAGACTTTCGGACAAGTCTTTATCAAAGCAATATCTTGAAGCATTTTGTGTCGATACACCTTATGAAATTAGACATGCAAAGCCCACTGATTTAGTTGTTGCTGAAGAATTGGAAAAAGATAAGTAAGCGTCTGGAAAATCAGAAATTCTTGGTTTTGAAAGAGGTCCGCTTAAAAATAAGGGAAAAGAAATAAAGGAGGTAGAGCATGATTCAATTAAAGAGTTAACTCAAATGATTAAGGAAATGAGAAGTGAGCATGCTAGGGAAATAAGTGCCATGCAATCTAGGTTGATCCAAATGGAACGAAATAAAACTCAAAATATTCAACCTAGAAATAATAAAACAAGAGATAACAATAATCCATGGCCAAGAACAAATCCTCTGAATGATCAAAGACCTCCTGCTCCCCTTGAGTCTGCTAATGTTGTTGAGCAACCCATCCCATTTTGCAGACTTCGTGAAAGTTTTCATGAGGAAAGTGTGTGCGCCATTGCTAAAAAACTTCTAGATGAAGGAACCAATGAGAAAATAAATAATGTAAATCAAGGTTCTTCAAAGGAAGGTCGTTGCACAAACATGATCTCTTCATCTTTCGCCATCAATAACTTTAGTGATGAAAAATATCCTATCATGCAGATGTATGGTGAATCTCCGTCCCAGGAATGGATTCTGGAAATTGCTAGAAGCAAAGGTTATACTTATCAAAAGAAAGCCAAAGATCAGAATCAGAATAAACAGGTTGCATCCAAAAGCTAGCAATCAGGATTGAAGATTGACTGGGGCGCATGGATAAATAGGGTTAAGATGTTTGTCCCCGTACTAGAGTTGCTAAAGATTCCATCTCAGAGAGTATCATCCTTCAAAGCTCTAGGCATGGCTCAACCAAATAAGTTTGATACGCACCCGAAAGATGAGGAGATTAAGTTAAAGGATTTGAATTGTTATATGACTAATGAAGATAATCAATCGTTCTTCCTTTAGAATTTAATGACCACTTGCTTCACAATTGTATGTTGGATTTTGGGGCTTCAACCAATGTCATGACTAAGAAGGTTATGGATCACCTAAATCTAAGAATTTCAAGGCCTTATCACAACATTTTCTCTATGGATTCAAAGAAAATTGAGGTCCTTGGTGTGGTTAAGGACTTACAGGTTGCTTTGGCAAATTATCCATACAAGATCATCACCATGGATATAACGATCATTGATGTGCCAGATGTATGGGGAATGTTGTTAGTTTTTGTAGCATCGGATGTGTTCTAGTCACGAAACTTGGTGGAAAGGCCAAAATACATGAGATCTCCAAAACCCAAAAATCGTTTCTGGAAATTCCACCTAAAGATGACTTAATTAGATTATTAACCCATTTTTTAATGTTTCCTAAGTCTAAATAAGGAAAGCTGGTTAATTAATCATAATTAACTAAGTCAAGGTGAGAATAGTCTAAAAACTCACACAGGTCAACTTCAAGATGATCCTAGCCCTTGATTAAGATTTAATCTTGGTCGTTGAAGTCCCAACAGAGGATTATAAGAAGTCGATGGGCACTTGGAGAAGACACAACAGCAACTCGATTTCCTTGGCAAATCGATTTCCATAGAGTAGCAGTGGTTTCCGAAGAGCCAGAGATTGAAGCAGAGTCAGTGAGGGGCAAAGGTAGTGATTCAGAGGCAGTTTTCCAAATCTGAAGAGGTGGCAACAAGGGGCAGAGTTATTCCCAGTGAGGCAGCACAGAGGACTATGTGGTTGCTTCAGAAGAGAAACTCGATTTCGCTAGAGGAAAAATCATTTTCAGTTCCACAGGCCAGGCAGAGGTTCCGGAATGCTAGAGAAGCGATTTCCACAGCAAAGACAGGCACAACGACTTCATCAAAGGCAATTTCGGGCTAGATGTCATAGGGCCAGCGCAAGCAATGTGCAAAGGGAAGCATGAGGGTTCCAGGAGTATAAGTTTTTGAAGAAAAGTTGTCTCAGGGTTGCTTGTCAAAGAAAGGTAATTCCCTTAGATAATTTTGCCCAGATTTTCTTACTATTTGGATTGCCAGTTGGGCATCCATACATTGTACTCAGATTTCATTCTTTTCTTAATAATAAAAAACCTTAGCTGCTGCATCGGTTTTCCCAAGTTGGGTTTTTCCGGGGACATTTGACCAAAAATAATGGTGTCATTTTTATGTGTGTGTGCTAGAATTTCTCAGTTTCCAACACTATTTTTCTTCCTTCGTATTTATTTGTGAAGGTTACAATGTGATTTATTTGATATTTGTCATCACAGATAAATAGTTAAAATAATTAACAATTAGAAAAATAAATCGTAGTCGCAACAATAAGATTTCAAACTTGAAATTTTCACATGGTATTAGAGCATAACTGATCAACCAAGAAGCTCAGAAGCGGAGGAAAGAATTTCTGTTAAAATTGGCAACTAGGGCCAAACGCCATGTGGGTCATCTTATTTATGGTAGTTGATATTTTTCTTGGATTCCTCTCTCCGAGAGGTGTAGGATTGATCTAAAGATCATCCGATTCCGACATATATTTATGGAGATATGAATTTATTTATATTATCTGACAATTTGTCAAAGTCGGCCAACAACCAAATAACCCCCAGCTCAACCTCAACGTTACATTTAAATAGAGGAGGCCTCAATTCATTTGACACACATCTCTCATGATCTCTCTCCACTCGTTTGGGTTTGGTGGCAAGAGAGGTCAAGTGGGAGATCTAGCCGCAGTCCTAGAGAGGAGATTAACCGCAATCCTAGAGAGGAGATCTAGCCCTAGCCACAGATCTAAAAGGAGCCATAGCCACAGTCACAAGAAAGCCCTAGCCGCAGTCAAAGGGAAGGCTCCAATACGCAGTCAAGAGGAAGGCTTAATCCGCACTTAAGAGGAAACCTATTCGCTGTCAAGAGGAGCTCCAATACACGGCCAAAAGAATCCCTAATCTGTTGTCTAAAGAAGCCCTAATCCACTGTCTAAAGGAGGCCCTAAACTGCAGTTAAGAGAGGCCTAATTCATAGCAAGAAGGAGGCCTAATACGCAATCTAGAGAGAGGCCTAAGACGGAATCAAGAGAGGCCTAAAGACGCAGTCAAGAGAGGCCAGATGCGCAGCAATTGAGGAGCCCTAATACGCAGTCAAGAAGAGACCCTAAATCGCAACAAGAGGAGCCCTAATACGTAGTCAAGAAGAGACCCTAAGCCGCAACAAGAGGAGCCCTAATACGCAGTCAAGAAGAGACCCTAAGCCGCAACAAGAGGAGCCCTAACATAGCTATAATAAACCTGTTGACAGCGTGAAAGAAGCATGAGTTGTTGTACGTGACAGCGTAGTAATAGAGGCTATGTCTAGGCATGGGTTAAGGACTTGTTTGGGCCTGTTGGAGGAGACCGCAGCTACAGCTAGCTGCTTTGCTAGGCTGCAAGCCATAGCAAGCAGCTAAGGTTGTTCCAAGGCAGCATTGAGGTGTACATTGCTTGCAAGAGGCAGCGTGGATAAAGAGGAGACTCTCCTAGGTGGACCGCAGCCCTAGAAGGGATTAGTTTGCTAACAACGTGGAAGGTTAAGGGCTGCATATTGTGCCCTAAACAGAATTGTAGGAGCAGCAAGCAATCAAAGGAATGTTGCAGCAGTGTTATATGGAGGGCTACTAGATTGATGATCTACTAAAGCGATATGCTACAACACTCTTAGTGAATGTTTGAAGATTGTCATAAGAATTCAGGGCTACATCTTAGAATAGTGATCATTAGCAGAATGATGAACTAACTGTTGCTGTCATAAAAAGTCTGATTTGTATATTTGTACTATCTTTCTCTCTCTGTTGAACTATTGAAGAATATAAGAAGATTTGATCAAGGGTTTCGCCACATTGGGGTTTGTCCCTCGCTGGTGCCACATCTTGCGTCCTCTTGTCTTGGCTTGTCTTCTATTGTTTATGTTTATGTTCTATCTACATTTTACTATCATGTTGATGTGATTGCT
Organism: Pinus tabuliformis; assembly: GCA_031772625.1. Taxonomy (NCBI): domain Eukaryota; kingdom Viridiplantae; phylum Streptophyta; class Pinopsida; order Pinales; family Pinaceae; genus Pinus; species Pinus tabuliformis. The sequence continues at coordinate 1,947,602,453 of CM062819.1, read as the reverse complement.
AATCTGGAAATTGATATTGGACCTATAAGAAAAATTGAAGTAAATTTCTCTTAAGCATAGAACATACCTAAAATTAACATGGTATCAGAGCTAAGGTGAAGACAAAGCCCAAGCAAAAGTGAAAGAGCAATCACCGAAGACAGTTGGAAAGGACAAAAGGCTCAATGGGTTCCTCATCCCACTTCCCAGCTGAAGACAAGCTCCGTGAAAAGTCTGACTATCACGAATGGAAGATGTCTCTTGATCTGACATTGGAAGAACAAGAAGTGTTGGATTATGTGAAGGGTAAAATCCTGAGTCTCCATCAAATGCACTGGCTGCTATAAAGAACAAGTACACCAAGGTTGAAGTCAAAGCGAAGAAGATTATCAGAGATTCCATTGACAAACGTCTGGTGGCCTACATCTCTGATCTAAACACCTCCAAGGAGATCTACAACAAATTGGTAAACATGTTCAAGGTTAGTGATGCAAATCAAATTTTGCTCCTCAAAAATAAGTTGAAAGACATTAAGAAGGGCAAGGACAAGGATATTCAATCCTACTTCTTAAGGATCACTGAGATCAAGAATGATCTTCTATCAATTGGAGAAGTCATTCCTAACAGGGAACTTACTATCACTACCCTTGGAGGGCTCCCACCCGAGTGGTATATATTTAGAACCACTAATCTCAATAATGATCAAATTTTGGGATTTGAAGAATTAATGTCAAGATGCATCCAGGAAGAAACAAGAATGGTGGAGCAAGAAATGCCTTCTAATACATGCAACCCCACTGCTTTCTCCGCTCATGGCAAAAGGAGAAATAATGCAAGGTCTAAAGGTCATTTCAATGGAAAGCCCGAATCTAAGGGTGGAAGAAAGAGCAGGTGCTTTGTTTGCAATAAGTTTGACCACTATGCAAGGGAGTGTCCAAATAGAAGGGACACATCACATGATGATGATCACAATCACTCCAGGGGCAACTTCATCAACAATGATCAAAGGAATGACAGGTACAATGGCAAAGGAAAAAGGAATGCAAGTCATCTAGGACATGGTCGACCCTCCAAGAAAGCAAGGAACTCCAGGTATGAAGAATCAAATGTTGTTAACAATAAGCAAAAGGAGTATTATCTTATATCGGCCCTCTCCACTACCTTTCCTCCAAACACTTTGGGGAATTGGCTTATTGATAGTGATGCTTCAAGGCACTTCACCGAATACAAGGAAGCTCTCTCTAATCTGATAGAGAAGGAAACAAATTTGGATATTATTCTTGGAGACAATGCCACCTATCCTGTAAAGGGTGTAGGGAATGTTACCCTTCAATTGAAACAGGGTAACACGATTCATTTACAAGAAGTTCTATATGTACTTGATCTCAAGAAGAACCTGGTGTCAATTTCAGCAATGGAAGACAAAGGTTACAAGGTGGCATTCATCGATGGAAAGGTACATGTTTGGAAAAGGAATTTTAAGGATGTTTTTACTCTTGGATTCAGGGTTGGCATTTTGTATCAAGTTGAAGGAAGTCCATTGGGGACCATGTCTTATGACACATCTCTACAATCTGAATTATGGAACTGGAGGTTTGCCCATCTTCATTACAAGGCCCTACCCAATATGAGACAGATGGTGACAGGGATGCCCGAGTTCAAAGAAAAGCATGAAGGTATATGTCCGGGATGTACCGAGGGAAAACTTACAAGTAATAGCTAGACCACAGATGTGGAACAACCCAATGGGTTTGAGGTTCATGACCGGGAACCTCATGTATACAGATTAAAGAAAGCTCTCTATGAGTTGAAGCAAGCACGCCAGGCTTGGTTTGAGAGGATTGATAGCTATCTGATGAAGCTGAGATTCACTAGGAGTGAAGCCGATCCAAACCTTTACTTTAAGGTTGAAGATGATAATCCTCTCATACTGGTACTTTATGTGGACGACCTCTTTCTGACAGGTGCAGACCCTCTCATTTACAAATGTAAGAGGGAGTTGGATTCCGAATTTGGAACGATGGACTGCAAGCCTGTGTCTACCCCGATGGAGCTTAACTTTAAGAAGTTATGCGGTAGTGCTGCGGGACCTGAATTGGGAAATGCTTATGAGTATCATCAACTCATAGGAGCACTAATGTTCTTGGTGAACTCCCATTGGGATATATGTTTTGCAGTTGACACGTTGAGCCAATATATGGTTGAGCCTCATCACTCACATTGGATTGGTGCTAAGAATCTTTTGAGATATCTTCAGGGCACAATCACTCATGGACTGAGATACATTGCCGGAAATGTGACGCTACATGGTTATTCTAATGTTGATTGGGTAGGTAGTGTGATGGATTGCAAGAGCACTTCTAGGTGTTGTTTCTCTTTGGGTTATGCTTCGATATCCTGGATGAGCAGGAAGCAGAAATCGGTTGCTTTGAGCACCGCTGAGGCCGGATACATAGCTGCGAGTATGGCCTCCTGTGAAGCTGTCTAGTTGTGGAAGCTCTTCAGTGAGTTGTTTGGACATGTGTTGGATACCACCGTGATCTTTTGCGACAACCAAAGTGGGATCCAATTATCGGAGAATCACGTATTTCATGATTGCTCCAAGCATATAGACATCAAGTACCACTTTATCAAGGATACGGTACAACGAGGAGCAATAAGGCTCCATCATATTGAGACTGATGAGCAAGTCGCCTATATTCTAATGAAGCCCCTGAGAAAGGTCAAATTCTTGACTTTCCGAGAACGGCTAGGAGTCATGGAGAGGCTCTCTCCTGGGGGTCCTATATGATATGAATATTGAGCTTTGGGAGCTCCGGGGGACATGGGGTACTTCTTGGAGTGACGAGCAACCATATATTGAGTGGTTCAGCCTTCCCCTTGTGGTTTGCTATGTAGGCAAGATGAGTGGTTCATCCTTCTCCTGTTAAGACACAATCATAGGGTGAGTGATTCAACCTTCCCCTAGTGATTTGTTGTGTACAAGGTGAGTGGTTCAGCATTCCCTTGGGATACCCCATGGCGACATGTAGGCAGGATGAGTGGTTCATCCTTCTCCTGCTGAGACATCCTACCCATGCAGTCTGGGACTCATGGGAAGTACCTCTCATCTGGCCAATAAGTAGGGAAATGAGGATAGGGACCATAGTACTACCGATGGACGCATCATGTACTACCGTACTCCCTATGCTAGGTAGATATTGCTCTTGGATCAATTGGAATTGACTTCAGGTCAGTAAGAGTGGTATGACACACTCTCTTTATTGGAACTGACTTCGGGTTAGTAAGAGTGGTATGTCACACTCTCTTTATTGGAACTGACTTCGGGTCAGTAAGAGTGGTGTGAGACACTCTCTTTTATCTGGGACTGACTTTGAGTCAGTAGAGAATGGTATGATACATTCTCGATCACTTCTTCTTCATAGTTCAGTAGAGCAGAGAAGAGCAGCACAGAGCAGTGCAAGGCAGTGCATTGATGTCAGAGATAGTACCAATTGACAGATGGATTAGCAGTTGGAGTTCTCCCTAGTTGAGAGGGAGTGTTAAAATTGGCAACTAGGGTCAAACTCCATGTGGGTCATCTTATTTATGGCAGCTAATACTTTTCTTGGATTCCTCTCTCTGAGAGGTGTAGGATTGATCTTAAGATAATCCGATTCCGACATGTATTTATGGAGATATGAATTTATTTATATTATTTGACAATTTGTCAAAGTCGGCCAGCAACCAAATAACCCCTAGCTCAACCTCAACAATGCATTTAAATAGAGGAGGCCTCAAGTCATTTGACACACATCTCTCATAATCTCTCTCCACTCGTTTGCGTTTGGTGGCAAGAGAGGTCAAGTGGGAGATGTAGTCGCAGTCCTAAAGAAGGAGATCTAGCCGCGGTCCTAAAGAAGGAGATCTAGCTGCAGTCCTAGAGAGGAGATTTAGCCCTAGTCGCAAATCTAAAAGGAGCCATAGCAACAATCACAAGCAAGCCCTAGCCGCAATCAAAGGGAAGGCTCCAATACACAGTCAAGAGGAAGGCTTAATCTGCAGTTAAGAGGAAACCTATTCGTTGTCAAGAGGAGCTCCAATACACAGCCAAAAAAAGCCTTAATCTGCTGTCTAAAGAAGCCCTAATCTGTTGTCTAAAGGAGGCCCTAAACTACAGTTAAGAGAGGCCTAATTCGTAGCAAGGAGGCCTAATACGTAGTCTAGAGAGAGACCTAAGACACGGCCAAGAGTGGCCTAAAGACGCAATCAAGGGAGGCCAGATCCATAGCAATTGAGGATCCCTAATACGCGGTCAAGAAGAGACCCTAAGCCGCAGCAAGAGGAGCCCTAACGTAGCTAGAATAAACCTGTTGACAGCATGAAAGAAGCATGAGTTGTTGTAGGTGATAGCGTAGTAATAGAGGCTATGTCTAGGCATGGGTTAAGGACTTGTTTGGGCCTATTGGAGGAGACCACAACTACAACTAGTTGCTTTGCTAGGCTGCAAGCCATAGCAAGCAGCTAAGGTTGTTCCAAGGCAGCATTGAGGTGTACATTGCTTGCAGGAGGCAGCGTGGATAAAGGGGAGACTCTCCTAGGTGGACCGCAGCCCTAGAAGGGCTTAGTTTGCTGACAGCGTGGAAGGTTAAGGGTTGCATATTGTGCCCTAACCAGAATTGCAGGAGCAGCAAGCAATCAGAGGAATGTTGCAGCAGTGTTATATGGAGGGCTACTAGATTGATGATCTACTAAAAGGATATGCTACAACACTCTTAGTGAATGTTTGAAGACTGTCATAAGAATTCAGGGCTGCATCTTAGAACAATCATCATTAGCAGAATGATGGACTTACTGTTGCTGTCATAAAATATCTGATTTGTATATTTATACTATCTTTCTCTCTCTATTGAACTATTGAAGAATATAAGAAGATTTGATCAAGGGTTTCCCCACATCGGGGTTTGTCCCTAGCTGGTGCCACATCTTGTGTCCTCTTGCCTTGGCTTGTCTTCTACTGTTTATTTTTATGTTCTATCTATATTTTACTATCATGCTGATGTGATTGCTAATCTGGAAATTGATATTGGGCCTATAAGAAAAATTGAAGTAAATTGCTCTTAAGCATAGAACATACCTAAAATTAACAATTTCGTTCTTCAGTGGGAGCAGCAGGTTGAAATTCTCAAAGGCAATGCAGTACCCAGACAGGCAAGTCGAATTGTTGGGTCAGAAATTCGATTTTCAGTCGTAGGGTTGCAGAAAAGTCGAGTTGCCCGGAATAGTGATTCCAGCAGTAGCTCAAATTTTCGTTGAGCAGATTGCTGGTTGGACACAGAAGGGTTTTGCAGTACCAAAACCATCATCGGGTGGAAGAGAAAAGCGCTTACAGTAGAGGAAAAATTTCTCTCAGGGAACTTCAAGTCTCAGACATTCGATTTTTCCAGGAAAACTGGGAGTAGAAACTAGCAGATCCACGCATTCCAGAAAGGAGTGTGAGTAGTAGAGCAACAACAAAGCAGGAGGAAAGAGGGTGTTTTTGACAGCGTTCGAGGTGGCCACAGCCAGACTTAGAGATCAAGATAGGTTGGATTGTTCCTCCAACTATGTCATCTGGAAGGCAAGGATGTCCTTCCTGTTGGACGAATATGGCCTGAAGCTCTACATAGACAGTGTTGTGGCAGTTCCCCAGGATGCAGATCAACTAAAAGAATACAGGAAGGAAATGGTGAAGGCGAAGCAGTTGATCTTGGATGGAGCTTGAGATCATATAGTCTCACATATAGCGGCCAAGGTAATGGCCAAAGAGATGTGGGATGCTCTCTCCATGCTATATTAGGGTATTTCCGAGCAGCAGAAGATGTTCCTGGAAGAAAAGCTAAGATGCATCAAGATGCAAAAGGGAGAAGGCATAGATCCCTTCCTCACCAGGATTCAGGAAATCCAAGACTAGCTTGCAGTTGTTTGGGAAGCGCCTCAACCGAAAGAGCTAGTGCAGTTGGCACTGAATAGTGTCTGAGGAGTGACAAGTTTTTGTCTAGATAATATTGGACAGAGACAAGCTACCAGAACGGGACAGGATGTGGTCTGACTTGCAGCAATAGGAGTTGAGGCGAGCTCTGATAAAGAGCTCCATCAGTGGCAGCAGCGGTAGCGGAACAGAGGGGGTGAAGGAGGAGGAGAATGTGGCCCTCGCATCAAAGGGTCCTAGTTAGGGGCAAGGGGAGCAGAGAAAGAAGAAGAACCTGTCAAAGGTCAAGTGCTTCAGATGTGGTGAGCTCGGTCACTACAACACGCAGTTTTCTCTCAGGAAGAAGGAAGGGCAAGAGAAGCAAGACCAACAGGCAGCGTCAGCTGTGATCGACAAGTTCTCCTCTAGGTTGGAGGAAGACTTCGCGATGTTGGTAGACATACCTCCAGGAGTGAGGCGGGGTGACTTGAAGTTGTAGCCCCAGAGAGCTACATATTTAAGTAAGGTCCATTAAAGAGTCCACCTCATGGATCATTACTTCGCTACGGGGCCCACAATATTTAGTAGTATGATGGATCAGTGTTAGTTGATGCAGTCAGTACCACCAAAGTGACAGTTACAGACTCGCAGTAGTCGGGTGTTGGGGAGTGCATTGCAGAGTTGGCAGCAGTGCAAAGTCAGCATCGGCGCAGATTCTTCAGTGACAATGTAGAGGCTAGTAGCAGTCAGAGACTCGGGTGACAGATGCATCATATTAAACACAATTGATTTAGTATTTCAGATGCTTCTCAGTTGCAGTAGTTGCAGTTGCAGCAGCAACAGATGAGAGGGAGTTGCAGTGCAGATGCAGTGTTGGCAGCAGTCTGCAGTGTCAATAACAACACAAAAGCAACATCAGAGTTGTGCAGTGGTTGGTGGGAAGCAGCAGCCAGACATTAGCAACGTGACAGGAGATGATACAGAGACAGAGTGTTGTAGCAGGGTATACAACACTAGAACAGAGTCCTCGTTAAGAGGGAGTGTGAGGTTTTGTAGCATCAGATGTGTTCTAGTCATGAAACTTGGTGGAGAGGCTAGAATATATGAGATCTCAGTGACTGCATTCAAGGCAGTCTTGACCATAAATTCAGGATCTGGTGTAGCCCCTACGAAAGTTAGTTGGTTACAGATCCTTTGCAACCTGAGGAGGAAGGGATCGATTTCTTCTCCCTTCTGCATTTGAAACTGTCTCATCTAACTCTCAAGCAACATCTTCCGCTGAACGGAAGTTCCCTCGTACAATGTGGTCAAGGCCTCCCACATTTCCCTTGTGTCCTTCTCAACAATATATGGGATCACATGATCCTTGACTCTGTCCAAGATCATACACTTTTCTTTTGCCTGAGCCTCCTCGTACTTCTTGAGAGGATCAGCATCAACTGAAACAACAATCGTCCTCAAGGCATAATCCTTAACGCAATTTTTATCCAAAACTGTCGAATCCTAGCCTTCCAGATGACGAAGTTGGATGCTCCATCCAACCTGTCCTAATCCCTCAGTCCGTTAACGGCCATCTCTGCTCAAATGAATGTCGAACTGGTTCTCTTCTCCCTCTTTCGTTGCTGCCCTAGCAAAACTCAGATCTGGATTTCTTTGGCGCTAGAAATCCTCTAAGGAGCAAGCTCCCTCTGAATTTCGATTTCCTTCACGGAAATCCTTCTGCCAAGCACTATCGAACCACCTCTCTCTGATCTCTCTTTGTCGCTGCTCAACACTAGATCTAGATTTCTTGGCAAAAAATCTTCTGAGGAACTGATTCCCTCTACTTTGCTTCTGCCCCACTAGGTATTGTTCTGCACCAACAGAATCAGCACCCCACCAGCAACTCCAGATGAAATTTGTGCTGCACATCTAGCCACGGCAACCGGAAAAACGAGACTCAACAGTCTCTGCACTGGCCCAGTAACCACTACACTGCCCTCTGCAGCAACAGCGTCACCCAACTAGGCTGACACAAACTCTACGTGAGCCTCCCTTGGTGACTGCGTCACCCCTCCTCTACTCTCTCAGCCAAAAACTGTGTTCTCTCGAGACCCCTGTCTTCACACACATTTTCCTCTTTCCTTTCGCCTATGACTTCAGTCCTCCTTGATCTGCAATCGCTCTAATACCATGTCAAAATTTCTGAATCTAACAAACCAAAAATCCTACTGCAGTAAACTGATTTGCATTACCTACTTGTGTTCTTCAATTTAACAAGTTATTTTCATAATTATTCAGAAAATATTAATGCAAATACACTGCAACCTACACCAATATATAGATCAAGTACTGGAAAATAAATGAGACAAGCACACAAAGGACACACTTATTTTTGGACTAAACGTCCCCAGAAAAACCCAATGTGGGGAAACCGGTGCAACAGCTATGAGGGTTCTATTATTAAGCAGATTTCTGAATACAACTAGGGTGCCAAATCCAACTCACCCAACAGAGAATAAACCTGGCAGAAGTACCTCTATCCAGAGACAGATATTTTGGCAAATCCAGCAACTGGATGAATAAACCCCACAGGTGACTGCGTTGTCACCAGTGTTATGCAATGATCACTGCTCCAAGCTCTGCGTTGGAACTGCATCACCTCCTCTAGGAGTTGTGTCACCCTCCCAATGAGCCTTCGTGGCTCAGAAATCGATCTGTTACTGTTGCTCGATCTGCCTCACAGAAACCCTAGCACTACCTCTAAGTGATTGCGTCAACCCTCAAGCCTCTGCATCACCCTTTCTCGAGTTGCGCTATCTCTGCCTGGCAATGCTCTACCTCTCTCCTATGTATTCTCGGCCTTGGACTGAAGTCCCTCCGCCAAACTGCCCCTCTGTGCACTAAAAACTTACTCCAAAATTCTCAACAAACCACGCCCCAGAATTTCGAACTAGCTCAAGTGTTGGTCTCTCTATGTGTGTTCTCCAACTAACCCCAAGCCTCCATTTATACTTTTCCTGTTGACAAATCAACGGTCGTGATCTAATCTCTAATCAACGGCTAGGATTAAATTAGACTTGATCCTCATCTCTTAGAAGCTTCTCACCCATATTTTCATTAATACCCATTAATATTTTAATTTTCCTATGCTTAGACTTAGGAACCCCATTAAAAATATTAATTATTTTAATAAAATACAATCCAAGTGGAATTTCACCAAACGATTTTTGGGTCTTGGAGATCTCATGTATTCTAGCGCCACCACAAAATTTCGAAGCTAGAGCATATCCAAGGCTACCCAAAAATCCACACTCATTTCATCCAAGGACCTTTGATGACCCATTCAATTCATAGATCTCCTTGCAGTCATGAAGTCATTTAACCAAACTTGATTATAAAAATGAAAGATACTTACTAGACAAGTGAAGATGAACTCTTCTACTTGATCACTTTGATGTTGGTTGGAGAAGATGTATTGGAGTTTCCTCTTGGATGATCTTCTCTTTGATGGAAATCCTTTCTTCAATGGAAAAGGTTGCTCCCTTTTGATGAGGATTATCTGCTGCTTCCCTTGGATGATCTTCTTCTAGGGGAAGGAAATGATCCTTGCATTTATAACCTAGAAGGTGATGACAATGCTTTTTCTTCTTCAATATGCTTTGCCTTCTTTAGCAGTGTAGATGAGGATTGTTGCTAGGGTTTCAACCTGTTTCAAGATGAGGTGATCTTTGATTTTGAGATCCTTTGAGTTACCTTGCTTTGTAAACATCTTGATGAGGGTATCGGTGGCCTTTTGATGATGGTTGTGGAGACACAAGTTCTTGTTGTTGTAGACTTGATCCTTCAATCTTCACAAAACCGTTCAACTTGTTTTGATACTCTTGAAGACTGATCCTTGTATGTCTCTTTGTTGCCCTTCCTTTGACTTCTGAACCTTACCTCCGATTCCATGTTGAAGAATCTAGGGCAAATGTAGTTAATGTGATTCTTCTTAGCATGATAACTATTTGTGAGGTGTTTTTCAATTTTCCTTCTTATTCCAATCTTCACTTATTATTATTATAGTGTGTCTTCATTAGTTCATCAAATAGCTACCAAAAAAAAGAGACAAGAACACAAGATGTTGGCATTCTTTCAAGGCCAAAACCTCTCCCTCTTGGAGAGGAAAACCTGCAAAAATTCTTCTCATAGAGATTCCAATTGACGAATACCAAGACCATAACCCTTGACCTACTAGGCCACTCCAAGACCAAGACACCAATCCTCTTCTTACTATTGAGATCATCATCATCATTACTACTTCACTAAGATAATCATCATAGTACCACAGAGGTCCTTAGTTGCACCATTGCCTGCTTCATCATCATGTCAACGAGGTGAGCTGCACCGAGAACTTGATCATGACCTTCACCATTGCCTGCTTCATCATTATGTCAATGAAGTGAGCTGCATTGAGAACTTGATCATGACCTTGTCTTCATTAAGAACGAGACCATGATTGTTGCCTTACTGAGATCTTGACTGTGTCTAGAATGCCAAGAATGTATGTGCTACAATGTGATCCGAGTTCACCTTCATGACTGTGATTTCATCCTTCATTTAGATCAGTATCGAGGAGGAGACTGTGATTTATGGAGACTGTAATTACCTTGCACTGTGATTTGTGCCGAGGAGGAGAACCTGTAGTTACTTATTGTCATTATCACTGAGATCATAGATATGTCCGAGATCTTGTACCCATCGAAGTCTTGTACCTCTGTCCTTATCCGAAGTCACTTATCCGAGATTTCTTACTGCACTTTTCCCGAGATTTCAAAGCTCCTGTACCTTCATCCGAAATCTCAGAGACATCCGAGATTCTTGTTTTTTGTGGTGACCTCAACGGGCTATTTATAGTAGTTAGGTCTCTGTAAATAAGCCGACATGTCACCTTGAATTGTTGTGTCTCTTTATTGAGCCGACTTAGTTGTTCTCTTCATCGTTTTGCAGGCAGACTTCTTCGTGCTTGTCTTGAGAGGATTGTGCTTGTCTTGGAGGGTTGTTCTAGGCTTGTATACATTTTACATAGGCTCATGAAGAGCTCCTTATTCATGACTTTGACTCTTTGACTTTCCTAGACCTATGAAATGAGCAAGAAACTCATTCTTCTAATTTACAAAAATAATATCTCTTTTTCTTGACAAGTACAAAGATCAAAATTACATTTGTAAATACCGAACCTAGTTACACTTTCTTCAACACTGCCCAGCCTTAGGAACTGAGAACGAATTTCTCTCCAGCAAATCGAACTACCAATCTGAAGCAACTGCCCAGTCCTTAGCGCCACCTCACTGGGAATAACTCGGCCCCCTTGTTGTTGCCTCACTGGATCTGGAAAGCTTCCTTCGGACTCACTGTCCCTGCCCCTCACTCACTGCTTCGATCTCTAGCTCTCCAACAGCTGACTGCTGCTACTCTAGAAACCGGTCTGCCAAAGAAATCAAATTTCTTGTGTTCTCAAGTGTGTTCTCCAAGTGCCCATTGACTTCCTCTTATAATCCACTGTTGGAGCACCAACGACCAAGATTAAAACTTAATCGATGGCTAGGATCATCTTGGAATCGATCCGTGTGAGTTTCTAGATCATTCTCACCTTATCTCAATTAATACTGATTAATTAACCATATTCCCTAAGTTTAGACTTAGGAAATATTTAAAAAACGGCTAATAATCTAATTGAGACACTTCTTGTCAAAATTTTCAGAAACGATTTCTGGGTTTTGGAGATTTCCTATATTCTAGCCTCTCCAGCAAAATTCAAGGCTATAACACATCTGATGCTACAAAAAATAACACTCCCTCTTAGCGAGGAATGTGTTCTAGTGTTGCACATGTTGCTACAACACCCTGTCTTTGCATCACCTCTTGTCACACTGTTGATGTCTGATTGTTGTTGCCCACTAACTACTGCACAACTCTGATATACGTTGCATCTATGCTACTGCTGACCCTACTGAACTACTGCCAACACTGTATCTGCACTGCAACTCTATCACTGCTGCTACTGCAACATCTGCAACTGAAAAAACATCCAAACTGTTGAATCAACTATGATCAGTATAATGCATCTGTCACCAATCTTTGACAGCTACTAGCCTCCGTATTGTCCACTGAAGGCGTTGCACTACTGCTGACTCTGCACTGTGCCAATTTCACTGCTTCCAACTCTACATTGCACTCCCCAGCATCTCGCTGCTACTAGTCTCTGCAATTGTCACTCTGGCATCTGACTGCATCAACCGTCACTGATCCATCCTACTACTGAATACTGTGGGCCCCCGTTGCAAGGTATTGATCCAGGAGGTAGATTCCTCAAGGATCCTACCCATCAGTAGCACTCAGGGGCTACAACACCAAGTCACCCCACCTCACTCTTGGAGGTATATCGGCAAACATAGCGAAGTCTTCCTCGAACCGGGAGGAATGCCTATCGATCTCTACTAAAGCTGCCTATTGGACTTACTTCTCCTCCTTGTCCTTCTTCCGAAGAGGACATTGGGTAATGTAGTGATAGAGCTCACCACACCTGAAGTACTTGACCTTTAACAGGTCCTTCATGTTCTTCCTCTGCTCCCCTTGCCCCTGACTAGGACCTTTAGATGCGAAGGCCACATTCTCCTCCTCCTTTACCACCTTCGATCCGTTGTTACTACTGCCATTGATGGAGCTCTTTAGAAGATCTCACCTCAATTCCTCCTGCTGCAAGTCAGCCCACATCCTGTCCCACTCTGGTAACATGTCTCTGCCCAATATGCTTTGGACAAAGACATGCCAATCCTCTGAGACACTGTTGGGTGTCAATCTTACTAGCTCTGTCGCTTGAGGCGCTGCCCTAACTACTCACAGCTGGTCTCGGACCTCCTCAATTCTGGTAAGGTAGGGGTCTATCCCTTCCCCTTTCTGCATCCGGATGAGTCTCAGCTTCTCCTCTAGGTACATCTTTCATTGCTCAGAAGTACCCTAGTATAACGTGGAGAGAGCATCCCACATCTATTTGGAAGTATCTTTGCCAGATATATGTGAGACTATATGATCCCAAACTCCATCCAGGATCAACCGCTTCGCCTACGCCATTTCCTTCTTATATTCCTTCTACTGATCTGCATCTTGAGGAACCACCACTACATTGTCAATGTAGGCTTTCAGGCCATATTCATCTAGAAGGAAGGACATCCTAGCCTTCTAGATGACATAGTTGGAAGCTCCATCCAACCTATCCTGACCACGAAGCCCAACAGTGGCCATCTCAACGAATTGTCGAAAACCTCCTCTTTCCTTTTGCTCAGTTGCTGCTCTGCTACTTGCACTCCCTTCTAGAGTGAGAAGATTTGCTCACAACTATTGTCGATCTGCAAGGAAAACAAAACTAGAAGTTCCCTAAGGAAAATCTCTATGTGTGCTCTTCTCTCTTCCACCCTGACATTGGTTCTGATGCAAAACCCTTTGCATCTAGCTAGAGATTTTCCCTACGAAATGACTGAGTTGCTCCCTCTGCCTCTGGAATCACTTGATTTGGAAGGATCAAATTTTTCTGCCCCTCTCAGAAAAATAGAACTTCCTCAAGCAACTCTACCTTCTGGCAAAAATACTGCGTTGCCCCAGGGAATTTCGGCCTGCTACCCACACTGAGCAGCGAAATTCCTCCTTTTCGCCTTTGAGCTCTTGGGCTGATCAACTACACTCTGATACCATGTGAAAATTCCAATACCGTAATCCTATTGCAACAACTGGAAATTATTCTCCTAATCGTTAATTTTATTTAACAATTTATTTGCAATTTGCTACGGCAAATACTGAATAATTCACATTGCAACCTTCACAAATAAAAATTGCAGAAATAAATAGCGTTGGAACTGAGAAAATACTAGTACACACACATAAAAATGACACCGTAGTTTTTGGACAAAAGTCCCCAGAAAAACCCAATGAGGGAAAACCGGTGCAGCAGATGAGGGTTTTATTTTATTATGCAGCAATGAAAATCTGAGTACAATCTGGATGCCTGAAACTGGCAATCTACAGCAAGAAAATATAGGAAAAATTATTGAAGTGAATTACCCTTCCTCCCTAAGCAATCTCGGCACAACCTGCTTTTAGAAAACTCGGCCTCCTGAACCCTCTGCGCTGCTCTGTGCAATCTCTATGACGTCAAGCCTCCAACCAATCTCTGATGAAGTCGTTATGCCTACCTCCACTGACAAAGTCATCTCTCTGGCACTCTGGGACATCTGCCCGGCCTCTGGAACTAAGAACGAATTTCTCTCCAGCAAATCGAATTGCCAATCCGAAGCAACAGCGCAGTCCTCTATGCTGCATCACTGGGAATAACTCGACCCTCTTGATGTAGCCTCTCCGGATCTGGAAATCTTCCTCCGGACTCACTGTCCCTACCCCTCACTCACTGCTTCGATCTCTAGCTCTCCAGCAGCTGACTGCTGCTACTATGGAAATTGGTCTGCCAAGGAAATTGAACTTTTGGTGTTCTCAAGTGTGTTCTCCAAGTGCCCATCAACTTCCTCATAATCCTTTGTTGGAGCACCAACGGCCAAGATTAAAACTTAACGATGGCTATGATCATCTTGGAATCGATCCGTGTGAGATTCTAGATCATTCTTGTCTTATCTCAATTAATACTGATTAATTAACCATATTCCCTAGAGTTTAGACTTAGGAAATATTTAAAAAACAGTTAATAATCTAATTGAGACACTTCTAGGCGGAATTTACATAAACGATTGTTGGGTTTTGGAGATCTCATGAATTCTAGCCTCTCCACCAAATTTCAAGGCTAGAACAAATTCGATGCTACAAAAACTAACAGGCAGTTGGATGATGAGACTAGGACGGGCCTTCGGAGAAAGTTTTGCTTCACATGTCAGGAGTCGTGGGCACCGAGACACGTGTACCAAGAGCAAGGCACATTACATTGAGGTGTATTCAAATAGTGATCCTGATGATGAGATAGAGCAGGAGGTTGATGCAGGAGATGGAGGACCCCATCCAATCCATGGGAAGTGGACCAACACCATCACCACAAGTAGGAGGACCACTTTTGCCTATTGGAGGAGTTATCGCTTTGCATCGAGGAGTTCTAAAGTATTTGACACTATGGATCAGGGGCACAGTGCAAGGACAACATGTTTCGGTGCTAGTAGATAGTGGGGCTACCCACAATTTTATTGATGCTCAGATGGTGGAGTGGAGAGGCATACGCACAAAGACTTTTGAGGGGTTTTCAGTGCTTGTACCAGGGGATTAGACCATGTAGTGCACTAGATGTGTTCCCAGCTTGACCCTGACCATGGGAAATTATTAGATGACAGATCATTTCTTTGTGGTTGATGTGTCAGACACCAATGTGGTGTTGGGCGTCCAGTGGCTATATTCTTTAGGGTTTGTCACCACTAATTAAAAGAAGTTAGAGATGGAGTTCATGGGACTAGATGGGAGGCAAGTAGTATTGAGGGGCATGCATTCATATATGCCACAGACAGTATCAGTACACAAGATGGAGGTCGACTTGAAACGTGGGGACATCACATGGTCAACAGAGCTGCGTATTTCAGAGACAGGGAAGTAGCAGCAGCCACATCCAGAGATGTTGGCATTATTAGAGAAGCATCAAGCAGTGTTTAGGGACATTCCTCCAGGTCATCCACCAGATAGAGGGTTTGAGCATTCTATAGAGTTGGAGGAGGGAGTGCATGCTATGATCACTACTCCTTACAGACATCCCAAAGCATAAAAGGATGAGATCGAGAGAGCCACACGGGAGTTGCTAGCCTTGGGACACATCAGATCCAGTTCTAGTCCCTTTGCTTCTTCAGTTTTGTTGGTGAAGAAGAAGGATAGGACACTTCGCATGTGCATTGATTACAGGGCCCTGAACAAGAAGACACAAAAGAACAAGTACCCAATCTCGCGCATTGATGGGTTGATGGATGAGCTTAGAGGAGCTAAATACGTCACTAAGATAGACTTGCATTCGAGATACCATAAGATTCGGGTGAGCAAGCAAGATATCTCGAAGATTGCATTCAAATGCCACCACTATGGACATTTTGAATTATTGGTGATACCCTTCGGGCTAACCAACGCACTAGCTACTTTTTATTCTTGCATGAACCATGTATTCCACAAGCAGTTACGCAGATTTGTGCTGGTATTCTTCGATGATATTTTGATTTACAACAGGACATGGGAAGAGCATTTGCAGCACTTCGAGGAGGTCCTGCACATCTTGGAGGAGTAGTAGTTCTATGCCAAGATGTCTAGGTGAGAGTTTGGATTGACGGAGATGTTGTATTTGGGGCATGTGATTGGGAAGGATGGAGTCGGGGTCCATCAGGATAAGATCAAGGCTATTTTGGAGTGACCTACACCCAGGAATGTGATGGAGTTGCGAGGTTTCCTGGGCATATGCACTTACTATAGGCGGTTTGTGAAGGGATTTTCGCAGTTAGCAGCACCCCCCATGGACTTGACGAAGAAGGGAACATTTTAGTGGACAGACATGGCACAAGAGGCTTTTGAGCGCCTCAAGCGAGTGATGAGCAGCTGTCCAATTTTGGATTTACCATATTTTTCACGGCCCTTTGTATTGGAGTGTGATGCATTTGGAGAGGGTATTGGAGCAGTTCTGACGCAGGGAGGCCACCTGATTGCATTTGAGAGCCGGAAGCTACAACCACATGAGAGATTACATTACATCTATGATAAGAAGATGATGGCCATAATGCATGCATTGGCCAAATTCTGGTAGTACTTGGTGGGTAACATGTTCAAGGTGAAGACTAATCACAACAGTCTTTGATTCTTTTTGGAGTAGAAGGAGCCGAAGGAGAGGTAGCAAAAGTGGGTTAGTAAGATCCAGGCCTACGGTTTTGAGATAGAGTATGTCAAGCGCAAACAGAATATAGTAGTTGATGCATTATCGAGGAGGC
This sequence comes from Pinus tabuliformis, assembly GCA_031772625.1. NCBI lineage: Eukaryota > Viridiplantae > Streptophyta > Pinopsida > Pinales > Pinaceae > Pinus > Pinus tabuliformis. The sequence continues at coordinate 1,947,585,581 of CM062819.1, read as the reverse complement.
CCATGACACTCTCATTAATGGACATCACTCAGGACTAGAAGGCACAGTTATTGGTGGAGTACTCCAAGGACCGGCATGCATGTAAGGTCTTGGATGGTACTGCGGGAGATGATAGGTACAGAGTGATGGATGAAGTGATTTATTACAAGGATAGGATCTATTTGGTATCAGGCACATAGTTGAGGGCAAAGACCCTACAAGCGGCTCATGATTCACCATTGACTGGGCATCAGGGGTTTTTTAAAACCTACTGCACCATCAGGGAGTGTTTCACTTGGAGAGGCCTCAAGGAGGATGTTCTGAGGCATGTTTGGGAATGCGATGTTTGTTATAGGAACAAGGGGGAGCAAACACATCTAGTTGGTTTACTTCAACCCTTTTCGATCCCAAAGAGAAAGTGGGAAAGTGTATTTATGAACTTTATCACTAGAATTCCAGTTGTGCAGGGGCATGATTGCATATATCTGGTAGTGAACAGATTGGCCAAGTTTGCTCACTTTTTCACCATTCCTCCGAGATCCTCAACCTTGTTGACCACTTGAGTGGCACCTGATGATTATATGAAGACTCCATGCCCAAGGATGTACCAAAGGACACTTGTACCATCAGATATCATCAGATCACCAGAGTTTTTAAACTCTACTTCTACTTCTCATCATTTTCTCTTGTACCCAGATTCCATGCCCTACAGGGAATTGTAATAAGTGATGCTAGTAATGATGATTTTTGAGTCTGTAACAGGCCTAGGTAGCCTGGGACCTTGCCAACAAGTGAGTATTACTCTGGGAGGTTTTTTTCACTTGGTTAATTATCATCTCCCTACCAGGAGTTAATAATTAATTGAGTTTTTCCTCCAAATTTACCCCAAATCTGGAGTACAGCTTGATGGTGAGGCTTTGGGTGAGTCCTAGTGTCTAGAGTCGATGTATATTACCATACTAAATCACACAAAAAAATTCGTGGAATTTGGTTAGGTCTAGGTAGTCATTTTTTTATTTTTTTTTATTTCCCACAGGTCGAAAATCACAATAAAAATTGTATATGTAATGTAATAAGTGATTTCTAGAGAAGTTGTATGGAGTATGAGTAATAAAAAATACACCTCTCACCCTCAAATTTCTACTATGACACACTTTGAGAGGTTAATAATGTATTCTGGACCCTCAAAACCCACATTTCCTAAGTTTAGTGGAAATTGTGGCATTTAATTAGGCTAGAATTAAATAAAATAGAGATAAATAAATTATTCCATGTGACAGAATGACGTGGAAATGACTTGGAAATTATCCTAAGTCAAAGAATTGAGTCAAAGTACATGTGGAGGATGATTGGGCACACTCCATCATAAATACACCATTATTTCATAAAATCGAATTTCCCAGAGATAAAGCAACAGTTGCACATGTGGAAAATTGAATTAATTAAAGGAGCTCATGCACAGAGGAAAAATTCTATGGAATATTTGGACTGAAGATTATGTGGGGGCTCCTCTCAGAGTTATCTCAAGTGCTTCTACTCTTAGCACTCCACTCTTGAGGATTACGAGTTTCACATGGAGGAATCACGTAGTTCATGAGGACCTATGCAAAACTACCTTGGGATCATCTAAAGATGTGGCATCACTTAGTTTGAGTTTGCATTGGTTGACTGGAGTTTACCACGATACTTGGATTCACTCATGGATGAGTTTACTATGCCATATATGGAATTTGATTTCCCTTGAGGTGCACATATGGAATTCGTTTTTGCTCTGGTGTCTCCATCTTCTACACATCGAACTTGACTATCTTTCCTTGGGATTTGCTCCAAGTTCAGTTCTCACATGCATTATGATACATATGTTGTACTTGATGGCAACCCACTCATCTCAGATAATAAATTATAGTGTAAAGAAAAGTTCACACACTTATATGCAGAGAAAAGTTTATTTCATGTAGAGAAAAGTTCACGCACTTTTATGCAGATAAAAGTTTATTTCATGTAGAGAAAAGTTCACGCACTTTTATGCAGAGAAAAGTTTATTTCATGTAGAGAAAAGTTCACGCACTTTTATGCAGAGAAAAGTTTATTTCATGTAGAGAAAAAGTTCACGCACTTTCATGCAAGGAAAAGCACGTATATGTTGGAGAACTTACCTTTGGTCCATGGTAGTTAGTCCTTGGTATTTGAACCTATGAGGAAAAGCGCGTATATGTGGGAGAACTTACCTTTGGTCCATGGTAGTTAGTCCTTGGTATTTGAACCTATGAGGAAAAGCGCGTATATGTTGGAGAACTTACCTTTGGTCCATGGTAGTTAGTCCTTGGTATTTGAACCTATGGTTTTGGACCATGGTACTTCGTCAAAAGTGTTGATCTCACGTACTTTCACGGTTGGTTCATGGTATTAGTCCAACAGTTTTTTGATCCTATGGTTTTGGCCCGTGGTATTGTGAAAGGCCTAAGCCTATATAAAGCAAAGGAGATCACTTGGCTAATTCATTCTTGCAAATCGAATATCTTAAGATCTGAAATATTGGGTTATTGTTTTGAAAGTTTGATCTATGAAAATGAAGTTGAAAGCGAATCTGTGAAGGGTGATCTCTCGAGCGCTGCAGCTGCGGAAGTGCGGAGGCGCCACAGAAGGCGCAGTGCGGAGGCGCCACAGAAGGCACAGTGCGGAGGCGCCACAGAAGGTGCAGTGCGGAGACGCCACAGAAGGCGCAGTGCGGAGGCGCCACAGAAGGCGTAGTGCGGAGGCGCCACAGAAGGCGCAGTGCGGAGACGCCACAGAGGCGCCACAAAAGGCGCAGTGCGGAGGCGCCACAGAAGGCGCAGTGCGGAGAAGCCACAAAAGGCGCAGTGCGGAGACGCCACAGAGGCGCCACAAAAGGCGCAGTGCGGAGGCACCACAGAAGGCGCAGTGCGGAGACGCCACAGAGGCGCCACAGAAGGCGCAGTGCAGAGGCGCCACAGAAGGCGCAGTGCGGAGACGCCACAGAGGCGCCACAGAAAGCGCAGTGCGGAGACGCCACAGAAGGCGCAGTGCGGAGACGCCACAGAAGGCGCAGTGCGGAGGCGCCACAGAAGGCGCAAGTGCGGTGGTCGCGGCGCCACAGAAGGCGCAGGTGCGGAGGTAGTACAGATATCCGCAGATCTATACCAGTGAAGTTGCGATCCCTGCTTAAAATTTGTTTTAACTGCCTTTGACTATTCTGTAGGGTTTTGGGTGCATAACTGATGTTTGGTTACTGGTATTGAGTTCAGATAACAGCATGATTAATGACTTATCTTTATGTACTAGATCTGGTTGATAACTCTCATAATATCATTGTATATGTATGGATCTGGTGATTGGGTGATTCAGAAGGTTGTTTGATTATGAGCTTCAATGTTGTTGTTGGGTCCAGTATGAAAATTGGATGAAAAGTGGCCTTTCAGATTATGTGTTGTGCTTCAGTGTATCCAGTCTGAAAATTGATGAAACGTGGTACCTGGAGGAGAGAAGATTGTAGGCCAGCGCCTATGTACTAGTATCTAAGCTAGTACAAAAGCTAAGGGAAATCTTTGGAGCATTGTAGCAGGTAGCAGCCTGCGTACTAGTAAATGGATCGGCTAGTATAAGAGCAAAGGGGGTTGTAGCTCCCGTACTGGTATAAGACTGCACCAGTACAAATATTGTAAAAGGATTTTCTTATTAAGAAGAAGATTGAGATGACTTGCAGCAGGTGGTTTTTCTCCCGCATTGGGTTTCCACCTTATATCATGGTGTTCATCTGTGTGCCTTATGTGTGATGATCTATTCTCTATTACGGCATCTGTTATCTGATAATATGGTTGATAATGTTCTAATGCACTCATTGAAGATCAATTAACTTAATCATAAGAAGTTGTGGAAGTAGCATATATGAATCTGATTATGGAAATGAAAAAGTTTTATTAATGTGATAATACTGATTCACCCCCCCCCCTCTTAGTATTATTTCCAACAATTGGTATCAGAGCAGGTCCTTTGATAGAAGCTTGATCGCTTGAAGGAGATCCGTGGAACAATGGGAAAGAAGCTTAAGAAGAAAGCACCTAAGAAAAAGAAGTCATCTCAGAAGAACTATGACAGTGGGAAAATCGATTGGGGATTAGGTATAAGAAGCTCTTCAGATTCAGAATCAGATTCAGAATCATTATCAGGTATGAATATATTATCCTCTGATGTTCCAGCTATCTTTCCTTTTGGAAGAGATGAAAGTGATAGCGAAACTACTGAATTTGCTCTTATGGGTGAACAAGAAAGATATCAAATAGAGGCAGAATTTAAAAGGCTGATAGACAAAATTAGAGATCAACAAGATCTATTGAACAAAAGGGAATGTGATTTCAAAGAAGAAGCTACCAACTAAAGGCCCAACTAGAAGAAGGAAACAAGGTAAGAAAGCTACTCAAGGACAAGGAAGACCAATGTCAAAAATTGCAACATGAAGTGACATCATTAAGAAAAGAAGTCAACGAAAGAAGCACAACCATCAAGAAACTCAAAGATAGATCCAGCTACTATGAAAATCTTGAAGCTACAATCCTCTCACTAAAAGAAGATCTTGAAGAATCAAAGAAGCAGAATACAGATCTACTCCAAGCTATTGCAAAACAAGAAAACAAAGTCACCAGCTTAAAATCTCAACTAGAATGTGCCTTCCGAGTTCGTCAAATGCAGCAGGATCTGAATGAAGAACAAGAAAAGGAGATTCTCAAACTAAGGGAACAAATGGAAGAAGGAAGGAAAGCTGAAGAAGATTTGAAAAAGCAATCTCTTGAAAAGGAAGAACAGCTTCAGGTTGAGGTAAATATCTTGAAAGGTAAACTAGAAGAAAAGGATAAGCTTTTACGATTTCAAGATAGTTCTAAAGTCTTGGATGATATTCTTAGTAGTCAAAGGTCTCCTGCTATAAAGACTGGTCTTGGTTTCCATGAATCTGTTGAAGGTGAATCTAGTTCACAAGGTGAGGCAAGGAACTCTAAAGAGAAATCTAAAGTGATCAACGAAGAAATGAAAGATCAATCTCATCATCAACCAAGAAAAGAGATTCCTCAAAGAAAATCCTTTACTCCTCCTATGAATAATGTTGAATGTTATGTATGTCATAATCTTGGACATGTTGCAGCTAGATGTAGAAGAAGAAGGGTTCAAGACCATTATGCAGAAAGATCATCACATTCAAGGTACTTTTATGGATATTGCTTTGCTTGCAATATGTTTGGTCACAAAGCTGCTGATTGTTACAGGAGGAATATGAAACATGTAAGATGTTATGCATGTAACAAGCTTGGACATATAGCTAAGGAATGCAGGAACAAAGTGTGGGCACCATATCAAAAGGAGAAAATGTCATCATCACGCTTGAAGATATGGAGGAAAAAGGAAGTACAGTCAGAAAAAGGCGGCACTGCACAACGTACAGACATACCAGAATCAGAGGGAGCTGAAAGTACAAAACTTCAGTGTCCTGAATCTCATATGCAAACTCCATAAAGGAAAGTTGCATATATACGCGAGTTAGTTACTGCACAGTCGCGTATATGATTGTTTGAAGAAAGGCAGTAGGGACAGATTCAAGAGAAGGATCAGTTTTGCTCTAGTTAATAATAATGATGTGTGGATATGATGGTTAGAAGTGTTTTGGTTCTAACTTGATATTGATGATGTCGTGATACTTCTTATTGATATGCATGATCAGACAGATGGCACAGGTTTAGAGGGAGCATATGGACTTAATGCATTATTGGCATTATGGTTAATAGTCCTTGGTGATGATACTTATATGGATAAATGATTCATCTTGCTATGGTTATGAGTTGTTCACATGGTTCTTGGATCAGATTTATGGTTGATTCTCTAATGATGCTTGCATGGGAAGCACTTAGCTTGAATTCACATCTTCTTGATGTTGAGTCACTCATATGCTGCTGTCGTCATATGCATAAAGATCATATATTACAGTTATGATTCCTTTCATTCTTGGCACAAATGGATGAGGATTGTTGGATGGATACAGGGATGATTATTCAAAGTTGCATTGTTGGAGACATGATGATAATGAGCTCTTATCTATATGATGATAGGATTGTTTCATACATATGTTGATTAATGCAGATATTCCCAATTGATGATACTTGATTCATGTAGATCTGGATGGCTATGATGTTTCTCACATAGAATGTGAAATTCTGTTGATGCGGACATACCTTGATGATTCATGCACTAATACAAGTTGCTGGTCTAGTTGCTGTTGACAGATACTATGGAGCAGATCATAAAGTGTTGTTGCTGATGTTCATCTTATTTAGGTGATGTCATATCAAGACTCATGATGTAATAGTGTCATCTCTTCAGGTCATGTAACGACCTATGTTGGTTTCCCCACTATGCCTGGGATGAAGATGTAATGTATTTGGTTTTCATTTTTCTGATATATCCCCACTTGGTTGGGTGATGGATGTATGTATTGAATCTTTTAGGAAGGTCATTTGTGATGTAGAACATCCTTTTGCAGACCTTGCTTACAGTCAGGGGGAGCCTGAGCATGAACAACACTATATAGCAGAGCAGACATTTCAGCTTGTTCTCAGAAAGAGCATGATCAGATTGGTGCACCATGACATATACAAAGGGGGAGCTCATTCAGAGATTTCAACAGGTACTCAGGGGGAGCTCATTCAGAGATTTCAACAGGTACTCAGGGGAAGCTTATAATGCATTGTTGGCATTATGGAGGACGTACAGAAGGAGATCTTGGATGATGGTCTGATTATTGCTGCAATCTATCTCTTTCATGGTCATGGATTATGGTTCTTCTTTGCAGATCTGGTTTATAGTCAGGGGGAGCATGTTCTTAGGGGGAGCATAACCCTTTGCCCTTGATGTCAAAGGGGGAGAGTGATTGGTTGTTGTTGCCATCAAGTCCAAAGGGGGAGATTGTTGGCATTATGATACATATGTTGTACTTGATGGCAACCCACTCATCTCAGATAATAAATTATAGTGTAGAGAAAAGTTCACGCATTTATATGCAGAGAAAAGTTTATTTCATGTAGAGAAAAGTTCACGCACTTTTATGCAGAGAAAAGTTTATTTCATGTAGAGAAAAGTTCACGCACTTTTATGCAGAGAAAAGTTTATTTCATGTAGAGAAAAAGTTCACGCACTTTCATGCAAGGAAAAGCGCGTATATGTTGGAGAACTTACCTTTGGTCCATGGTAGTTAGTCCTTGGTATTTGAACCTATGAGGAAAAGCGCGTATATGTTGGAGAACTTACCTTTGGTCCATGGTAGTTAGTCCTTGGTATTTGAACCTATGAGGAAAAGCGCGTATATGTTGGAGAACTTACCTTTGGTCCATGGTAGTTAGTCCTTGGTATTTGAACCTATGAGGAAAAGCGCGTATATGTTGGAGAACTTACCTTTGGTCCATGGTAGTTAGTCCTTGGTATTTGAACCTATGGTTTTGGACCATGGTACTTCGTCAAAAGTGTTGATCTCACGTACTTTCATGGTTGGTTCATGGTATTAGTCCAACAGTTTTTTGATCCTATGGTTTTGGCCCGTGGTATTGTGAAAGGCCTAAGCCTATATAAAGCAAAGGAGATCACTTGGCTAATTCATTCTTGCAAATCGAATATCTTAAGATCTGAAATATTGGGTTATTGTTTTGAAAGTTTGATCTATGAAAGTGAAGTTGAAAGCGAATCTGTGAAGGGTGATCTCTCGAGCGCTGCAGCTGCGGAAGTGCGGAGGCGCCACAGAAGGCGCAGTGCGGAGGCGCCACAGAAGGCGCAGTGCGGAGACGCCACAGAGGCGCCACAGAAGGCGCAGTGCGGAGACGCCACAGAGGCGCCACAGAAGGCGCAGTGCGGAGGCGCCACAGAAGGCGCAGTGCGGAGGCACCACAGAAGGCGCAGTGCAGAGGCGCCACAGAAGGCGCAGTGCGGAGGCGCCACAAAAGGCACAGTGGCGCTAAGGCACAGTGCGGAGGCGCCACAGAAGGCGCAGTGCGGAGACGCCACAGAAGGCGCAGTGCGGAGACGCCACAGAGGCGCCACAGAAGGCGCAGTGCGGAGACGCCACAGAGGCGCCACAGAAGGCGCAGTGCGGAGGCGCCACAGAAGGCGCAGTGCGGAGACGCCACAGAGGCGCCACAGAAGGCGCAGTGCGGAGGTGCCACAGAAGGCGCAGTGCAGAGGCGCCACAGAAGGCACAGTGCGGAGACGCCACAGAGGCGCCACAGAAGGCGCAGTGTGGAGGCGCCACAGAAGGCGCAGTGCAGAGGCGCCACAGAAGGCGCAGTGCGGAGACGCCACAGAAGGCGCAGTGCGGAGACGCCATAGAGGCGCCACAGAAGGCGCAGTGCGGAGACGCCACAGAGGCGCCACAGAAGGCGCAGTGCAGAGGCGCCACAGAAGGCGCAGGTGCGGTGGTCGCGGCGCCACAGAAGGCGCAGGTGCGGAGGTAGTACAGATATCCGCAGATCTATACCAGTGAAGTTGCGATCCCTGCTTAAAATTTGTTTTAACTGCCTTTGACTATTCTGCAGGGTTTTGGGTGCATAACTGATGTTTGGTTACTGGTATTGAGTTCAGATAACAGCATGATTAATGACTTATCTTTATGTACTAGATCTGGTTATAACTCTCATAATATCATTGTATATGTATGGATCTGGTGATTGGGTGATTCAGAAGGTTGTTTGATTATGAGCTTCAATGTTGTTGTTGGGTCCAGTATGAAAATTGGATGAAAAGTGGCCTTTCAGATTATGTGTTGTGCTTCAGTGTATCCAGTCTGAAAATTGATGAAATGTGGTACCTGGAGGAGAGAAGATTGTAGGCCAGCGCCTATGTACTAGTATCTAAGCTAGTACAAAAGCTAAGGGAGATCTTTGGAGCATTGTAGCAGGTAGCAGCGTGCGTACTAGTAAATGGATCGGCTAGTACAAGAGCAAAGGGGGTTGTAGCTCCCGTACTGGTATAAGACTGCACCAGTACAAATATTGTAAAAGGATTTTCTTATTAAGAAGAAGATTGAGATGACTTGCAGCAGGTGGTTTTTCTCCCGCATTGGGTTTCCACCTTATATCATGGTGTTCATGTGTGTGTCTTATGTGTGATGATCTATTCTCTATTACGGCATCTGTTATCTGATAATATGGTTGATAATGTTCTAATGCACTCATTGAAGATCAATTAACTTAATCATAAGAAGTTGTGGAAGTAGCATATATGAATCTGATTATGGAAATGAAAAAGTTTTATTAATGTGATAATACTGATTCACCCCCCCCTCTCAGTGTTATTTCCAACACCCAACTCTCTATATAATAAAGTCATGGTCTCTCATATTGTATCATGTTATGAACTATTGGGCTCGATGAAACTCTGCCATTTTGTACTTGCATACCTTTCTTAATATAATCAAGACTTTGGGGCTATTTTGCTGATGTTCTCTTGGCATTATGAGGTGATGTTCTTTCATGCTATTGTTATTGTGTTTAATTTCTTTTGCATATTGAATTGATATTAGTTTATACTTTCCATCTTGTTTGGATTGATGTGTGTAAGTTATCTTGCACATATCATTGATTTAGAGTAGTATTCTAGGAATAAGCTTGCCAATTCATTTTAGGAGGAATGCTTGGTTTATTTTATTCATTATATTGCTCTAATCATTTTACAAACTAATACTTGTTCAAGTGTGCAGGAAAGATCTTTTG